>CM062289.1:418301762-418695785 GCA_031216915.1 Pictodentalium vernedei | reverse complement strand
AACGTGCTCCTGAATGTTTTTCAATCAGGGCTCATTAGCTATGATTTGGAAGAAAGTGAAGGAAAAAAATTGAGTTTCGTATTTGTGAACAGCTAAAACAGCTAATAACAGCGTATGACCGTAACGTTGGGCAGTGGCGTAGATCCGCACCCCCCCTCCCCCCCCCCCCCCCCCCCCCACCAGAAGTTTTGGCGGAAATTTTTTTGGGGCCATTTTTAGGCGAATTTATGCCTAATAACATTAAAATGCTGGCTTTTGGGGATAAAAACATGCCATTTGGGGTAAATTTTGGGTAAAAAAGACCAATTTTCTGTACATTTGCAGTAAACAACAGATTCTTTCTGTTTGTTTGGGTTTTTGTTGTTGTTACACTGTCGGAAAATTTTCGGTCTGTCGGAAAATTTTGGACTTGCCTCTCCTCCAGTGAAAAGCTATCTACGCCACTGACGTTGGGTAAATGATTAACTCCCTTGTAGACTAACTATACGATAACAGGATTTTCGAGGGGGGTGGGCTCCATTACTGGACCATCATCTGTCATCAGCAGCCCAACAACTATTAGCGGCACGAGGCGATAGCCGAGGGGACCCGAATGGGTGTGGGGCTGCTAATTACAGATGGAGGTCCAGTAATGGAGCCGAAAGACACCTGAGAAAATCATGTTATTATTATTATTATTATCAATACTTAAAAATTATAAGAACGATTTTCGACCCTTTTGGATTTATATTATTTCGTGAAAAGAATCAATGTGAAACACCATTTATTTATCAATTTAAGACAGAACACTTTATATTTTGGGAAATGCCATTAGATTACCAGGAAGATGAAATGACGTCATGCGTAGAACGTCAGCGCGTGCTAACCCATCCGCGGACGCTAATGACTAAAAATAGCCCTTAACGACCGGTGTGACAGGAATGATAGTCCATAGGAACGTTAGTCCCTCTGGACTATTATTCCGCGGAATTATAGTTCTAGGCAGACATGTTAACTATCCCTGATTGTCAGGGAAAATCCCTGATTTTCTTTGCAAAAATGGGTGTTTTCACACGAAATATACAGATTTACATCAAACTCTAAGCCTTCTCTAAGCCTTCTTTGATGTTCTATTGAGATGGGGCTTGTATGTATAGCCTATGTACATGCTAATTAGCAACACAGACATGAAAAGAATGGGGCGGGGACTGCATTAAATTTTTTTTCCCTGATTGAGGACCCCATTTCCCTGAAAATGAACAGCATTTTCCCTGAAAATCATTTTTTCAGGTTAACATGTCTGGTTCTAGGTCTAACATTTTTAGGAATAGTAGTCCGGCGGACTACTATTCCTAGAAATGTTAGACCTAGGACTATAATTCCGCGGGAATAATAGTCCAGAGGGACTAATTTTCCTACGGACTATCATTCTGTCACACCGGCAACGCTTTACAATCTTTGTTTCAAGTTTTCTTATCCCCCCCCCCCCCCCCCCCCCCCATACGGGCCATGTAAATTAGTATTAACATGAAGGTAGCGCACAATGAATTGGTAATAACAATACGCATAAAGTGATTAGCAGTCCTGCTGTCAATAGCGACAGAATAGGTTTAAACGATTGGATTTATTTATTTATTGGTGTTTAAGGTCACATTTATGCACAGTGGCTAATCATGACCGTGACAGTTTTACGGGTGGAGGAAGCCGGAGTACCCGGAGAGAACCACCGAGCAACGACGAGCAGCTGCCAGCTCCCCAACATCGTAACTCCGCACTGCAGCACAGGCAGGGTTAGATGGTTGAAGACATGCGCACCATCGACATGCAGTACGCCTTAGTACACGGCGTCATCGTGCCCCACACGCGGGCAATGGAGATGAAGTGTCTTGCCCAAGGACACAACGCGGTTGCCGCAGGTGGGATTCGAACCGAGGACCTCTCGGCTTGCAGCCTGCACCTCTACCAACTGAGCCACCGCGCTCCTCAAACGATTGGATAACGTTGACTTTAAACTTGTTCATTGTTCTTGCTGTAACCAATGATGGCGAAAGTGAAATTGAAATAGAAACACACCACAGTAACAGTAATAGTGGTCGTAGCTTTGCTTAGAGCTGCTAATGGCAGTTGGGTACTCAATTATTTATATATCTATTGAGGTTTAACAACACTTTGGACAGTCAGGGTCACCTCGTGTCGGACAGTTTTTTACGGGTGGGGAATGCCGGTGTACCCGGTGAGAATCACCGAGCAACAGCGAGCAACTGTCAGATTCCCCAGCGTACTAACTCCGCACAACTAGGGTTAACATGAGTTGAATACAAGTGCCCCATCGATGTGCTGTACACCTTAGTACACAGTTCCCCCACCTTGGCAATCGGGCTTAAGTGCCTTGCCCGAGGACACAACGCGGTCGTCCCTGGTGAGGATCGAACTGTGGACCTTTCCCGTTTGAAGTGCAATGTCGTAACCATTGAGCTAGAGCTCCCAGTCGTGTCGCTAATCAAGGGTGGAGGCCTGATTGTGGAGAATGACTGAGAGAGTTCATTAGTCAGTGTGAAGAACTAAATAGTTTCTTTCTTTTGGTAATTGCTCTCTGAAGATTTCTATCTTCACTTCTTCCATTTGCTGGATGATTGTACAGAAAGTTTAATTGCGGTGACATTTGGTAATATATAGGTATGAGAGGCTTGCTGGAATTTCCATTCCCTTTTTTTTATAATGTATTCGCCTTCCTGAACGTCAATGTGTAGGTAACGCCAGAGGTGTGGCCAAGATGACCAATTGGGGGGGGGGGGGGGGGGGGGGGGGGGTCAAATCTGATTTATCCTGACTGCAGATCACGACTGATAAAATATTCCAACTACACTTCTTGGGAATTTGTTTGTATAGATAACTAAAATGTACAAGTAGAAGTTGTGACGCAATTTCGAATTTAACGGAAGTGTATTGTGCTCTAAATTGGACATATTGGGGCCCCCGATTTCCGAGGAAGAGAGAGAGAGAGGGGGGGGGGGGGGGAGAGGAGTTCTTAACCCTTTACCTAACATGAAAAGCAGACGACCACTTGCCAAACAAATTCTTGAACAATTAATTTTTTTTCATTTTTTGTCTCAAAAACATAGGTTATGACCCCCTCATTGGAACGAGCTCGACGAGCTCGTTCCAATGAGGTGTCATAACCTATGTTTTTGAGACAAAAAATGAAAAAATAATGAAAAGTACCTAACGATTTTTAAGACTAGCGCTGGCCGGTTTTGGCCGTTACGTTGGGTAAAGGGTTAATCATTTACCTAACATGAAACGCAGACGACACTTGTAAAAAAAAAAAAACCTTGAATAACTAATTGTTTTAATTTTTTGTCTGAATGAACAGTATTTTATTTCAGTTAAGGAATACAATACAGAATCAAAACATTAAAGAAGAATAGGATATAACATGAAAATGGATCCAGCAGCAAGCTCAATGCTTATGTAAGCTGTTTCCAAAGATGTTTTAATTTTTTGTCTCAAAAACATAGGTTATGACCCTCATTGAATCGAGCTCAACAAAGCTCGTTCCAAAGAGGGGTCATAACCTATGTTTTTGAGAAAAAAAGTGGAAAAAAAATAATGAAAATTTAATTGGCGATTTTTGTGAATAGCGCTGGTCGGTTCTGGCCGTTACGTTAGGTAAAGGGGTAACTGGAAAAGTTAACCCTTTACCTAACGTAACTGACAAAACCGGCCAGCGCTATTCTCAAAAATCGCCAATTAATTTTCATTATGTTTTTCATTTTTTGTCTCAAAAAACATAGGCTATGACCCCTCGTTGGAACGAGCTCGTCGAGCTCGTTCCAACGAGGGGTCATAACCTATGTTTTTGAGACAAAAAATGAAAAAAAATTAGTTATTCAAGAATTATATTTTTGCAAGTGTCGTCTGCTTTTCAAGTTAGGTAAAGGGTTTAAAACCACCTTCTTTATGCCCCTGGGGGGATGCTTTGTGCTTTTTCTGCTTTTGATAATACGCATTTGCTTTTTTTCAGAATATTGGGGATAACACAAGAAGCCCCTTGTTCACATTACAGCGGTATACGAAATGAAAACAGCGATGTCAAGAAGATGTAAGGGGCTTGTTGTTTGCCTTACTGGTGGTATCTGTGCTAGTGGTATACACACATTTATCGTGTTGGACATTTTTTGTACCACGACATGGAAATTCTAATCATCAAAAGTCGATGGAAGTTGGAAATAATAAGACATTTGTTTATAATAGTAATTTCAATAACGGCAAGTCCAAACCGACCATTGTATCCAAATTGACCATTGTATCCAAACCGACCATTGTATCCAAACCGACCATTGTACTGGGTGTTTTATCACAAATGGAACACAGAAAATTGCGTGATATACAACGACAATTTTTAAAGAAATATGAGAACTCATCCCTTAATATCATAATGTACTTTCTACTAGATCGTTCTTCATATGCAGTTTCATTGGAAGCCCTAGTAAACAAAGATATATTTTTGTATAATACGCACATTTCGGGATGGGCTTTTAAATTCGGAAAAAAACTATACAAATGGTTCGCATTTGCATCCAAGAAATTTCCTTCAGCTGCCCTGATTGGAAAAATGGACGATGACGTCTTTCTGTGTTTTCCGGAAGTGTTTGAGAGATTACACAACTTTTTACACCCACGTTTGTATTATGGATTTCAACATTCAAACGCGAGGAGTATTCCACTGTTCACAAGTCTTGGTAACGAGAAGATCAAACAAATTGAGCAGAGAATGGATGAAATGTTTGTTGTTGTCGGGAAGGAGTTAGTTGACCGCATTGTTCGAAGAAGATTTTGTGATTATAAGAACTGGGCGTGTGACGCCTTGGTTGACTTGGTGGATGTGGATTTCGGGGACGAATCCCTTGCGTTGTGGCTGTCTGTCTACCCCGACGTTATAAGGGTAGCAGACAACGAACGAATATTTCACTACAGGCCAGATATCGAAGCGTTCATGACTCCACAGTTCTGTAACACCTTCGTGCTTATGCACCCAGTAAAATCCCCGAAAGACTTATTCCAAATGTACAAAAAAAGTTTGATATGATAAGTTTTCGATTACACTACGGACGCCGTGGACTGGTCATTTTCCACGGGTGGGCAATATTTCAACGGACGCAATAATATTAAATTCCAAAAATTAATTATAGGAGTAGCCATCGACAAATTTAATTAATGAAGCACCGGGTTGTACCCGGTGCTTCATTAATTAAAATTTTGCTGATGATGATTTTTATTACCTGGTAAACGCATGCGCGGACATCACTGCCCGCGCGTGAATTACGACCAATCCATGGCGACTGTACTGTAAATAACCAAAAGAAGAGAATCACGCATGTCCAAGAATGGGCTTATACCTACAATCTGTTCGTGCTTGCGGTTCGTTTTTAAAATGGAGGGTGCGTCGAATTTTTTACACAGAACTGCATAGAACCACATGGAAACATAGAGAACCTCACAGAACAACGAGGACACCATATAGAACTACATAAGAATGCACACAGAAACGTGATACATGTTTACATTGGGTGCTATCTGGTTGAAAATGTTTCTAAGCATTGGCACCGAGGAAACACTCCAGAATCTCACCCTGAAAAATGAAATGCGAATAAATTGCATTGTAGATTCTATACTTCCATTGGACCCCCCCCCCCCCCCCCCCGTCTCCTTTCAAACAAACACAAAATGAAGTAATTTTATATTGAGATAAAAAAGTAATAGTAATAAATAAACAAATAGACACGTCTTTAACCCTTTACCCAACACGAAAGGCAGACGACACTTGCAAATAAGCAAGGCACTTTATCCCGATTGCCTACATGGGGGCACGATGACGCCATGTACTAAGGCGTACTGCACGTCGATGGTATACATGTCTTCAACCGCTGTAACCAGGCTTGGGCGGAGCTTGCGTTGACGAGTTGACAGTTGCTCTCGATGTGACTTGAAACATTAATAAATAAATACTTGCAAATAATATTCTTGAATAGCTAGTTTTTCATTTTTGCGTTAAAAACATAGCTGCCCCCCCCCCCCCCCTCCCCCACGAGAGCTCAACAAACTCGTTCTAATATAGGTCATCAGCTATGTTTTTGAGACCCAAAAAATTAATGAAAGTTGAATGGTGAATTTTGTGAATAGCGCTGGCCGGTTTGGGCTTTAAGATTTGCTTTGCAACGGTTTCATTGCAACTGAAAAATGTTGTAATGACAATCACATCCGCCAAAGCCAACAAAAACGCGTTGTGATATCGATCTAAACTCATGGCGGAAAAAGCGTCAATCCAGTTTTGGGAAGTAACTCTCTCTCTCTCTCTCTCTCTCTCTCTCTCTCTCTCTCTCTCTCTCTCTCTCTCTCTCTCTCTCTCTCTCTCTCGTGTAAATAGAAATCGAACAAGCCCCCCCCCCCCCCCCCCAAAATACTTGATTCTCAGAGACCGCCGCATTAATTTATTTTCGTGCACGTTGGTACATGAGTTATGAATATAGGATGTAAATGACAACAAAATAGTTTATGATGAAATATTCTTTTCAAAATATCACAAAAAAATAAAATCGTTCTATTAGAAAAATAAATGTCCACAAATAAACAGAAACGCATTATATCTGGTAATTACCAAAAGAAAATGTTTCATAACAACTGTAACAGGGTTTTGAACAATGAGTGTTACACTGGAATAGTTACTAGAACAGAGGTGTGGAATGACCCGTGTTTGTTTGCTCCCATCATGTTGCTGTCCATCCATTGCAGATGACGAAATTAAAATTCTGTCTTTGCTAGGATATTTGTCACAAAGTACTCTAGAGCCCGAGATAGGTAGTTAAAGCGCGAGGCAGTAGATAAGGAGATGCTATTATAAGTTATCTCCCCCTACATGTATGGTATATGGAGATTTAATACCTGGATGTCGGTTTTTAAACACCGAGCCGCAGGCGAGGTGTTTAAATGAGACATCCAGGTATTAAATCTCCACATACCATACATGTTGGCGGAGATAACGTTTTTGTCCCGTTTGAAACACAATATAAACATATCGGAGAAAAATTTGTGGACGCATTTTTCACGCTCAGCAATCACTTGAACCAAATTCGTGAATATTTTTTGTTTTTATAAACGCTGAATACATAGGAATCGGAAAAAAACTCTTTTTATTCTACTCAAAGTTTGCTAAGCACCAAATATTTGACACATCATTGTGAAATTTGCTTGTAACATATTTGCGATATTTTTGGTGGATATGATTGAGGAATGTATTGAGATGGTCCCCAGTGTTTACATAAGATCTCTTGATAGGCAGACTTTTCGTGACAGTCATGGAAAGCATGTACCCCTTGATTTTCATGATGTTTTCGTGTACTGTCTACATGTACATGACGTGTAGGGGATTCAATCTTCATTTCAACACAAACCCTTGTGATTTAATGATTGAATGTGGCAAATGCAAATGTAAGAAGACATTTGTCTGAAGCAGAAATGTGGCGGGCTGCAGGGATGGTGGATGGCTACTTGTCCAAGGCATTCTGATCAATCGGGATGTAGGGACAATTTAAGTTACACAGTTCGTTCGCTCTCGTCCAATATAGAACTGATTGACACCGTATGCTGCCGTATATATTAAAGGTGGGCAATATACCGAAAACCGAACCGATACCACGGGATACCGAAAAAAACCCAAAACAAATCACTGAATATCGAAACAGTCTGTATTTTCACATTTTCCTACATTCACTATAGATAGCAGCTGAAGTGTTTATTTTCCTAAAAGAAGTGACCGATTTTCTTTTTCAGTTTTGTTAACCATTTAGGGGTCTGTGCAGTTGTCTTGAATTCTAACTCGACTACTACCTGTCCATGTCCAATTGCTTACCAGTGATTTCTAGTCAAGTCTTGGCTGCCTGTTAAGCCCTTGGTGTGCACCATACGGTGATCACCAGAGCCTAGGCAAAATTTCAGCAGTATGGCACACCAGTAAGACGACATGGTGGTGGCAGACACAGGGCAACATCTGCAGCTGAAGACCGGTTTTTCATCATTCAGGCCCATGGGAACCGCTTTGCCACAGCTTCGAAGTGACCTTCAGAATGCATCAGGGGTAAATGTTTCAACGCAGACTATCCGAGCAAGGTTGCACAAAGGTGGTCTCCGATCGGGAAGACCATGTATTCGCATTCCGCTGTCCCAGAACCACCGCCATGCACGATATGAATGTGCCATGGACCACGTTGGATGGACCAGAGAAGATTGGCGACCTCTCCTTTTTACAGATGGGTCAAGGTACTGCCTAGACCACACAGATAGACGTTCTAGGGTATGGAGAAGACCAGGAGAGCGATTCTATGCAGCCAACATTGTGTGCATGACCGCATGGTGGAGGGTCATGGTCTGGGCGGCATCAGTTGGGATGGACGCACAAAGCACTGTGTCCTTGAACGTGATACATTGACTGCACAACGGTATATTGATGAGATCCTGGATGTCCACGTCAGATTGTATGCAGGTGCAGTGGGTGATAGATTCATTCTGATGGACGATAATGCCCGTCCTCATGTTACCCATGCTGTCGGGGAGTGCCGACAGAGGGATAGGATTGAGCGTATGGACTGGCCAGCAAGATCCCCTGACCTCAATCAAATCGAACATGTCTGGAATGAGTTGCAGCTTGCAATTTCAGCCCGTCCAGTACAGCCAAGAAGTGTCCAGGAGCTTGGTGCCATGCTGGTCCAAGAATGGAACAAAGGACAACCAGGAACCTGTTTGGGGCATGAGAAGGCGTTGTCAAGCTGTAATTAACAGTAATGGGACTCATACTCGATACTGAAGCCATACCAGTTCGCTCCGTCAACTTTTTGGCATATTGAAAAATTTCCACTTTTTCCAATAACATCCATTTTCCATGGTTATCGTATTCAAAAGCTAAAAAATAATGTCAAACACAAATAAAATCTTAATTTCTGTACTTAAATCATTAAAGATATGATTAAATAAAAACATATATGCACTTTTCATTGCAATATTTCAACCAAAACGTAAAACAGGTAGTTGGATGTGCTTTGCAAACTTTGAGAAGAAAATATCCAATTTCTATGGCTGAAGGCAACATATAGAGTTACATCCCTTGGATCGTTAAAGAAACGAGCAAACAGCATTTTGTTGACATATCGCCCCTGAGTTCCAAGGTGTTCTATGTGCCTACTGACAGCCTACTGGCACACAGAACACACTGAAACTCAGGAGACGATATTTACTCTTATTTTATTTTTCTCAAGTTGTTTCATTTAATTACTTGACTATTTGATTTTTAACGCCAAAATATGATCGAATTGTCGGAAATCTGATAATATTTGTGACTAATTTCAGTTTTTTTTGGTCTGATTTTTATACCATGACGAGTGAATGCGAAAAGCTTGCATTTAAACCATAATTATACCCCCGATGTTTCGCGTGCCCATATACCCTGGATGTTGCACGCTCTCGTCATATACCTTGGATGTTGGGTGCATCCTTTGCCATGGCTACTTGTCCAAGGCATTCTGATCAATCGGGATGTAGGGACAATTTAAGTTACACAGTTCGTTCGCTCTCGTCCAATATAGAACTGATTGACACCGTATGCTGCCGTATATATTAGAGGTGGGCAATATACCGAAAACCGAACCGATACCACGGGATACCGAAAAAAACCCAAAACAAATCACTGAATATCGAAACAGTCTGTATTTTCACATTTTCCTACATTCACTATAGATAGCAGCTGAAGTGTTTATTTTCCTAAAAGAAGTGACCGATTTTCTTTTTCAGTTTTGTTAACCATTTAGGGGTCTGTGCAGTTGTCTTGAATTCTAACTCGACTACTACCTGTCCATGTCCAATTGCTTACCAGTGATTTCTAGTCAAGTCTTGGCTACCTGTTAAGGCAGCCAAGAGCTGGCTAGAAGTTACTGCCCAGATGAGTTGTCTATTGTCAACATGACCTCCTAATAATGGCATGCTGAGGGAACATGCTCAGAGATGGCCCCCACCCCCACCAGTACCACCACTGAAACATGCCTTTAACCCTTTACCTAACGTAACTGCCAAAACCGGCCAGCGCTATTCTCAAAAATCGCCAATTAATTTTCATTATTTTTTTCATTTTTTGTCTCAAAAACATAGGTTATGACCCCTCGTTGGAACGAGCTCGTCGAGCTCGTTCCAACGAGGGGTCATAACCTATGTTTTTGAGACAAAAAATGAAAAAAATTAGTTATTCAAGAATTATTTTTACAAGTGTCGTCTGCTTTTCAGGTTAGCTAAAGGGTTAAAGGTTAAGGTGTGTTTGGCAGAAATCACAAAATTATTGTACATATCATTTGTGTTATCAAACGAATGCAAATGTTGAGCTCATTAGCAGTGGCATTGGTGCGCTGTGGTAGAATGATACAAGTACAACTTATTTTGTATTTTCCTCGTGTGTATTTCCCTTTGGTATTATCAGCAAATCTCAGTCAAGTCTGATACTGAATACCAAATCGATACTGTGGGTATACCCCCTCCAAACATACCAAAACCTTTTTTGAACTCAAAATTCTATCACCGCCAATCCCCAGTGCATACCACATTAAAACACTAGCAAAATGTGTAACGAATATAGCTTGCCGTCAATTTGTTCTATACACTGAACTGACAGCTGCAGTTAGTAATAAAAGATAGAATTCTTACTTGTTTAACGTGAAGTGATTATCAACTGTCGACATTTTGAAAGCTCTATTAACAAAGGGGAGATCACTCTTACCTGTCTGCTGTATAGCGATTTTGACTGGTAATATGAAGTTTACACGCAGCTCGCATGTGACGTTTTGCTAATCGACTTTTGCCACCAGTATTCTGGAGTCCAGTGAATTGTTATTAACTTGGTTAGGGAGTAAACTCGTATTTTACGTGAAATCCCCGCTACAAAATATCCTTTTGACTAGTTCCCGCACGGCATTTGGTTTAGCTTCTTTCAGCAGAATTGTTGTTCAATAGTCTTCTGGGTTTCTAACCACGGTCAATACTGATTATTATATTGGCAGCCAGGACACTTCTACACATCTCAAGTTGTAAAAGAGATAGCGCGGAGAAGGCTGCGTTAGTGACACAGTTACACAGAGACTGGTATGGTGGTGATGATTTCGGCTGCAGGTTAAAGATAAAAATTTAGTCCTATACTTAAAGAGTTAACCCTTCCACAATCATCCATCATTCTAAATCGTATGAAAAGGTTGAGTTTACAGTACAGCCGCCGTGAACTGCTCTCTTTCCACGGGTGGGCAATCCTTCTACGGACGCAATAATATTAGATTAGACACTAACTATAGGAATAATCATCAAAAATTTAATTAATGAAGCACCGGGTACAACCCGGTGCTTCATTAATTAAAATTTTGCTGATGATGATTTTATTACTTAATAACGTATGCGTAGACGTCACTGCCAACGTGTGGATTACGACCAGTCCCCGGCGACAGTACTGTAATCCCGTTCTCGTCCAGACGAACTACGCTTCAACAATGTAGTGTTTGCAAAAAATGTCATTAAGTGGGCTTGGCATTGGCACTAATACTACATGTAATTAATATTCCATTGTTGTGGGATCACTCTTCTACACAAATGTATTTTGAGTTCTGGGTGACCAATGCGAGAGGAGGCGTGGAGGTTACACGTGATGGTGTCATGGAATGGTACGAAGAGAGATACCTTTAAAACCAGTTAAAGGCCTGAAAATCATGCGCGAATCCAATTGATCCAGATTGGAGAAGTCTTCACTTTTGCCTCAAATGTTTGTACCCCCACCTCTCACTTGGTCATGTTCCAACTGATAAAAAACGAGCTCATATTTTATTTGAAGAAAAATGGCATTACCTGGTGAACGCATACGTGAACATCACGGCCCACGCTTGATTTACGACCAGTCAACGGGGACTCTAATGTAACTCGTTTCACTCCCCCCACCCCCACCCCCCACCCCCACCCCCAACAAAAAATTCTGCTCTGCTGAGCATGCGCACTGTTTCTCTTAGTGTTCCATATTATAGCACATTGAGCAGTAAGACGTGTTAGAGGCGCGGTGGTTCTTTGAGCATTGGGCTTGAGATCGAAAGGTCAGTGGCTCCATCTTGACCCGCGTCACCTACACTGTGTTCTTGGTCAAGACTCTTCATCCCGATTGCCTATGTGGGATCACGGTGGTGCTGTGTATATCGGCGTCGGGCACGACGGTTGTACACGTGCCTCCAAGCGATACTACAGTACGACCGCCGTGGACTGGTCACTTTCCACCGGATGGGAAATATTTCCACGGACGCAATAATATTAGATTCCAAACACTAATTATAGGAAATATCGGGAGCACGGTGGCTCAGTGGTAGACTGTTGGACTTCTATGCTACGGTGATCACCAGAGCCTGGGCAAAATTTCAGCAGTATGGCACACCAGTAAGACGGCATGGTGGTGGCAGACACAGAGCAACATCTGCAGCTGAAGACCGGTTTTTCATCATTCAGACCCGTGGGAACAGCTTTGCCACAGCAACCCAGCTTCGAAGTAACCTTCAGAATGCATCAGGGGTAAATGTTTCGACGCAGACTATCCGAGCAAGGTTGGTCTCCGATCGGGAAGACCATGTATTCGCATTCCGCTGTCCCAGAACCACCGCCAGGCCGGGACGACCCGCGTTCTGTCCTTGGGCAAGGCATTTTATCCCGGTTGCCGACATGGGGGCACGATGACGCCGTGTACTAAGGCGTACTGCACGTCGATGGCTCACATGTCTTCAACCGCTGTAACCCTGCTTGAACGGAGATTGAACAGAGTTAGAATGTTGACGAACTGACAGTTGCTCGACGATGCTTGGTGCTTCTCTCTGGGTACGCCGGCTTCCTCCACCCGTAAAACTGTCACGGTCACGATTAGCCATTGTGCATAAGTATGTGACCTTAAACACCAATAAATAAATATAGGAAATATCATCAAAATTTTAATTAATGAAGCACCGGGTATTACGGAAAATATTAGCAGCTTTTTATTTAGAGATTTCGACATCAGCAGACTGTTGTTAATAAACTTTTTCTTTCAAGACAAGTCATCTTTTGACATGGATGATGCCGATAAAAGGAGAAAGTGAAGGCTGTTTTGGAAAAACCTAGCTCCACCAAGCATGGACACATTATTGGTAGAGCTGCAGGTTAACCGAAACCGAACCGAGGTTTTTATTTTTTAAAAAAAAACGGAAACCGAAACCGTCGACATCCCGTAATCTAAGGTTTTTCGTTTTTTTTATTAAATACTCTCTTGCTGCAGAAATCCACAAAATGTAGCTATCCCAGAGTAGTGAGACTACCCAGACACTGCCAATGGCAGTGTCTGGGTACTCTCACTACTCTGGGAAGGCTACATTCTGTGAATTTCCGACATTTCAGTTTAGTTGTGTTTGCAGCTTTCCTCAAGTTGCGTGTAGGTGTCAGACCTCGAAAAATGGCCAAGCACAATAAAAGTTCTGTAAATTTAGGTAATTATTATATTGGCCTTCCTGATTCTTCATGTATTATAGCTTATTTCGGGCATTCATTGAGTTTTACTCAATTTCACTACCATTCAGTTATGACTCCGGACATAAGAATGAGTTTTATTGAATTTTACTTGGCCTCATGAACAAACCGAAAACCGAACCGAACCGAGGTTTTACTCCACCTGAAAAACCAAAACCGAAACCGAACAAGAAATTTAAAAACCTACAGCCCTAATTATTGGTATTAGTTATGATCACACTCGAAGTAGTTTGTTTGATTATTGCAGTTTAACGACACCTTCAACAACGAGAGACACGCCGTGTCGTACAGTTTTACAGGTGGATGAAGCCGGACTACGCGGAGAGAACCACTGAGCAGCTGCGAGCAACTCTCAGACTCTCCTACTTACTAACTCAGCTCAAGCAGAGTTAACAGTGGTTGAAGGCAAGAGCACCATCGACATGCAGTACAAATTAGTACACAGTGGTCAATCGGGATAATGAGTCTTGAACAAGGACACAATGCACTTACCATTGGTCAGATCGCACCGTCGACCCTTCGGTTTAAAGTCTAATGCTCCGAAAACCACTGAGTGCCCGGGCTCCAACTTGAAGCAGTAACAGCTCTTTCCGTAAAGTTCACAGCTCTTTCCGTTGGCAGCATTTTAGTGTATTTTAACAGTGTTTTTTCAGTGCAGTCGATGTTCCTCAAAAACCGTTCAAGTCGCCACCGTTATGACCCAGCCACTAATAAGCGATAAAACTGTAAACTAACTACTAAGGTGCCGCAGTCAGTTAGACGTGAAGAACCACCACAGAGTCCCCATGAATGAAAAAAAATCCACGCTTTCGGGATCTCCATGTGGTTATTTGGGGATTTCCTTGATTGATTTATTTATTTAGTAGTAGCGTGAATCCAGGCACTCCCACGAGCTATGGGCTTGGAAACCATATCAAATCGAAGTTTTGAACACTCATCGCCCAGCAATCTGGGTTCCGTGAGAACGATAGGTCATTTAGTTGGGCATCTCAGTGCCACGGGAAGATTAGCTGACCGCCCCAGAAGCGGACGCAGGCGCCTTACGTCGCCACGTTCGCTTCTGGGGCGGTCAGCTAATCTAGCGTCCTTGAACACAATTAAAAACAAAAATATAGATAGAGGTAACATTTTTCCCAACTACATGACTGCACCACAGGGAGATGGCGTAGCCACTAGTCACTGTCTTCCCGCCATTCTCGTCTAAAAAAAAGAAAAAATGGAAGAAAAAAAAATTAAAAAAGAAAAGAAGAAAAAATAAAAAAAAAACGAGAAGCAGACGTGGCAATCCTGACAACAGCGTGTTATCCAATAAGAGGGCAATTTATAGCCCTACTGCAGACATGTTAGGCTGGTTCTTTCCGTCATATGAGAAATCTATTCTGTTTTCTGGCATCTGATGAAGACAGATTTGAATAAAGAGGTAGCGATGATATTATTCTCACATTCGGGGCATCGGTAATTTTGCAAACCCGAGATGTTACAATATTCCCGTAACTTTGTAGTTCTTTTCCATTTTCGTCGGATTTGTTTTAACCAATTGTGTTGTCCACCGTTGAAAGTTTTTTTTTCGTCGAAAATCTTAAATATATCGGTTTAATACGGCTGTAAAAATGTTAGTGTCCTGGCCATGGACGTTAGTCGGGAGACGTATGCCTCTATCTTGACGTGGCGACGTAAGGCGCGGGCGTCCGCTTCTGGGTCGGTCAGATAATCTTCCCGTGGCACTGAGACGCCCAACTAAATGAGCTATCGTTCTCACGGAACCCAGATTGCTGGGCGACGAGTGTTCAAATCTTCGATTTGATATGGTTTCCAAGCTCATAGCTCGTGGGAGTGCCTGGATACACGCTTCGTCGAAAAAACTATTGAAAGCATGCTGCGTCGCACGTGGTCATAGTTGACTGAATTTTAACCAAAGACACTTTCGACAGTGCACTGAGGTAGCTATGTGTTAATTTTTACGACATTTGGTCTACGGATAAAATAAATTATATTACAAAAACTGAACTTGCGTTTCATTTTTTCCGTCAGTATATTTCGATTTTTAATGATAGAGTCGGATAATGAAGATTGCGCACATGGAAACACTTTTCTATCCAGTACCGGTTACATTCTTTCTGAATTCTTCTGGTAAAACATCCCATTTGAAGAAAGCAACACCCCAAGTGTTAACCGCCAGTTGAAGCACTGCTAAACACAATATATTCATTACGATGCCAGCTTTTATCTGAAAATGAATAACGATTATAAATTATTATTACCACTTTGCGGGCGTTCCTAGCACATTAACGATGTTTTGTCGGGCGTTGAAACCTCGTAATGCTCAATAAGTACAAGTCATGTGACGTGTTGGGCCGTTATTGAGTATAACAGCCCAACACGTCAATAACAGCCCGACACGTCTAAATATAGACAATGACGTCACATCTCTCAGCCGATCAACAATATTTTTCCCACATTTCCCTTCGGATCTTTTTAATTTGTAAACACAATTAACACATTTGTTTCAAGTGTTTCCCTTTGTGTCACGGATAGATAATGTATCAAATATAGGAAGCGATACACGCAAAGTAAGTGATGACATGTTTGATGAATAAACTCCTTGCCTAATGTTCGCATTTCGAAGATATATTTCATCATCCAACTTCCCAAATTTCGCCGCAGACTGATCAGACGATAGTCATGTTACCCTGTTTGTTTGTCAACAAATCAGACGATAGTGTCGTTGGTTTTTTTTTAATTCTAAAACGTCAAACTTCATTTATTTATCTTATTTCCCATATAATTTAATTGTAATGTCCCCGGTGTACGAAAGTGGCAATAACAGAAATAACATGACTTTGTCGGGCATTACAGTGTATCAACGGCTCAACAGAAATGGTTAACAGCCCTTGAGCTTATTAGCGGCCCTCGACTTCGTCGCGGGCCGCTAATAAACTCTTGGGCTGTTAACCATTTCTGTTGAGCCGTCAATACACTGTAAAGCCCTTCAAAATCATGTTATTGTTATATCATCAAAGCAAGGGCAAAAAGAATGGGGACATTACAATCGTTACTTATTCCCAGCCCCTTGTTCAGCATTCGTTATGAACCAATAAAATCGGTTGACAACGAATGTCGAATAAGGGACTGGGAATAAGTAACAGTCGTCACATCCATCAAAAGATAATATTCATTTCCCATGACTAGTTAGTGTATGTTCGGGATAATAATCTTTTCCCTAGTTTCGCTAGTATAGCGGGAAAACATTGTCTGAGAGTAACGGTAAAATTATTTCGCAGGGAAAGTGTATCATATGAGACTGTTTTAGCCAATGGATTGTCGAGTTTTCGAAGGAGAGAGGGGGGATAATTTTGTCGACCAATTTGAATAAGTTCCAGCACAGCCACCGCAATAGTACATCAAATTTTCTTTTCAACTGTATAAACGGGTAATCATGTAGATGAATTTTCTTTTAAAGTATCTTTTTTCATGACGACTGTTTTAATTGCTGTGAGGATCGACACTCCCTCTCTTGAGGCGATTCGCAACATTGTTTCGGGTTCAGGTTTCCAGAGTGAATTTTTCAGATATTTTTATCTCTGTTTTTTCCTGACTGGTTCGATCGTCCATGACATTGGTCACATTTGAAATGAAATGTTGTGCAATTGTGCAATTTTATTACAAATGTTGATCTGCAAAATCACCAGATCTCCAAAGGCCCGTGAACTGTTTACTAGACCTAGGGTTAGTAACCATAATGTAGAAATAGAAACGGGTAGACATAAACAACCCCCAACGCCTCAAAATGATAGCAGATGCCAGGTGTGTGATACCAGTGAAATAGAGAGCGAAAAACATTTTGTTATGGATTGTGAGGTATATGTCTAAATTAGGGAAACGGTGTTCGAAGAAATTATAAAAGAAAACAAATAATTTAAACAATTAAATGATTTGGAGAAATACTATTATATATTGAAAAACTGTGATAGTAAATCGATTAATATTATTTCTCACATGATCTGGTCAGTCTTCTGTTAGCGAGATCACCTTGTTGAAGAAAAAAGTTATTAGTAGTTTATATTATACATCATGTTGATTATGTCTTCTTATTTGTCTTCTTATTTGTTATGTTTGTATTGTGCAACTGCCATTATGGTGTAATGCATTAAACTATTAAACTAAACTAAACTATGGAACATGTTTCGACCGCATCCATCTTACTTGGGGAGATGGGGGTGGGGGTGGGGGGGTTATAAGCAATGCTGAACAAAAGGAAATCCTCAGCTTTCAATATTCTAATGCCCAGCAATCACCGACCTCTTTTAACTGGTTGAGGGCTAGATTATTTTTGGTGGTCAGAATTTGTTCTCCAAAATTTGTTTTATTACAAATTATCGGAGAGTGCCTTGGGGCACTCTCCAATAATTTGTAATAAAACAACCTTATATAAACAAAAATATCAGTTGAATTTGACTGAATATGAAACATGAGAAAGAAAATGTTGATTTTTGCTCTGGTACCCTCATTTTTTGGAAGCCCCGATAATGGCTTCTAGCATCCAACTAGCTAAGGTGCTATGTAAGTAAGGGAAATTTGTTTACCTTGAAATTCCCACCCCTGATATTACAAAAATTCAAATTAAAGCTTGGATATAATTTTTTTTGGGGGGGGGGGGCAAATGACAGGTACAAACTGACTCCTGTCGGACATTTAGTGACCCTGCCGGACATTTGTTTTAGCATCAGTCGCAAACAGTAATTTTCAGGCTATTCAAAGCTGTTTAATGAGAAATGCAGTGTATCCAACAGATGCATGTATATTGTATTTAAGATATGCATGTAACAGTAGATAAACATGTATTTTCATTTTTCAATAAGGTATCTACTATCGACACTTGTGAACAAACGATTACTTACCGGGACGACTATTTACCGAAATAAAATCTTACCGGCAAAGAATAGGTGCCATCCACTGCAATTAGCTCCGGGTTTGACATTCTAATTATAACTAAGAAAATATAACACTACCTTGAAGGGTTTATACCATATCATTGATAAGTCAGTGTGATGAGAGTACTTTAATTGAAAACACGTCATTCAGGTTGCTTTTGACAATACGGAAATTCAAATCAAGGGGAAGCACTGCATGTTCGATACGTTGCTGGAGCCATCCCCTTGGAAAGTGCCCATCTACAAAATCCTTGTTTTATGTTTTTGCTTTCCATTGAATTTTTATAACGTAGTATACGGAATTCGTAAATGGTTGTCGTGTATTATGATGACGGGAAATAAACTGTTATGGATTTGTACTTTCAATGAACAAAAATATGGGTGAGCAATAATTCACCCACCATTCCCACACGTCACTGCCCACTTAAATATTAACATTGGCCTCTGACGGAGTGACGGGCGCAAGCAACTGGCCGTCTGACAAACGCATAACTGAGTCGGACTTTGTCCGTGTCCGACAGGCTTGGAAAGTCGGTACAGTGTTATTAGTTTTTGTGGTTGGTAAATACTATGACGTTTCATGAAGTTCAAGTTGTTACGCTGTGACTACATTCACTGGATGATAACTTTTACGTCACCAAACGTCATGGACTGGGAGGAGTTACCGCGTTGATTGACTTGGCGTCATCTTGAGGGGACAGATTGAATTGTGACGCCGTTTTTCGCTGATTTTCCAGAAATCCAGTTGTACTGTGATCAGCGGTGATGCTCCAGTCCAATGATATGACTGAGCATTGACATGTTGGGTCAACCATTCTTCGTTTAAATGGAGGCGCTAACCCAGATATTGGCTTTTTTAATTATTTCTTAACAGACATTAACTCTTTTGGCGCGGAATAATCGGAGAAACAGAATTCTTAACGGCTAACATTCATCAAGAATTTTACAAAAAGTATAGGTTGTTAGACTAAATAGTTATTATTTTAAAAGATGTTCTAATGATCTCATTGACAGTTTTTCAAATGATTTCCTGTATATATTTAAATGGCACCTTTATACTTTCAAGGGACGATATCGTTGTTCATGGATAGGGCATAAATGGTGCATAAAACATAGGAATACGTATGTTTGTTCAATCCTTTACCCAACGAATCGGCCGCACCCCGCCCCCCCCCCCCCCCTTGCGTAATATGCAACTTCAGCAGTTGAAAAAATATTATTTTTCAAAAAATTTCAACAAAACCATATCAAGTGACCCCTCGTTGGAACGAGGTCTTCGAGCTCGTTCCAACGAGGGGTCACATGATATGGTTTTGTTGAATTTTTTGAAAAATGTGAAAAAATGATATTTAAAATAATAAATTTTGATATCGTCTGTGGTGGGTAAAGGGTTAAAAGCACTTGGAAATGGACACACACAGTTGGCTAAAATGACTACTGCGGTACCTTTCCGCGGTTTCCCGTCTGTCGACTTTATTCGCCTGTCGCACCAAAAGAGTTAATGTCTATGGACAGCAAATATGCTCGTTTGGGTCCTCATGTTGCACTATGTATGCACCGATATCACCCCATCCTACTTTTCAGTGTGTACAATTGACGTTTACAACATGTGTTAAACTGCTAATTGAATGTTTGATACATACCATTTACATGTAAATGGCTTTGTGGACACTTTTAGAATTTACCAAAACCCCCTCAGGAATGGACACGAGACAGTCGGGTAAATTACATACATTAAAACCAAGAACTCAGTTCTCCGCAAACTTTCCAATTCATACTTTCCCTAGGATGTGGAATTCATTAGAACCATCGATTCAAAACTCTTCCAGATCATCATTCAAAAATTCTCTTACGGAGCAATTCTTGAATTCGTACTCTTTCCGCGTCAGGTGTAATAATCCAGTTTGTCCCGACTGTAGGTCCTAGCTCTGTAATCTCATCCTTATCTATTAACTACCACTAAATTGTTTCATTTTCTAAAAACGATGGAAAATTATTTTTATTTATATGGAAAGAACCATTTTAAAAATTAATCCATTCATTTTTCTCTTCATTAACAAAGCCGTTGTCAGGATTGTCTCAGATTTTACATCTTTGTTTTTATTGGGAATGGCGGGAAGACAGCCCTAGTGGAAATAATTGTATGTTGTTGTATTTAGTTTGTATTTGTATACATGTTGTATTACAAAATAAAATCATTCATTCATTCATTCATTCATTCATTCATTCATTCATTCATCCCCCCCACCCACCCACCCACCCACCCATTCATTCATTCATTCATTCATTCATTCATACATTCATTCATTCATTCATTCATTCATTCATTCATTCATTCATTCATTCATTCATTCATTCATGTAATTGTTATGCTGCAAATGAAGAAGAAGCATTCGGTTTTTCAATCCTAACATAAAAAAAACTAGTAAATCATTCTTCCCTGTTTCGCCCACATGACACCTGTTGAATCTCTTCCTCGGGTATGCGTGCACCCCCACCCCAACCATCGCAACATGTAATGGTGTGCTACAAATGAAGAAGGCGCATTCGTTAATTCAACCCTAACATAAAAGACCCGAGTATTCATTCTTCCCTTTTTTACCCACGTGATACCTGATAAATCTCTTCGAGTTTGCGTTCACCTTGATGCGTTGTCTAAAGATCTAGAACTTACCACGTATGACAGTTCGAGATATGATGAGTGCACATTGATGAATTTCCAAAGAGTTGAAACTTACCATGTCTTTCACTTCAAGATATGCTGCGTTCGTGAAGGTACTTTGTCGAGAGGTCAAGAACTTACCAAGTCTGTCGCTTTGACAAGTTTGTCGCTTTGAGATATGCTTTCTGCACCCTGGTGAATTGTCTAGTATTACTTACCATTAGAGCTGAAACGTTTAACCCTTTACCTAACATGAAAAGCAGACGACACTTGCAAAAAAAATTCTTGAATAGCTTATTTTTTTCATTTTTTGTCTCAAAAACATAGGTTATGACCCCTCTTTGGAACGAGCTCGACGAGCTCGTTCCAACGAGGGGTCATAACCTATGTTTTTGAGACAAAAAAGAAAAAAATAATGAAAATTAATTGGCGATCTTTGAGAATAGCGCTGGCCGGTTTTGGCCGTTACGTTGGGTAAAGGGTTAACCAGTTAATGGATTAACCAATGATTAATGTCTTGATCGATCAAAAAATGTAATTGATCGATTAACCGAATTTACTTTTGAATACTGAATTATATGGGTTAACAAAGGATCAAACTTGTTTCAAAACAGTCAAAACATTGTCACACTGACTCGCATCAATTATAGGAGACAGAGTAAAGCATGCAAGTTACGTGCTGACATATTTGTTCACTTGCATGATAATTACACTGCACCAGCAGCTGGAAATGGTCATTCTTAACCCTTTACCCCATATAACAGACGATACTTGCAAAATAAATTCGTGAATTACTAAAAAATTTTAATTTTTGTCTCCAAAACATAGCTTGTGTCCCCTCATTGGAACGAGCTCAACGAGCTCGTTCCAGTGAGCGGTCATAAGCTATATTTTTGCGTCAGAAATTGAAAACAATAAACTTTGAATGGAGATTTTTATATATAGCGCTGGACGGTTTTGTCCCTTATGTTGGGTACAGGATTATTGCTGTAAATCATCAATGGTACGGCAATTATTCAGCTACCTATTGGGGGAAGTGATTAACCGGTTAACCAAGGTTAATCCGTGTGGTTAATCAATCAAGAAAACCCTTTTACCATTTCAGCTCTCTTTACCATGCCTATCACTCGGGATATGCTGCATGAAACTTGATGCATTATGCAGATCGCTTGAACTTACCATGTCATTCACTCAGGATATGCTGCATGCAACTTGGGGGTTGTGGTATTGTCCAGAGATTTAGAACTTACCATTTTCACCAGTGGCGTAGATAGCTCTTCGCTGGCGGAGGGGCAAGCCCAAAATTTTCCGCCAGACCGAAAATTTTCCGACAGTGTAACAACTACAAAAACCCAAACAAACAGAAAGAATCTGTTGTTTACTGCAAATGTACTGAAAATTGGTCTTTTTTACCCAAAATTTACCCAAAATGGCATGTTTTTATCCCCAAGGCCAGCAGTTTAATGTTATTAGGCATAAAATCGCCTAAAAATGGTCCCTAAAAAATTCCGACAAAACTTCTGGTGGGGGGGTCTCCCCTCCCCCCCCCCCCCCGCTCGGCACCCCCCCCCCCCCCCCCTTTATCTACGCCACTGATTTTCACTTGGGTGATGCTGAATGCAGCTTGGTGTATTGTTCAGAATGTTGAAACTTAACGTGTCATTCACTCTGGATATGCTGCATGCAACCTGGGGCATTGTCCAGAGAGCCAGAACTCACTATTTGTAACTTTGGATATGCAGCATGCAACTTGGTGAATTGTCCAGAGAGATAAAATTTACCACGTCAGAGAGCTAAAACTTACCATGTCTTTCACTCGAGATATGCGGCATGTAGCCCGGAATATTGTCCAGAGAGCTACAACTTACCGTGTCTTTCAGTTGGGATATACTGCATGCAACATGGTGTATAGTCCAGAGAGCCAGAACTCACTATTTGTAACTTGGAATATGCATCATGCAACTTGGTGAACTGTCCAGAGAGATAAAATTTACGACGTCTTTCACTGGAGATATGCTGCATGCAACTTGGTACATTATCCAAAGAGCTAGAACTTACCACGTCTTTCACTTCGGAGATGCTGCATGCAACTTGTGGCATTGGCCAGAGATTTAGAACTTACCATTTTTCACCTGGGATATGCTGCACGCAACTTGGGGTATTGTCCAGAGAGCAACAACTTACCGTGGCTGTCACTCAGGATATGCTGCATGCAGCTTGGGGCATTCTCCAGAGATTTAGAACTTACCATTTTCACTTGGGAGGTGCAGCATGCAACTTGGTGCATTGTCCAGAGAGCTAGAACTTAGCGTGTAATTCACTCCGGATGTTCTGTATGCAACTTGGGGCATTATCCAGAGAGTTAGAGTTTACCATGTCTTCCGCTCGGGATATGTTGCATGCAACTCTGGGCATTGGCCAGAGAGCTAAAACTTACCATGTCTTTCACTCGAGATATGCGGCATGTAGTCCGGAGTATTGTCTAGAGAGCTACAACTTACCATGTATTTCAGTTGGAATATGCTGCATGCAACTTGGGGTATTGTCCAGAGAGGTAGAACTTGCCATGTCTTTCACCCGGGAGATGCTTCATGCAACTTGGGACATTGTCCAGAGATTTAGAAATTATCATTTTTTCACTTGGGATATGCTGCATGCAACATGGTGCATTGTCCATAGATTCAGAACTTACCATTTTTCACTTCGGAGATGCTACACGCAACTTGGGGCAATGGCCAGCGATTAAGAACTTACCTCTTTTCACGTGGGATATCCTGCACGCAACTTGGTGCATTGTTCAGAGAGCTCGAACTTCCAATGTCCTTCACATGGGAGATTCTTTATGCAGCTTGGGGCATTGTCCAGAGATTTAGAAATTATCATTTTTCACTTGGGATATGTTGCATGCAACAAGGAGCATTGTCCATAGATTCAGAACTTACCATTTTTCACTTCGGAGATGCTGCACGTGCACGTAACTTGGTGTACTGTCCAGAGAGCTAAAACTCACTATTTGTAACTGGGGATATGCTAGTTGCAAGTTGGTGCATTGTCCATAGAGCTAAAACTGACCATGTCGTTCGCTAGGGATATGCTGCATGCAACTTGGGCATTGTCTAGAGATTTGGAACATATCACTTTTCATTGGGGAGATGCTGCTTGCAACTTGTAGCATTGCCCAGAGATCTACAACTTATCACTTTTCAATTGGAAGGTGCTGCACGCAACTTAGAGCATTTGTCCAAAGATTTAGAACTTACTTTTTTACTTGGGATATGCTGCATGCAACTTTGTTTATTGTCCAGAGAGCTAGTACTTACCATTTTCACTTGGGGGATGCTGCATGCAACTTGGTGTATTGTCTAGAGATCTAGAACTTACCGTGTCTTTCACTGGGGATATTCTGCATGCAACTTGGGTCATTGTTCAGAGATTTAGAACTTTCCATTTTTCACTTGGTATATACGGCATGCAACTTTGGGTATTGCCCAGAGAGCTAGAACTTAACATTTTTCACTTGGGAGATGCTGCATGTAACTTAGTGTATTGTCCAGAAAGCTAAAACTTACTATTGTCATTCACTCGGGATATGCTGCATACAACTTGGTGTATTGTCCAGAGAGCTAGTACTTATCGTGTCTTTCACTCGAGATATTCTGCATGCAACTTGGGGCACTGTACTGCATTGTACTTGGGAGATGTTGCATGCAACTTGGTATGTTGTCCAGCGAAATAGAACTTAACGTGCCTTTCACTTGGGATATGTTGCATGTAACTTGGGGCATTGTCCAGAGATTTAGAACCTAAACCTACCATTTTTCACTTGGGAGATGCTGCATGCAACTTGGGGCATTGTCCATAGAGCTAGAACTTTCCATTTTTCACTTGGAAGGTGCTGCATGCAACTTGGTGTATTGTCCAGAAAGCCAGAACTTACCGTGTCTTTCACTTGGGATGTATTACATGCAACTTGGGGCATTGTCCAGAGAGCTAGAACTTACCATTTTTCACTTGGGAGATGCTGCATGCAACTTGGTTCATTGTCCAGAAAGCTGGAACTTACCATATCTTCCACTCTGGATATACTGCGTGGAACTTGGTGTATTGTCCAGAAAGCTAGAACTTATCATGTTTTTCATTTTGGGAGATGCTGCATGCAACTTTGTGTATTGTCCAGAGAACTAGAGCTTACCATGTGTTTAGCCCTTTACCCAACGCAGACGATATCAAAATTTATTATTTTAAGTATCATTTTTTTTAATTTTTCAAAAAAATTCAACAAAACCATATCATGTGACCCCTGATTGCAACGAGCTCAATGAGCTCGTTCCAATGAGGGGTCACATGATATGCGTTTTTTAAAAAATATTTTGAATAATTTAATTTGTTCAACTGCTCAGTTTGCATATTACGCGGGCGGATGCGGGCGATTCATTAGGTAAAGGGCTAACTTTGATATATGCTATGTGGAACTTGGTGCACTGCCCAAGGCTCTAGAACTTACCATGTCTTTCACTTCGAGATGTCCGGTGGTAAACACAAGCGCATTTGGCGCCGTCGCAACTGGTAACATAAATGCGAAGGAAACTGCGAGCGTTGGCGGGCACATCAATTGGAGAGGATTGAGTTGTAATGCTTCGGCCTGAAACAGATATTCATAAAATATAATACGTTCCTCACCCTCAAATTTCAATAAACTTTGATAGATTAATTTATATTAATATTTTCTTGGTCGAGTTCGAAAGCAAGGTGATTTCTAAAAAACATTATTGTGCCTCACGTTTGTAACATCAGCCGTGATTGGTTAATTCGACACCTTCTAAAAGTCATAGTACTGGGGTTTTGGGGCAAAACACGGGAACTATCGGAACGTTTTTCCCTGGAGACAAGAGAACGAAGAAAATGTAAGCTCCACTTCCATTGATCAGCGTCGATTGGAATTTCTCAACACCAAACGCTGGCTCCGTGTTCGTTTAACGTTTTTCGTCACCGGTAGACACAAACTTACCAACAAATATATCATCTTCAGTGGGTGTGTTTTCAATTTTAACTGCGAACAATGAATTCAAAAGAATCAGAAATATTAAAAACTCACGTGTTGTTCACCACCTCAGTGAATCCTGAAAATGAGTTATGACCTCAATAAATTATATTTCCACAAGTTTAGTAATCTCCGTCCTTACTGAACCTCCGCCTCAAGTTCAAAATAAATTGTTTCACTCCGCTTAATTCTATCAACTGCCGTCGTCCGAGAAACATGAATTTATATTCCATTAATTTATACCACTTATCACACAAGCATTAACAATGAATTATAACATGAACATGCTGTAAACACTGACATTTGTTGATATAGAAACTCCCAAAGCGACGGCACTTGTGACAAGTCATTTTCAAAGAGACGTCATTCGTTCGAAATGACGTCATGTTTTTAGATTCGACTACATTGTTGTTACAAGATTGATGGCATGTTGCAGTTAACGCTTAACAATGAAAGTCATTTTTTTGTTCGGAATAATAAAATAATTAGAACGTTTCTTTTCATGTTCTATCGGTCGATAGTACCTGAGTTTGTGTGATTTTTAAAATAAAACCTTCAGCAGCTTCGCTGCTTCAGGTTTTATTTCAGAAATCACACAAACTCAGGTACTATCGACCGATAGAACATGAACAGAAACGTTATAATATCCTTTGTTTCTTGAATTCGGACCGAACTTTCATAGTTTATATTATACCTTGAACAGTAAACATTCGATTTGGCAATACGCTCGTTCTTAGGCCTAAAAAAGTTAAAAATCTTTTTCTCAGGTCCTTCCTGCATGGTCCTGTTGGCTGCCGCATGCTATCTTTTATAACCAATGCAAACTTTAAAAAAAAAATAAAATTGAATGTTCTATGTCTGATATTTGACCAAAGTTAATAAAATTGCCCAATGAGCGTAACAAGGCATTGCAATGCTTTAGCACTGAAAAGCCACCTTACTCTCCGGGGACGAAATGCACCACAACCCATGCTGTTCTGTAGATTATGAGGCCTAAAACATAAAACAAACCAAGAACATGAATTTTTGGTGGCAAGAAATAATTATAAAAATAAAAAATAAAATAAAACCCCGGCCACCCACATGCAATTTTACAAAAAGTGACTTGAGGAACAGATGATCTACTTTGTGGGGCCTAATGAGCTGTTTTTTTTAGGCAAAAATGACAATTTTTGAGTTATTCATGTCGCTTTCTGGTCGTGTTAGGTTGTTCTGGCGAGCATTCAAGATTCGTTTCTTGTCAAAGCTTGCCTTTCATTGGAGAAAACATTGTCTATCGCTATAGATGCTTACCATTTCTGCTAGAATCGGCAGAGTAAGTGTAATTGTAGCCGTGTTACTGGTCACTTCTGTTGTTAAAGCTATGATAATACATAAAACCAATACGAGTACACTGGGTTCCAAGCCATCAAATACAAGCATCTGCTTACCTATCCAAGCTGATAGGCCGGATTCCTAAAAATAAATAAACATCGTCTTTACTTTTGATATTCAAAACGATACCTATACTTTTGCAAGACGAACCTAATTCAACAGAGCACAAACAATTTCGTCCACATTTCGTCGCCTGAGTGCTAGAATGTTCTATGTCCCATAGGGGACATAGAACATTCTAGCACTCAGGCAACGATTTGTAAGTTTTGGGGTTTTTTTCTTTCATTTGTTTCATTTTTTCATTTCCTTTTTGTCTGAGAAGAGTATGAAATTGCTGCTATTAGGCTGGTGGCGTCGAGTGTTGGAATCAGGGTTTGCAGTCGGCAACAGTACCAGTCTGTGCTTGAGAATTTAAATTAGACAGAACATTTTTTCTCCACGTCAGTACCGGCAGCATCCGGGTCAACAACTAGTGGCAAATATTTGCAGTGGGAAGGGTAGGGAGGCCCATGTTTGCGCGACTATGACATGAAATTCCCCGAAAGTTCTAATGTACACAGATCTATGCATCTCGATGATTGACGAGCCAGTCGGATAGGGAGTCTATACAAACACCGTAATTAGCCTCCTTAATCAGCAATGGCGTGGTAACGGTCGTGGCATGTCAGTCTTTCACTGAGCATGACATTATATGGCAACCGTACTCTCCACTACTCCTGCACAACGAGACAAAGACTTTTTTGATGGGATGGGGAAAGAGTTGACACGCTGCAGGACTTGCGCCCCTTGTGATATCGGCACTGTTGTTAACTTAAACTCTCACGGAAATACAGTTCAGTCGCCGTGGACTGCTCACTTTCCACGGGTGGGCACTATTTCCATGGACGCATTAATATTTTGACTCCAAACACTAATTACAGGAATAATCATCAAAATTTTAATTGATTAAGCACCGGGTACAACCCGATGCTTCATTAATTAAAATTTTGCTGATGATGATTTTTATTACTTAATAACGTATGCGTAGACGTCATTGCCAACGTGTGGATTATGACCAGTCCCCGGTGACTGTACTAATCCCGTTCTCGTCCAGACGAACTACCCTTCAACAATGTAGTGTTTGCAAAAAATGTCATTACGTGGGCTTGGCATTGGCACGAATACTACATGTAACTAATATTCCATTGTTGTGGGATCACTCTTCTACACAAATGTATTTTGAGTTCTGGGTGACCAATGTGAGAGGAGGCGTGGAGGTTACACGTGATGGTGTCATGGAATGGTGCGAAGAGAGATGCCCTTAAAACCAGTTAAAGGCCTGAAAATCATGCGCGCATCCAATTGATCCAGTTTGAAGAAGTCTTCACTTTTGCCTCAAATGTTTGTATCCCCACCTCTCACTTGGTCATGTACCACCTGATAAAAAACGACCTCATATTTTATTTGAAGAAAATGGCTTTGAACATACAATTGGAATTGTCTCAACAAAAACAGGGGGGCGCGGTGGCATTGTGGTAAACGGTTCTCGCCAGATCACCGAAGTTAAGCAACGTCGAACCCGGTTAGTCCTCGGATGGGTGACCGTCTGAGCGATCGATTCGGACTCCCGCGTCGTGCCCTTGGGCAGGGCACTTAACATCGATTGTCCACATGGGGGCACGATGCCGCCGTGTACTAAGGCGTACAGCGCGTCGATGGTGCGCATGTCTTCAGCTAATCTAACCCTGCCTGTGCTGCAGTGCGGTGGAGTTGGGGAGCTGGCAGCTGCTCGCCGTTGCCCGGTGGTTCTCTCCGGTTACTCCAGCTTCCTCCACCCGTAAAACTGTCACGGCCTATGGGCACTCTCCCATATATTGTAACGAAGCAAATCCCCATAGATTAAATACTTTTACTTCGAAGATGAAACGAAGAGTATCGAAAAAGCCTTTGAATTGCAGTACCTACAGTTTGTTTTCAGAGACATGTTTTATTTTTCAAATTAAAAATTAAATTATTTGTATAAATATGCACTTTCTATATTTCTGTGAGTAAAAAGACACACGAAATCCTCTCTATATTTGCCCACTTTTTGCAAAAGAAAAATGAAAAATAAAACCCTCCATCCCTCACTGATTTGAAAACAAAATTGCTTGAGAATCAATTAATTTATTTTGTGTGGCCTAAATGTTTTATAGTGTTTACAGACTCCAGTAATCTGCCACTGAGAGGGGAGAAAAACATTAGTATCAAAAATCTGATTTTATCTTATGACTCGTCCGTTTTGTTCACTTTAAAACATTTGATATTTTGTTTTCATATTAATCAGTGATAAATAAAGCCTTCCGTCAATTTCATTGGTCATTTTCAAAACTAGACAATTTGATTGGCTGAACAAAATACAACTGGCCACATTTTCATAATTTGCATAATTAGAGTTGGGAGCTTTCATTGGTCAATTTCAAAACTGGACAATTTGATTGGCTAAACAAAATACAACTGGGTGATATTTGCATAATTTTAGTAGGCTTTAGGGTGGGTCATATTGTATTAATCTTTTACCTACAAGAAAAACGCCATACATTTTTTTTTATATTTTCACTTTTTGCTTCCAAAACACAGGTTGTGACCCCTCATTGGAACGAGCTCGACGAGCTCGTTCCAATGGGGGGTCATAACCTGTGTTTTGGAAGCAAAAAATGAAAATGTTTAGTGACACGAGGATATTTTTCCAAGTGCCGTCTGCAACTCAAGTTAGGTGATGGGTTAAAAGTCATACTAAGTGGCTAATTTATGCGTGTGTGTGTCATATGATAAATAGAATATGAAATGAGTGTTTTTCTCATATAATATTTATGAAATTCGTCCGAATTTTCCGTTTGAGCTCGCCAGAGGCTCGCCAAAACGGGAAATTCTTAGACTCGTTTCATAAATATTATATGAGAAAAACACTCATTCCATATCCTCTATTTATGCTTCATTACAGGATAATATGTACCCCGCCAACAAGTCACGTGGTAGAAACTATTTTTAATTCGTGCGCACTATTTGTAAATTCGCGATGACGAATTAGTAAATTATAATTCACGCACACCAATTGGTAATTCGTGCTCACGAAGTACTAATTCATTCACACGATATAGTAATTCGTGCTCAAGATAGTAATTCGTGCTCACGAATTAATAATTTGTGCGCACAAATTTAAAATATTTTCGACACTGTTAACTGAGGGTTCCAAAGAAAACGCTGAAACGCTAAATGAAAAATATTTCTCGATGAACATTGAGTCGGAGGGTGTTGGGTTCCATATCATTTCGGCTTCGGTTGACTTACGTTTTTGTCATTCCTAATGCTCTCACAGCTCGATGTAAAGAAAATTAATGTGTCGAGCAGATGGAATAAGGAGCATATGGCCCATTGAGTGCAACAACTCGCCATCTGCAATGCGGAACTTTGTTGCAATCAAGGGACGATATGCGACTTTACGTGAATTCTAGATTGATTTCATTTATGGACACGAGGAAATTCATTTTTCACTCGCAACTAGTCGTACAGCCGTTCGCGGAAATGTTCAAAGATAGTTAGTTATTATCAAGGTGCCGTCAGCTGTACGATCACATTGACCAGCCAAGTTACACGTTGCAGATGAACATTAAACTCGCATTGTCATGACAATAATGAACATATCTTACAAAAGAAGCGCCTGCCAAGGCAAAGCCTCCACCAATCAAAAGTAGTATTCCCCATGGCATGTATTTCTCCGTGTATGCCCAGTCCAAGAGTGCGGGTACAGATTCACGTGGAGATGTATCTATAAAATAAAAGAGAAAAGAAATTACTGTGTCCTGTTAATACTAAGCGTCGAGCTTGCGCTGTTCTGATGCACCACTACAGCTATACTACTCAACTACTATAGTACATTTTTCTACTACCCAGTGGCGGTCCGAACTAAATATGTGTAACCCTTCACCCAACGCAGGCGATATTAAAATTCATGATTTTAAATATATTTTTTCAAATTTTTCAAAATATTTCAACAAAACCATATCATGTGACCCCTCATTGGAACGAGCTCGACGAGCTCGTTCCAATGAGGGGTAACATAATACAGTTTTGTTGTAATTTTCTGAAAATCAGTATTTTTTCAACTGCTGAATATGCATATTATGCGGGCGGATGCGGCCGATTCGTAAGGTAAAGGGATAACTGGTTAGGTCTCAGGGGCCCTTATAAGGGACTCATCTTTCGAAGGTCGATGGCATTGCCTCGGCGGGTGTTTTATACAGGAATCTACCAGCCGCCCATTGTGGACACAGCAAGCAGGAAACTTCACGAAAGAAACCATACCCTGGAGCGTCACGTCCCAAGTTTGAAACAATTTAACGAAATTGTCCGTTTTAGGTTGGCCCCTGAGAAGTTTGGCAATTATCGTTAAGTTTCGGTGGAGCGGCGGAGGCCTGATACCTCGACGTACCCATTAGCAGAAGGCGGCCAGCTGTCTCTGTCAGTGGACCGAGGGATGACACATCATGGTAGCCTCTTTAGAAGATCATGAGAAGGCAATCGAGTTTAAATTGCAATCCGTTTATGTAATTTCTTTGTTGGGATTTAACGACACTTTCGACAGCCAAGGTCACCTCGTGTCGGACAGTTTTACGGGTGAAGGAAACCGGAGTACCCAGAGAGAACCATCGAGCAACGGCGAGACACAGTCAGACGCCCCAACGTATCAACTCCACACAAGCAGGGTTAGCATTGGTGGAAAACGAGTGCACCAACGACGTGCAGTACACGTTAGTACATAGAACCACGGTGCTCCCATGCTGGCAATCAGGATGAAGTGCCCTGCCCAAGGACACAACGCAGTTACCCCTGGGAGGATCGAACCATTGGGGGCGCGGTGGCTCAGTAGGTAGAGGTGCAGGCTGCAAGCCGAGAGGTCCTCGGTTCGAATCCCACATGCGGCAACCGCGTTGTGTCCTTGGGCAAGACACTTCACCCCCATTCCCATGTGGGGGCACGGTGACGCCGTGTACTAAGGCGTACTGCACGTCGATGGTACGCATGTCTTCAACCAATCTAACCCTGCCTGTGCTGCAGTGCGGGGTTACGATATTGGGGAGCTGGCAGCTGCTCGTCGTTGCTCTGTGGTTCTCTCCGGGTACTCCGGCTTCCTCCACCCGTAAAACTGTCACGGTCATGATTAGCCATTGTGCATAAATATGTGACCTTAAAACATCAATAAATAAATAAATAAATAAATAAATCAAACCACTGACCTTTCGGTTTGAAGTTCAATACCGCAACCACGGAGCCACCGCGCTACCTCCGTTTGTAGAAACGTTTCGCAGTATGAAGTAATTATACGTGTGCTTATATTAAATGACGTGGCCTGTTGTACATATAGACAATTTGGGGTTTTTCGTCATCGCTCATGCGCAAATGTAGGTACAAACAGGTGTGAACACTGCGGAAAACCGGTCATTCTACCAACTATTCTTATTATGTCCTTAACCCTTTACCCAACGAATCGCCCTATCCGCCTGCGTAATATGCAAATTCAGCATTTGAAAAAATATTATTTTTCCAAAAAAGTCAACAAAACCATATCATGTGACCCCTCGTTGGAACGAGCTCGTCGAGCTCGTTCCAACGAGGGGTCACATGATATAGTTTTGTTGAAATTTTTTGAAAAATTTAAAACAATGACATTTAAAATAATAAATTTGCATATCGTCTGCGTTGGGTAAAGGGTTAATACCCCTAGGGACAAGGATTTAGCGACTTTTTGCTCTGAATATTAAAAAACTTTTCGCCCTTGGTCGAGCAACGGTTTAAACGAACGCGCCGTAAATAGTTCGTCCCTTCCGATGGCCTAGTTTCAAACCATACTGATACGGATTTCAAACTATACTAATACGGCTGTGGATCAGACACACGATTTTCTAACAACTCGGATTTTATCGGCAAACAATAGTAGTATTTTTAGAAGAAAACTGACAGTGACATAATTGATACATATTATCGCTACAGTGAAATGATCTAGGTCGCAGTATCAAGTCGAGTTAAGGGTGTCAGATCACAGGATCAAACGAGTTTGATCCGGTGATTTGACCTCCTCAACGAGACGTGATGCGACGACCCGGATCACTTCACTGTAGCGATAGAAGTTTTATTATATGACTTATAGTTCAAAATCGCATGTCAATCCTAGCATTAACAATTCCCCCAACCTTTTCTTGGTAAATTGGATTGAAGTAAACAAGAACTATTTTTGTTTACACTTATTTCTGTAACAGGTGCACACCCACGGGGAATACCCAGATGCGCATGAATACGATAAAAAAAATATCATGAACAGGATAAAAAAAAATAACCGTCGTTCGAGCACACCCATTCCAGCTCTGAGTAAAGTACTCTCTGCGACCGAAACAGATAACAGCGAATTCGAACGCACCCGTAAACAGTCCGTCATACAGCAGTGATATGGAATCGGATTCCACACTGCAGATTTTCCGGGGGACCAGGAAAAGATCGTCAAACACTATAGTGATATTTAGAGGTTAAATTACATAGTCATATAATAAAAATATTTACCATCACGCTTACGGAAGCAAAAAACTTGTGGTCGCTTTGATGGAAAGATGAACAAAGATAACGTAACTAGAATGGCAGCGACAGAATCTCCAACATATCTGAAATAAATAGAATAAGGAAATCAATCATCGTAACAAACCAGAAGTGGATTATTACAATGGACGTTATCAGCATCTTCCATATTAATGACGTATGCCACATCACGTGACGCGAGATGGAGAGACAACGCTGACGATTTTACGTACTTTCTAACGTATAACTCAGTTATGGAGACTCCACAATAGACTGGTATTGGCAATACGTTATTTTTATTATGCCAGCTAATGAAATTCGCCAATCACAGCCCCCGAATAGTGGGGCGGTACTGAGCCGTATTGGGTCACCTGCAGCCCGAGGTGACCTAATACGAAACTCGTATTCGGTCAGTACCGCCATTTTGTTTCGATCTGGAAATTCCTCACCTCGCGGTGCTTTTATATCCATATTGAAGAAATTGCAGTACAATCAAACGTCCCTACGTGTCTATATGTCTCATTTTCTCTCGTTTTATAATAAATTTATTGTGAAATTTATTTTCTAAATGTAAATTTAATTATTTGAAGTGAGAAATACTACTGTATTCGATCTACCGATAACGGATAAGTCGGCCTGGCCCTAACTTGTCATAGGGTCTAAGCTTATTGAGGCTAACACACAACAGTTTGGGTACGGTGTTCGCCTCTATATTTTAAAAGCTTTAGAAAAAATATATAACTCATAAATGCGTTCTTAGAAAGTTGAAAAATATATATAGTGTGAATAAATAAACTGAGAAAAAAATTGTCTTATCCCGGGAATAGATTAATTTCATTTTTTCTCGTTGAGCTCATTCTGTAGTCTCTGTTGTGGTAAATGGATAACGTCGCTTCGAAAATGGATTTAATTTCATTGAATAATTATAAGATTGCACAATGATGAAATTGAAGGAAAATGAATGAAAGTCAATGGGAAAAGATGCGAGATACATTTATTTTGTTCGAATTCTATAAAATCGGACGTTTCGGACATTTTCTGCACACTCAAGACAAAGAGACAGTACGAAGAAAAGCGTCTATCGCTGATGTCTGTGTTGTCAAGGAAATTATACACAAACGGGGAGACAACTGTGCACGTTTGTTACAACTTACATAGCGTTTTGCACGAGTTTTGAAAATGTGCCGGCGTTCAAATTTGATTGTTATTTTGTTTTCGCTGGCATAATAAATACGTTACAGGACGTTCAGGTGGCGGATACGGTATCATATGAGGCTCGGCAAAAACAATATTGGACTCGGCGTACCGCCTCGTCCAATATTGTTTTCACCTCGCCTCATATGATACCGTAATATCAGGTATCGCGAAACTAAATATTTGGTTTAGAGTTATCTGCCTCGGATATTGCATCATAGTCTAAAATAAGACTCCAAGAAAAAACTTATTGCTTGAGAAAACTGTTAAAGCATTTTATTAGATTTTTACCTTAATACTGAATACTCCACAAGAAAAAAGAGATTTTCTAAGTGTGTTCTGGGTCTAAAAAATTCAGTTAACTATGTGTGTCTTTTTGTATGGGTTCAAGGATGATACTTCACTTCCTGGTGCATTTTTTCTCTTATTTGTTGCGTGATCCCCCGTTTTCTTGTCAGAGAAAGTTGTGTGAAGGTCTGTACTTTATGTAGGTATTTAAATATTTAATTTTATGCGCCACATAATTGTAAAAATGGTCGCCTATGCAAAAATATTTAGTTCTGTGATACCATCAGTACGTCAAAGTTTAGAATGTTAAGACTTCCGTGATGGTTAAAGGCACAGCGAATTGCGATTTTTCGCTCGAATCGAATTGGTCAAAAGGTTCGAAATCGAATCTCGAATCGAATCCACTTTCCAATTGTTATGATGCTATCTCTCTCTCATATGAACCCAGATATCATTATGTATCCTGGATATGCTATTTCGAACTATCGAACAGCAAGTGCAAACAGAGGATTTACCACTTGTATCCGAAAGTTTGAAAAATTTATTCATGACGCAACCAACGGAATTTCGGGTAAATTTTTTAGCATAGACCAGAGCATGAACCCGATGTACAGCGCACATTCATTAATATTAGAACCGTATAGGACGTAGTTCTGGCGCGATGATATTCAAATTATACACGAAGCTATTGCTTTGAATGTCTCTATTTATTTATTTATTTATTTATTTATTTATTTATTTATTTATTTATTTATTTATTTGTTTATTAAGGTTTAGCGATACTTTAACAGCCAGAGTCGCTTTGAATGTCTCTATTTATTTATTTATTTATTTATTTATTTATTTATTTATTTGTTTATTAAGGTTTAGCGATACTTTAACAGCCAGAGTCATGTCGTGTCGGTGACAGTTTTACGGCGGAGAAAGCCGGAGAGAACCACCGAGCAACGACGACCAGCTGCCAGCTTCCCAACATCGTAACTCCGCACTGCAGTACAGGCAGGGTTAGACTGGTTGAAGACACGCACACCATCGACGTGCGGTACGCCTTAGTACACGGCGTCATCGTGCCCCCATGTGGACAATCGGTGTTAAATGCATTGCCCAAGGACACAACGCGGGAGTCCGAATCGATCTCTCCGATGGTCACCCATTCAAGGACTAACTGGGCTCGACGTTGCTTAACTTCGGTGATCTGACGAGAACCGGTTACCGCAACGCCACCGCGCCCCCTTTGAATGTGTAACTACCAAAACAGATTTTGACATTTGCTGTTCTTAATATTCTAGTGGTGACGACCCACCTCGCAGTTATCTTAGCAATGGGGCTAGATTCAAGCGAGAATTTACCAGGCGCATTGTTTCGCTCGAGGAACGATATATGTACAAACTGAACAAAACGCGATCTATACTATCGCTTCATATAACAACGAGACCCATTTGAAGTACTTTTGTAATTGATGACAACAGGAAAACTGGAAAACGTAACTGAGAACTTATCGAGAGTTTAAGAACAAATATCACCTGGAGCCTTATTTAATCTATACAGCATCCCCCGAGACGAGAAACATATTTACTCATTTCCGTGTAAGTAACCACAAATTTATGATAGACAAGAGCGCACGTATCGCTGAAGCAATACAATGTCCCCTACCGGACTAATGAGCATTAATAATTATACAAATGTTATAACCTAGATGAGATCAGCATGAATTCCGTCGAATCATTTCCAAAAGAAGTCCAGAAAACTGATATTTTGGCGCTTTTCCATATTTCCAAGGGCCATAACTCACACAAGAATAATGCAATCACCATGAAACTCAAACTTGATCTGTAAGTCATCGTTCTATAGTAGGTTACCAAGAATGAAATCATTCGGTTGAAGCATTTCCAAAATAAGTCCGGAAAACTAAAGTATGACTGACAGACTGACTGACAGACTGACGGATGGACAGAGTGCAAATGAAACTTGATCTGTAAGTCATCGTTCTATAGTAGGTTGCCAAAAATGAAATCATTCCGTTGAAGCATTTCCAAAAAAAGTCCGGAAAACTAAAGTATGACCGACAGACTGACTGACAGACAGACTGACGGATGGATGGATGGGCACAGTGTAATTGAAACTTGATCTGTAAGTCATCGTTCTATAGTAGGTTACCAAAAATGAAATCATTCCGTTGAAGAGTTTCAGAAAAAGTCCGGAAAACTGATATTTTGGCGCTTTTCCATATTTCCAAGAGCCATAACTCACACAAGAATAACGCAATCAGCTTGGAACTCAAACTAGATCTGTAAGTCATCATTCTATAGTAGTTTACAAAAAATGAAATCATTCCGTTGAAGCGTTTCCAAAAAAAACTCCGGGTAGGGGACTAAAAAGGGGAGGTCTATGCAGCCACTCATCCCCCATAAGTGAACGCTTAAGCGCGGTGTGCTGCTCAGGTGCAGTGTAAACAGAATGGAACTTCGTTGAACGGTGGAAAGTGTACTTCTTCCACACCCTTCTCGAATATCTACCATTGACACCAAGACATATTCTTATCTATCTATTTTCATGGAGACTAACTGGCGAAAGGGGGGGGGGATATTCTTCTTGAGCTCTAATTTAAATGACGGTATTTTCTCTTGCATTTAAAAAGCTCGTATTGTTTGCAGTCTGTGTATTTTATGAACAGCCATAAATTTCCAGTTCGGTAGTTATAATGCCGTTATGGGGTGAAATAGTAACGTCTCTAAAGTGATTTTAGTCTTTGTCACAAATTTATTTTAAAAAACCCAAATATCTTTCATTGTTTTTACTAAGCAGGGTGTCTCAGGCAATAGGTCTTTTGTACATACCGTCAATTTCTAGATGCAAATTTTATCGGGTGGGACCGTGGGAATGACTTTTGTATGCTTATAGGGGGTTGACGGCGGCTTCTGTCAAACATTTTATTGGTTGGACGGAAGCAGTAGTTGAACGAATGGTTTCGAGCGAGCAATCCCTGTCGACCCTTCTTGTGGTTGCATCGTTGCAAGCAACAAATTACATTAAAGCCAGGGGTAGTTTATCTATCAGGGTGAGCTGAAACCCGTATCCACATGAATAAACTTATTCTATTATCCATTCTATCCCTTCCCTTTTATCGGGTTGATAATGAACATTCTGTTGACAAAGGATATAATGTGGATCGCATCGGAGTCCTTTGAGAACAATAAAAAACAACCTCTAAAGCAAGGTTTATACAACTGCTGGTTGCATTAGGAAAAACGTTTTGTAGTCGAGTTAGGTTTGGATTTTGTTTTTCAGTAAATGAATGCGTTTAAAATGAATGTGCGTAACAAACTGTCTTGTCGTTGGAAACAGAATTTCGTCAAAGCTCTCTGATATAAAAAAAAATATAGGAAACCACTGTAACATTAAAACATAGACAGTTTATAAAACACATCATGTTGCATGCGCACATCATTTATGCAAAATAGCAGTTGTCCTTCGTCGAACACTATCCTCCATTTATAAAAAACAAGGTACCCACGAAAGGTTTTGTCGTTATTTATACTGCGTGCAGTGCGTGGATTGTGGACTACCAATGAAACACCTATGGAGTGGAGTTTCCTTCAGGCAAACACACCCCTCGTCTGTTAAAAAACATGAAAATAATAAGAAAAGTTTCAGCCATAGAGTGTTTTTATGAGATGCTTTGAATTTTGTCTTTTTCAAGCTGTTGCGAAACGGGGAGGGGATGTGCTCTTCGGAATCCCCCTCCCTCCTGTCTCTGGAATAGTGTCCCTTAAAGCTTATAATTCAGTGTCTCTTTTGGATAGATGGGTCAAAAGCAAACTCGCCTTTTCAAGAACTTCGCCCGTGGATCCCGACACTACCCTTATAACTCAGATAATGGCCAGAGTTCGAAAGTGAACAGAAATCGCTGGCGAGAAAGATGGCTCGTTAGACATTAAAATGGAAAACGTAGCAGTGTCAGACATAGCGGGGAGGGTGGGGGGGGGGGGGCACTGGGACGCGTCGAGCAGAACATAGTTCGACCCACGGGGAGAAAAAGTTTGATTTCTCAAGCTGACAGAACTGAAGAACGCTGTTTATATGCACCTGAGCGAAGAAATGGTATATCGAAATGTCTACATGTGGACTGCCAATGCAAAGACAGCATATCCGAACACCAGCAGTCTATGCAATGAGATCCATATCGCCTGTTGGTCATTTTCACGCACGAACAGGCTGCATTAATTTTTTGCCCCCCCCCCCCCCCCCCCACTCCGCGGGTTGGAGGGCACACGCTTTTCAATATATTTTCAATCGACATTCAGTCCCAACTCTATTTTGTTCAAAAAGCAGGCTTATGCGATTATTTGTCTGAAATTGGAAACGGAGTAATCTTCTGAAATAAAAAAACGCTCTATTAAGCAGACGCGCATGTCAAAATATCACCTCGATTCGAAACCGCTCGCAGTGATCTTTTCCAATGCTTATGAGAGCCTAAAACATTGAACACGTGACCTGGTTCATTTGACACCCAATGTTGTGAGCAGGATTAAATAGGAATCATTGGCCGATTGGTTTAAAATCTGTTGTCTTTGAATCCAACAATTAATATATTTTTGTCAAGTTTATACAGTATTTAAAGGTTTTTTTCTGTAATTTTGTGCCGGAATGTAGGAAAATCTCTTAAAAACATGAGGCATGAAAACAAAGTGCCCAGTTCATTCAGTGCAAGACCAGACGGCAGAAGCGAAAATTCAAAATTTCAATTTACATTTTACGTTGTACTTTATATATTTTTTCCTGTTTTTGTTTGTTCAAAAAAGATGATGTACACACTAAAAACTAAAGTGTTAAAACTGACATTTAAAGGTGTTAAACCCATTCTAACTCTTAGGGTTTGATTTTAACACTCAAAGTGCAATGCTTTAAGCACTTAGACATTACAATCGTCAGACATCTGAAACTTGAATGGATGGCTCTTACCATGTGTCTAGCATTGGTGGTTCTTTCAGAATCGTCCATAATTTGTCGTGCGCTTGGTGGGTACATAATTAAAAGGACACAACGCAGATGACGCGGATCAGGCTCGAGAGTTCGAGCCTGATCCGCGTCATCTGCGTTGTTTCCTTTTAAGTGTCGCGACATTACACTTGTCAAGTGGTATTGTTGTAACACCTGCCAAGTTCTGGGATATCTACACTTGAACAAAGTGCTAGTTCAGCACTTAATAAGTGTAAAATACAGCACTTCAAGTGTAGCTTTTAACACTTTAGTTTTTAGCGTGTACTTTGTGGGTGTATAGGTAATTTATTACCCAACAACTTGGTGTGTTGTACAGAGAGTGAAAGGTTAGCACTGTTGTCAGTGGGATTTTTGAGGCTTTCAAAAACAAAATCTCCACAACGCATAGAACGCCCCACGTTGCAACTGAACCTTTCAATACAATTTTGCAATATAGCGTTGTAATACACCCAAGGAATCCAAGTGTTAAAAATCAAAACCATTCAGATTAATTATTCTCTGTTTTTAAACAGTCGGAAACATGATTATCTTCATCAGAATTCAAGACTGGTGGACAAACAATTTGATTATACAAAGCTTTAATTTATATTCTTTGTGAACAGACGATTTTTTCGATGAGATCTGTTCAGGTACACTTAGCCGATGTTGTACATTCAACACTATGATTACGTTACTCTGTGGAGTGCGCAGCGAAGAATGCTTTGTCCATATCTCAATGAAAAATATAATCATTCAGAGCCAAAGTTTAAACGCCTGGATCTTTCAACATAACAAATGTAATAAGCTGATCTCTTCAGCCAAGAATTCTGACACGTAAATTAAGAGAAACCATGTCTTTTTTCTCCTAAAGTTTTGTTCATAAAAAATGGCAAATTCAAAAAAGTCAAACATCTACTAAATAATCATTTATTTTTTGCACCCTGTCAATATTCGTATCCATGCTCAAAGTAAAACCTTAAACCCGAAAACTTTATTCTAGAGTAAAGATTGACCAAGACTACCCTTCTAATGTTCTCTTTATTTTAATATCGTGCAACTCAGAAAAACGGAACATACCGATAATGACAATGATTCGTCGTCATCTAACTACTCAGAATGAAGGTATGATATCAAAGGAAAATTCTGTTTTTCAAGGCTGCGTACATACACATACATCTTATATGTTGGGGGTTGTTTGGAGATAGTGTTGTGTAGCTTGAAGAAGGCTTTGTACAATATTGTGCTATTTTGTGCAGGCCCGTAACTAACAATTTTTATCTATTTATTTTTCATGGGGGAAGGCGGGGGGGGGGGGGGGGGGTTATAGGACATCTGTGCCTGACGGCTCGGTCATATCACCCAAACTATCGGATCATTCCTAATTGCTTTTATCAAACATATACGCAAAAAATATACTTTCGATTGATAGAAAACTTACATGGCAGGGAATTTATTAGAATTTTATGACAGTCCTGTCCATTACACACCAGTTGGGTGGATATGCCCGACCTTCTTGGTGCTTTCAACAGGTCATGGTCATAAAAATTATTTATTATTACTTGCTCTCTCGTTGGTTTTGGGATTCTACCGATAGTGTGAGTCGGGAATTTATTGCACTTGCTGATCCGTGTATATTTTTATCGGGCGAGGAACAGATTTTGCCCAACTGAGCACTGAAAACCATCTATATTTTCGTCGCGCAAGCAAGGGGTCTGCCCAATTTGGTATTTCATAATTTCTTGCCCAAGCTGTGTCTGATGAAACCCTGGATGGGGTTACGCCCCTGTGCTTTTTTTAAAGAGTACTTTTATTTCCATTAAGATGAAATAGGACTTGGCGAAGAGGCCCACCCTATATAAATCCCCCCCCCCCCCTGTCCGCCCCCTACAAATATATTAATTTCTGATCTTTAGTTTGTTTGTTACGCACATACATTTTAAATGCATTCATTTTCAGTAAATGAATGCATTTAAAATGAATGTGCTTAACAAAACTGCCTTGTGAATAGAACCAGAATTTCGTCAAAGCTCTCAGATATAAAAAAAATGTAGGAAATCATTGTCACATAAACAGTTTATAAAACACATCATGTTGCATGCGCACATCATTTATGCAAAATAGCAGTTGTCTTTCTTTGAACACTATCCTCCATTTATAAAAAAGATACCCACAAAAAGTTTTGTCAGGCCATTTACCGTCAAATAATCCTAGTCGGGACTCTGAGTAGTGTTTGTTTGCTGAGGTAAACAAATTGTGTGTGACTTGAGCCGACAACCAACGCCTGTGTTGCTTCTTCTAGTTATGTGGTATTATGGGTATAAACGATTAATAAAACTGCAATTTACAATTTGGTTATGGTGACTACATGGCTATAGGTGTTGGAAGTTACCGTAAATGCGAATAAATTAATAATCTCAAGAGAATTGTTGGAGTATTAGTGGCGAAGTCTCGAGCTTGGAACCACAATCAAAAAATGTCGTTATTTATACTGCGTGCAGTGCGTGGATTGTGGACTACCAATGAAACACCTATGGAGTGGAGTTTCTTTCAGGCAAACACACCCCTCGTCCGTTAAAAAACATGAAAATAATAAGGAAAGTTTCAGCCATAAAGTGTTTTTATGAGATGTTTTGAATTTTGTCTTTTTCAAGCTGTTGCGAAACAGGGAGGGGATGTGCGCTTCGGAATCCCCCCCTCCCCTCCCGTCTCTGGAATAGTGTCCCTTAAAACTTATAATTCTGTGTCTCTGTTGGATAGATGGGTCAAAAGCAAACTCGCCTTTTCAGGAACTTCGCCCGTGGATCCCGACACTACCCTTATAACTTAGATAATGGCCAGAGTTCGAAAGTGAACAGAAATCGCTGGCGAAAAAGATGGCTAGTTAGACATTAAAATGGAAAACGTAGCAGTGTCAGACATAGCGGGGAGGGGGTGGGGGGCACTGGGACCCGTCGAGCAGAACATAGTTCGACCCAGTAGGACAAAAGTTTGATTTCTCAAGCTGACAGAACTGAAGAACGCTGTTTATATGCACCTGAGCGAAAAAAATGGTATATCGAAATGTCTCCATGTGGACTGCCAATGCATAGAGACCATTTCCGTACACCGGCAGTCTATGCAATGAGATCCATTTCGCCTGTTGGTCATTTTCACGCACGAACAGGCTGCATTAATTTTGTGCCCCCACCCCGCGGGGTGGAGGACACACGCTTTTCAATATATTTTCAATCGACATTCAGTCCCAACTCTATTTTGTTCAAAAAGCAGGCTTATGCGATTATTTGTCTGAAATTGGAAACGAAGTAATCTTCTGAAATAAAAAAAATGCTCTATTAAGCAGACGCGCATGTCAAAGTATCACCTCGATTCGAAACCGCTCGCAGTGATCTTTTCCAATGCTTATGAGAGCCTAAAACATTGAACACGTGACCTGGTTCATTTGACACCCAATGTTGTGAGCAGGATTAAATAGGAATCATTGGCCGATTGGTTTAAAATCTGTTGTCTTTGAATCCAACAATTAATATATTTTTGTCAAGTTTATACAGTATTTAAAGGTTTTTTTCTGTAATTTTGTGCCGGAATGTAGGAAAATCTCTTAAAAACATGAGGCATGAAAACAAAGTGCCCAGTTCATTCAGTGCAAGACCAGACGGCAGAAGCGAAAATTCAAAATTTCAATTTACATTTTACGTTGTACTTTATATATTTTTTCCTGTTTTTGTTTGTTCAAAAAAGATGATGTACACACTAAAAACTAAAGTGTTAAAACTGACATTTCAAGGTGTTAAACCCATTCTAACTCTTAGGGTTTGATTTTAACACTCAAAGTGCAATGCTTTAAGCACTTAGACATTACAATCGTCAGACATCTGAAACTTGAATGGATGGCTCTTACCATGTGTCTAGCATTGGTGGTTCTTTCAGAATCGTCCATAATTTGATGTGCGCTTGGTGGGTACATAATTAAAAGGACACAACACAGATGACGCGGATCAGGCTCGAGAGTTCGAGCCTGATCCGCGTCATCTGCGTTGTTTCCTTTTAAGTGTCGCGACATTACACTTGTCAAGTGGTATTGTTGTAACACCTGCCAAGTTCTGGGATATCTACACTTGAACAAAGTGCTAGTTCAGCACTTAATAAGTGTAAAATACAGCACTTCAAGTGTAGCTTTTAACACTTTAGTTTTTAGCGTGTACTTTGTGGGTGTATAGGTAATTTATTACCCAACAACTTGGTGTGTTGTACAGAGAGTGAAAGGTTAGCACTGTTGTCAGTGGGATTTTTGAGGCTTTCAAAAACAAAATCTCCACAACGCATAGAACGCCCCACGTTGCAACTGAACCTTTCAATACAATTTTGCAATATAGCGTTGTAATACACCCAAGGAATCCAAGTGTTAAAAATCAAAACCATTCAGATTAATTATTCTCTGTTTTTAAACAGTCGGAAACATGATTATCTTCATCAGAATTCAAGACTGGTGGACAAACAATTTGATTATACAAAGCTTTAATTTATATTCTTTGTGAACAGACGATTTTTTCGATGAGATCTGTTCAGGTACACTTAGCCGATGTTGTACATTCAACACTATGATTACGTTACTCTGTGGAGTGCGCAGCGAAGAATGCTTTGTCCATATCTCAATGAAAAATATAATCATTCAGAGCCAAAGTTTAAACGCCTGGATCTTTCAACATAACAAATGTAATAAGCTGATCTCTTCAGCCAAGAATTCTGACACGTAAATTAAGAGAAACCATGTCTTTTTTCTCCTAAAGTTTTGTTCATAAAAAATGGCAAATTCAAAAAAGTCAAACATCTACTAAATAATCATTTATTTTTTGCACCCTGTCAATATTCGTATCCATGCTCAAAGTAAAACCTTAAACCCGAAAACTTTATTCTAGAGTAAAGATTGACCAAGACTACCCTTCTAATGTTCTCTTTATTTTAATATCGTGCAACTCAGAAAAACGGAACATACCGATAATGACAATGATTCGTCGTCATCTAACTACTCAGAATGAAGGTATGATATCAAAGGAAAATTCTGTTTTTCAAGGCTGCGTACATACACATACATCTTATATGTTGGGGGTTGTTTGGAGATAGTGTTGTGTAGCTTGAAGAAGGCTTTGTACAATATTGTGCTATTTTGTGCAGGCCCGTAACTAACAATTTTTATCTATTTATTTTTCATGGGGGAAGGCGGGGGGGGGGGGGGGGGGGGTTATAGGACATCTGTGCCTGACGGCTCGGTCATATCACCCAAACTATCGGATCATTCCTAATTGCTTTTATCAAACATATACGCAAAAAATATACTTTCGATTGATAGAAAACTTACATGGCAGGGAATTTATTAGAATTTTATGACAGTCCTGTCCATTACACACCAGTTGGGTGGATATGCCCGACCTTCTTGGTGCTTTCAACAGGTCATGGTCATAAAAATTATTTATTATTACTTGCTCTCTCGTTGGTTTTGGGATTCTACCGATAGTGTGAGTCGGGAATTTATTGCACTTGCTGATCCGTGTATATTTTTATCGGGCGAGGAACAGATTTTGCCCAACTGAGCACTGAAAACCATCTATATTTTCGTCGCGCAAGCAAGGGGTCTGCCCAATTTGGTATTTCATAATTTCTTGCCCAAGCTGTGTCTGATGAAACCCTGGATGGGGTTACGCCCCTGTGCTTTTTTTAAAGAGTACTTTTATTTCCATTAAGATGAAATAGGACTTGGCGAAGAGGCCCACCCTATATAAATCCCCCCCCCCCCCCCGTCCGCCCCCTACAAATATATTAATTTCTGATCTTTAGTTTGTTTGTTACGCACATACGTTTTAAATGCATTCATTTTCAGTAAATGAATGCATTTAAAATGAATGTGCTTAACAAAACTGCCTTGTGAATAGAACCAGAATTTCGTCAAAGCTCTCAGATATAAAAAAAATGTAGGAAATCATTGTCACATAAACAGTTTATAAAACACATCATGTTGCATGCGCACATCATTTATGCAAAATAGCAGTTGTCTTTCTTTGAACACTATCCTCCATTTATAAAAAAGATACCCACAAAAAGTTTTGTCAGGCCATTTACCGTCAAATAATCCTAGTCGGGACTCTGAGTAGTGTTTGTTTGCTGAGGTAAACAAATTGTGTGTGACTTGAGCCGACAACCAACGCCTGTGTTGCTTCTTCTAGTTATGTGGTATTATGGGTATAAACGATTAATAAAACTGCAATTTACAATTTGGTTATGGTGACTACATGGCTATAGGTGTTGGAAGTTACCGTAAATGCGAATAAATTAATAATCTCAAGAGAATTGTTGGAGTATTAGTGGCGAAGTCTCGAGCTTGGAACCACAATCAAAAAATGTCGTTATTTATACTGCGTGCAGTGCGTGGATTGTGGACTACCAATGAAACACCTATGGAGTGGAGTTTCTTTCAGGCAAACACACCCCTCGTCCGTTAAAAAACATGAAAATAATAAGGAAAGTTTCAGCCATAAAGTGTTTTTATGAGATGTTTTGAATTTTGTCTTTTTCAAGCTGTTGCGAAACAGGGAGGGGATGTGCGCTTCGGAATCCCCCCCTCCCCTCCCGTCTCTGGAATAGTGTCCCTTAAAACTTATAATTCTGTGTCTCTGTTGGATAGATGGGTCAAAAGCAAACTCGCCTTTTCAGGAACTTCGCCCGTGGATCCCGACACTACCCTTATAACTTAGATAATGGCCAGAGTTCGAAAGTGAACAGAAATCGCTGGCGAAAAAGATGGCTAGTTAGACATTAAAATGGAAAACGTAGCAGTGTCAGACATAGCGGGGAGGGGGTGGGGGGCACTGGGACCCGTCGAGCAGAACATAGTTCGACCCAGTAGGACAAAAGTTTGATTTCTCAAGCTGACAGAACTGAAGAACGCTGTTTATATGCACCTGAGCGAAAAAAATGGTATATCGAAATGTCTCCATGTGGACTGCCAATGCATAGAGACCATTTCCGTACACCGGCAGTCTATGCAATGAGATCCATTTCGCCTGTTGGTCATTTTCACGCACGAACAGGCTGCATTAATTTTGTGCCCCCACCCCGCGGGGTGGAGGACACACGCTTTTCAATATATTTTCAATCGACATTCAGTCCCAACTCTATTTTGTTCAAAAAGCAGGCTTATGCGATTATTTGTCTGAAATTGGAAACGAAGTAATCTTCTGAAATAAAAAAAATGCTCTATTAAGCAGACGCGCATGTCAAAGTATCACCTCGATTCGAAACCGCTCGCAGTGATCTTTTCCAATGCTTATGAGAGCCTAAAACATTGAACACGTGACCTGGTTCATTTGACACCCAATGTTGTGAGCAGGATTAAATAGGAATCATTGGCCGATTGGTTTAAAATCTGTTGTCTTTGAATCCAACAATTAATATATTTTTGTCAAGTTTATACAGTATTTAAAGGTTTTTTTCTGTAATTTTGTGCCGGAATGTAGGAAAATCTCTTAAAAACATGAGGCATGAAAACAAAGTGCCCAGTTCATTCAGTGCAAGACCAGACGGCAGAAGCGAAAATTCAAAATTTCAATTTACATTTTACGTTGTACTTTATATATTTTTTCCTGTTTTTGTTTGTTCAAAAAAGATGATGTACACACTAAAAACTAAAGTGTTAAAACTGACATTTCAAGGTGTTAAACCCATTCTAACTCTTAGGGTTTGATTTTAACACTCAAAGTGCAATGCTTTAAGCACTTAGACATTACAATCGTCAGACATCTGAAACTTGAATGGATGGCTCTTACCATGTGTCTAGCATTGGTGGTTCTTTCAGAATCGTCCATAATTTGTCGTGCGCTTGGTGGGTACATAATTAAAAGGACACAACGCAGATGACGCGGATCAGGCTCGAGAGTTCGAGCCTGATCCGCGTCATCTGCGTTGTTTCCTTTTAAGTGTCGCGACATTACACTTGTCAAGTGGTATTGTTGTAACACCTGCCAAGTTCTGGGATATCTACACTTGAACAAAGTGCTAGTTCAGCACTTAATAAGTGTAAAATACAGCACTTCAAGTGTAGCTTTTAACACTTTAGTTTTTAGCGTGTACTTTGTGGGTGTATAGGTAATTTATTACCCAACAACTTGGTGTGTTGTACAGAGAGTGAAAGGTTAGCACTGTTGTCAGTGGGATTTTTGAGGCTTTCAAAAACAAAATCTCCACAACGCATAGAACGCCCCACGGTGCAACTGAACCTTTCAATACAATTTTGCAATATAGCGTTGTAATACACCCAAGGAATCCAAGTGTTAAAAATCAAAACCATTCAGATTAATTATTCTCTGTTTTTAAACAGTCGGAAACATGATTATCTTCATCAGAATTCAAGACTGGTGGACAAACAATTTGATTATACAAAGCTTTAATTTATATTCTTTGTGAACAGACGATTTTTTCGATGAGATCTGTTCAGGTACACTTAGCCGATGTTGTACATTCAACACTATGATTACGTTACTCTGTGGAGTGCGCAGCGAAGAATGCTTTGTCCATATCTCAATGAAAAATATAATCATTCAGAGCCAAAGTTTAAACGCCTGGATCTTTCAACATAACAAATGTAATAAGCTGATCTCTTCAGCCAAGAATTCTGACACGTAAATTAAGAGAAACCATGTCTTTTTTCTCCTAAAGTTTTGTTCATAAAAAATGGCAAATTCAAAAAAGTCAAACATCTACTAAATAATCATTTATTTTTTGCACCCTGTCAATATTCGTATCCATGCTCAAAGTAAAACCTTAAACCCGAAAACTTTATTCTAGAGTAAAGATTGACCAAGACTACCCTTCTAATGTTCTCTTTATTTTAATATCGTGCAACTCAGAAAAACGGAACATACCGATAATGACAATGATTCGTCGTCATCTAACTACTCAGAATGAAGGTATGATATCAAAGGAAAATTCTGTTTTTCAAGGCTGCGTACATACACATACATCTTATATGTTGGGGGTTGTTTGGAGATAGTGTTGTGTAGCTTGAAGAAGGCTTTGTACAATATTGTGCTATTTTGTGCAGGCCCGTAACTAACAATTTTTATCTATTTATTTTTCATGGGGGAAGGCGGGGGGGGGGGGGGGGGGGGTTATAGGACATCTGTGCCTGACGGCTCGGTCATATCACCCAAACTATCGGATCATTCCTAATTGCTTTTATCAAACATATACGCAAAAAATATACTTTCGATTGATAGAAAACTTACATGGCAGGGAATTTATTAGAATTTTATGACAGTCCTGTCCATTACACACCAGTTGGGTGGATATGCCCGACCTTCTTGGTGCTTTCAACAGGTCATGGTCATAAAAATTATTTATTATTACTTGCTCTCTCGTTGGTTTTGGGATTCTACCGATAGTGTGAGTCGGGAATTTATTGCACTTGCTGATCCGTGTATATTTTTATCGGGCGAGGAACAGATTTTGCCCAACTGAGCACTGAAAACCATCTATATTTTCGTCGCGCAAGCAAGGGGTCTGCCCAATTTGGTATTTCATAATTTCTTGCCCAAGCTGTGTCTGATGAAACCCTGGATGGGGTTACGCCCCTGTACTTTTTTTAAAGAGTACTTTTATTTCCATTAAGATGAAATAGGACTTGGCGAAGAGGCCCACCCTATATAAATCCCCCCCCCCCCCCCCCGTCCGCCCCCTACAAATATATTAATTTCTGATCTTTAGTTTGTTTGTTACGCACATACATTTTAAATGCATTCATTTTCAGTAAATGAATGCATTTAAAATGAATGTGCTTAACAAAACTGCCTTGTGAATAGAACCAGAATTTCGTCAAAGCTCTCAGATATAAAAAAAATGTAGGAAATCATTGTCACATAAACAGTTTATAAAACACATCATGTTGCATGCGCACATCATTTATGCAAAATAGCAGTTGTCTTTCTTTGAACACTATCCTCCATTTATAAAAAAGATACCCACAAAAAGTTTTGTCAGGCCATTTACCGTCAAATAATCCTAGTCGGGACTCTGAGTAGTGTTTGTTTGCTGAGGTAAACAAATTGTGTGTGACTTGAGCCGACAACCAACGCCTGTGTTGCTTCTTCTAGTTATGTGGTATTATGGGTATAAACGATTAATAAAACTGCAATTTACAATTTGGTTATGGTGACTACATGGCTATAGGTGTTGGAAGTTACCGTAAATGCGAATAAATTAATAATCTCAAGAGAATTGTTGGAGTATTAGTGGCGAAGTCTCGAGCTTGGAACCACAATCAAAAAATGTCGTTATTTATACTGCGTGCAGTGCGTGGATTGTGGACTACCAATGAAACACCTATGGAGTGGAGTTTCTTTCAGGCAAACACACCCCTCGTCCGTTAAAAAACATGAAAATAATAAGGAAAGTTTCAGCCATAAAGTGTTTTTATGAGATGTTTTGAATTTTGTCTTTTTCAAGCTGTTGCGAAACAGGGAGGGGATGTGCGCTTCGGAATCCCCCCTCCCCTCCCGTCTCTGGAATAGTGTCCCTTAAAACTTATAATTCTGTGTCTCTGTTGGATAGATGGGTCAAAAGCAAACTCGCCTTTTCAAGAACTTCGCCCGTGGATCCCGACACTACCCTTATAACTTAGATAATGGCCAGAGTTCGAAAGTGAACAGAAATCGCTGGCGAAAAAGATGGCTAGTTAGACATTAAAATGGAAAACGTAGCAGTGTCAGACATAGCGGGGAGGGGGTGGGGGGCACTGGGACCCGTCGAGCAGAACATAGTTCGACCCAGTGGGACAAAAGTTTGATTTCTCAAGCTGACAGAACTGAAGAACGCTGTTTATATGCACCTGAGCGAAAAAAATGGTATATCGAAATGTCTCCATGTGGACTGCCAATGCATAGAGACCATTTCCGTACACCGGCAGTCTATGCAATGAGATCCATTTCGCCTGTTGGTCATTTTCACGCACGAACAGGCTGCATTAATTTTGTGCCCCCACCCCGCGGGGTGGAGGACACACGCTTTTCAATATATTTTCAATCGACATTCAGTCCCAACTCTATTTTGTTCAAAAAGCAGGCTTATGCGATTATTTGTCTGAAATTGGAAACGAAGTAATCTTCTGAAATAACAAAAATGCTCTATTAAGCAGACGCGCATGTCAAAGTATCACCTCGATTCGACACCGCTCGCAGTGATCTTTTCCAATGCTTATGAGAGCCTAAAACATTGAACACGTGACCTGGTTCATTTGACACCCAATGTTGTGAGCAGGATTAAATAGGAATCATTGGCCAATTGGTTTAAAATCTGTTGTCTTTGAATCCAACAATTAATATATTTTTGTCCAGTTTATACAGTATTTAAAGGTTTTTTTCTGTAATTTTGTGCCGGAATGTAGGAAAATCTCTTAAAAACATGAGGCATGAAAACAAAGTGCCCAGTTCATACAGTGCAAGACCAGACGGCAGAAGCGAAAATTCAAAATTTCAATTTACATTTTACGTTGTACTTTATATATTTTTTACTGTTTTTTATTTGTTCAAAAAAGATGATGTACACACTAAAAACTTAAGTGTTAAAACTGACATTTCAAGGTGTTAAACCCATTCTAACTCTTAGGGTTTGATTTTAACACTCAAAGTGCAATGCTTTAAGCACTTAGACATTACAATCGTCAGACATCTGAAACTTGAATGGATGGCTCTTACCATGTGTCTAGCATTGGTGGTTCTTTCAGAATCGTCCATAATTTGATGTGCGCTTGGTGGGTACATAATTAAAAGGACACAACACAGATGACGCGGATCAGGCTCGAGAGTTCGAGCCTGATCCGCGTCATCTGCGTTGTTTCCTTTTAAGTGTCGCGACATTACACTTGTCAAGTGGTATTGTTGTAACACCTGCCAAGTTCTGGGATATCTACACTTGAACAAAGTGCTAGTTCAGCACTTAATAAGTGTAAAATACAGCACTTCAAGTGTAGCTTTTAACACTTTAGTTTTTAGCGTGTACTTTGTGGGTGTATAGGTAATTTATTACCCAACAACTTGGTGTGTTGTACAGAGAGTGAAAGGTTAGCACTGTTGTCAGTGGGATTTTTGAGGCTTTCAAAAACAAAATCTCCACAACGCATAGAACGCCCCACGTTGCAACTGAACCTTTCAATACAATTTTGCAATATAGCGTTGTAATACACCCAAGGAATCCAAGTGTTAAAAATCAAAACCATTCAGATTAATTATTCTCTGTTTTTAAACAGTCGGAAACATGATTATCTTCATCAGAATTCAAGACTGGTGGACAAACAATTTGATTATACAAAGCTTTAATTTATATTCTTTGTGAACAGACGATTTTTTCGATGAGATCTGTTCAGGTACACTTAGCCGATGTTGTACATTCAACACTATGATTACGTTACTCTGTGGAGTGCGCAGCGAAGAATGCTTTGTCCATATCTCAATGAAAAATATAATCATTCAGAGCCAAAGTTTAAACGCCTGGATCTTTCAACATAACAAATGTAATAAGCTGATCTCTTCAGCCAAGAATTCTGACACGTAAATTAAGAGAAACCATGTCTTTTTTCTCCTAAAGTTTTGTTCATAAAAAATGGCAAATTCAAAAAAGTCAAACATCTACTAAATAATCATTTATTTTTTGCACCCTGTCAATATTCGTATCCATGCTCAAAGTAAAACCTTAAACCCGAAAACTTTATTCTAGAGTAAAGATTGACCAAGACTACCCTTCTAATGTTCTCTTTATTTTAATATCGTGCAACTCAGAAAAACGGAACATACCGATAATGACAATGATTCGTCGTCATCTAACTACTCAGAATGAAGGTATGATATCAAAGGAAAATTCTGTTTTTCAAGGCTGCGTACATACACATACATCTTATATGTTGGGGGTTGTTTGGAGATAGTGTTGTGTAGCTTGAAGAAGGCTTTGTACAATATTGTGCTATTTTGTGCAGGCCCGTAACTAACAATTTTTATCTATTTATTTTTCATGGGGGAAGGCGGGGGGGGGGGGGGGTTATAGGACATCTGTGCCTGACGGCTCGGTCATATCACCCAAACTATCGGATCATTCCTAATTGCTTTTATCAAACATATACGCAAAAAATATACTTTCGATTGATAGAAAACTTACATGGCAGGGAATTTATTAGAATTTTATGACAGTCCTGTCCATTACACACCAGTTGGGTGGATATGCCCGACCTTCTTGGTGCTTTCAACAGGTCATGGTCATAAAAATTATTTATTATTACTTGCTCTCTCGTTGGTTTTGGGATTCTACCGATAGTGTGAGTCGGGAATTTATTGCACTTGCTGATCCGTGTATATTTTTATCGGGCGAGGAACAGATTTTGCCCAACTGAGCACTGAAAACCATCTATATTTTCGTCGCGCAAGCAAGGGGTCTGCCCAATTTGGTATTTCATAATTTCTTGCCCAAGCTGTGTCTGATGAAAACCTGGATGGGGTTACGCCCCTGTGCTTTTTTTAAAGAGTACTTTTATTTCCATTAAGATGAAATAGGACTTGGCGAAGAGGCCCACCCTATATAAATCCCCCCCCCCCCCGTCCGCCCCCTACAAATATATTAATTTCTGATCTTTAGTTTGTTTGTTACGCACATACATTTTAAATGCATTCATTTTCAGTAAATGAATGCATTTAAAATGAATGTGCTTAACAAAACTGCCTTGTGAATAGAACCAGAATTTCGTCAAAGCTCTCAGATATAAAAAAAATGTAGGAAATCATTGTCACATAAACAGTTTATAAAACACATCATGTTGCATGCGCACATCATTTATGCAAAATAGCAGTTGTCTTTCTTTGAACACTATCCTCCATTTATAAAAAAGATACCCACAAAAAGTTTTGTCAGGCCATTTACCGTCAAATAATCCTAGTCGGGACTCTGAGTAGTGTTTGTTTGCTGAGGTAAACAAATTGTGTGTGACTTGAGCCGACAACCAACGCCTGTGTTGCTTCTTCTAGTTATGTGGTATTATGGGTATAAACGATTAATAAAACTGCAATTTACAATTTGGTTATGGTGACTACATGGCTATAGGTGTTGGAAGTTACCGTAAATGCGAATAAATTAATAATCTCAAGAGAATTGTTGGAGTATTAGTGGCGAAGTCTCGAGCTTGGAACCACAATCAAAAAATGTCGTTATTTATACTGCGTGCAGTGCGTGGATTGTGGACTACCAATGAAACACCTATGGAGTGGAGTTTCTTTCAGGCAAACACACCCCTCGTCCGTTAAAAAACATGAAAATAATAAGGAAAGTTTCAGCCATAAAGTGTTTTTATGAGATGTTTTGAATTTTGTCTTTTTCAAGCTGTTGCGAAACAGGGAGGGGATGTGCGCTTCGGAATCCCCCCCTCCCCTCCCGTCTCTGGAATAGTGTCCCTTAAAACTTAGAATTCTGTGTCTCTGTTGGATAGATGGGTCAAAAGCAAACTCGCCTTTTCAAGAACTTCGCCCGTGGATCCCGACACTACCCTTATAACTTAGATAATGGCCAGAGTTCGAAAGTGAACAGAAATCGCTGGCGAAAAAGATGGCTAGTTAGACATTAAAATGGAAAACGTAGCAGTGTCAGACATAGCGGGGAGGGGGTGGGGGGCACTGGGACCCGTCGAGCAGAACATAGTTCGACCCAGTGGGACAAAAGTTTGATTTCTCAAGCTGACAGAACTGAAGAACGCTGTTTATATGCACCTGAGCGAAAAAAATGGTATATCGAAATGTCTCCATGTGGACTGCCAATGCATAGAGACCATTTCCGTACACCGGCAGTCTATGCAATGAGATCCATTTCGCCTGTTGGTCATTTTCACGCACGAACAGGCTGCATTAATTTTGTGCCCCCACCCCGCGGGGTGGAGGACACACGCTTTTCAATATATTTTCAATCGACATTCAGTCCCAACTCTATTTTGTTCAAAAAGCAGGCTTATGCGATTATTTGTCTGAAATTGGAAACGAAGTAATCTTCTGAAATAAAAAAAATGCTCTATTAAGCAGACGCGCATGTCAAAGTATCACCTCGATTCGAAACCGCTCGCAGTGATCTTTTCCAATGCTTATGAGAGCCTAAAACATTGAACACGTGACCTGGTTCATTTGACACCCAATGTTGTGAGCAGGATTAAATAGGAATCATTGGCCAATTGGTTTAAAATCTGTTGTCTTTGAATCCAACAATTAATATATTTTTGTCCAGTTTATACAGTATTTAAAGGTTTTTTTCTGTAATTTTGTGCCGGAATGTAGGAAAATCTCTTAAAAACATGAGGCATGAAAACAAAGTGCCCAGTTCATACAGTGCAAGACCAGACGGCAGAAGCGAAAATTCAAAATTTCAATTTACATTTTACGTTGTACTTTATATATTTTTTCCTGTTTTTGTTTGTTCAAAAAAGATGATGTACACACTAAAAACTAAAGTGTTAAAACTGACATTTCAAGGTGTTAAACCCATTCTAACTCTTAGGGTTTGATTTTAACACTCAAAGTGCAATGCTTTAAGCACTTAGACATTACAATCGTCAGACATCTGAAACTTGAATGGATGGCTCTTACCATGTGTCTAGCATTGGTGGTTCTTTCAGAATCGTCCATAATTTGATGTGCGCTTGGTGGGTACATAATTAAAAGGACACAACGCAGATGACGCGGATCAGGCTCGAGAGTTCGAGCCTGATCCGCGTCATCTGCGTTGTTTCCTTTTAAGTGTCGCGACATTACACTTGTCAAGTGGTATTGTTGTAACACCTGCCAAGTTCTGGGATATCTACACTTGAACAAAGTGCTAGTTCAGCACTTAATAAGTGTAAAATACAGCACTTCAAGTGTAGCTTTTAACACTTTAGTTTTTAGCGTGTACTTTGTGGGTGTATAGGTAATTTATTACCCAACAACTTGGTGTGTTGTACAGAGAGTGAAAGGTTAGCACTGTTGTCAGTGGGATTTTTGAGGCTTTCAAAAACAAAATCTCCACAACGCATAGAACGCCCCACGTTGCAACTGAACCTTTCAATACAATTTTGCAATATAGCGTTGTAATACACCCAAGGAATCCAAGTGTTAAAAATCAAAACCATTCAGATTAATTATTCTCTGTTTTTAAACAGTCGGAAACATGATTATCTTCATCAGAATTCAAGACTGGTGGACAAACAATTTGATTATACAAAGCTTTAATTTATATTCTTTGTGAACAGACGATTTTTTCGATGAGATCTGTTCAGGTACACTTAGCCGATGTTGTACATTCAACACTATGATTACGTTACTCTGTGGAGTGCGCAGCGAAGAATGCTTTGTCCATATCTCAATGAAAAATATAATCATTCAGAGCCAAAGTTTAAACGCCTGGATCTTTCAACATAACAAATGTAATAAGCTGATCTCTTCAGCCAAGAATTCTGACACGTAAATTAAGAGAAACCATGTCTTTTTTCTCCTAAAGTTTTGTTCATAAAAAATGGCAAATTCAAAAAAGTCAAACATCTACTAAATAATCATTTATTTTTTGCACCCTGTCAATATTCGTATCCATGCTCAAAGTAAAACCTTAAACCCGAAAACTTTATTCTAGAGTAAAGATTGACCAAGACTACCCTTCTAATGTTCTCTTTATTTTAATATCGTGCAACTCAGAAAAACGGAACATACCGATAATGACAATGATTCGTCGTCATCTAACTACTCAGAATGAAGGTATGATATCAAAGGAAAATTCTGTTTTTCAAGGCTGCGTACATACACATACATCTTATATGTTGGGGGTTGTTTGGAGATAGTGTTGTGTAGCTTGAAGAAGGCTTTGTACAATATTGTGCTATTTTGTGCAGGCCCGTAACTAACAATTTTTATCTATTTATTTTTCATGGGGGAAGGCGGGGGGGGGGGGGGGGTTATAGGACATCTGTGCCTGACGGCTCGGTCATATCACCCAAACTATCGGATCATTCCTAATTGCTTTTATCAAACATATACGCAAAAAATATACTTTCGATTGATAGAAAACTTACATGGCAGGGAATTTATTAGAATTTTATGACAGTCCTGTCCATTACACACCAGTTGGGTGGATATGCCCGACCTTCTTGGTGCTTTCAACAGGTCATGGTCATAAAAATTATTTATTATTACTTGCTCTCTCGTTGGTTTTGGGATTCTACCGATAGTGTGAGTCGGGAATTTATTGCACTTGCTGATCCGTGTATATTTTTATCGGGCGAGGAACAGATTTTGCCCAACTGAGCACTGAAAACCATCTATATTTTCGTCGCGCAAGCAAGGGGTCTGCCCAATTTGGTATTTCATAATTTCTTGCCCAAGCTGTGTCTGATGAAACCCTGGATGGGGTTACGCCCCTGTGCTTTTTTTAAAGAGTACTTTTATTTCCATTAAGATGAAATAGGACTTGGCGAAGAGGCCCACCCTATATAAATCCCCCCCCCCGTCCGCCCCCTACAAATATATTAATTTCTGATCTTTAGTTTGTTTGTTACGCACATACATTTTAAATGCATTCATTTTCAGTAAATGAATGCATTTAAAATGAATGTGCTTAACAAAACTGCCTTGTGAATAGAACCAGAATTTCGTCAAAGCTCTCAGATATAAAAAAAATGTAGGAAATCATTGTCACATAAACAGTTTATAAAACACATCATGTTGCATGCGCACATCATTTATGCAAAATAGCAGTTGTCTTTCTTTGAACACTATCCTCCATTTATAAAAAAGATACCCACAAAAAGTTTTGTCAGGCCATTTACCGTCAAATAATCCTAGTCGGGACTCTGAGTAGTGTTTGTTTGCTGAGGTAAACAAATTGTGTGTGACTTGAGCCGACAACCAACGCCTGTGTTGCTTCTTCTAGTTATGTGGTATTATGGGTATAAACGATTAATAAAACTGCAATTTACAATTTGGTTATGGTGACTACATGGCTATAGGTGTTGGAAGTTACCGTAAATGCGAATAAATTAATAATCTCAAGAGAATTGTTGGAGTATTAGTGGCGAAGTCTCGAGCTTGGAACCACAATCAAAAAATGTCGTTATTTATACTGCGTGCAGTGCGTGGATTGTGGACTACCAATGAAACACCTATGGAGTGGAGTTTCTTTCAGGCAAACACACCCCTCGTCCGTTAAAAAACATGAAAATAATAAGGAAAGTTTCAGCCATAAAGTGTTTTTATGAGATGTTTTGAATTTTGTCTTTTTCAAGCTGTTGCGAAACAGGGAGGGGATGTGCGCTTCGGAATCCCCCCCCCCCTCCCCTCCCGTCTCTGGAATAGTGTCCCTTAAAACTTAGAATTCTGTGTCTCTGTTGGATAGATGGGTCAAAAGCAAACTCGCCTTTTCAAGAACTTCGCCCGTGGATCCCGACACTACCCTTATAACTTAGATCATGGCCAGAGTTCGAAAGTGAACAGAAATCGCTGGCGAAAAAGATGGCTAGTTAGACATTAAAATGGAAAACGTAGCAGTGTCAGACATAGCGGGGAGGGGGTGGGGGGCACTGGGACCCGTCGAGCAGAACATAGTTCGACCCAGTGGGACAAAAGTTTGATTTCTCAAGCTGACAGAACTGAAGAACGCTGTTTATATGCACCTGAGCGAAAAAAATGGTATATCGAAATGTCTCCATGTGGACTGCCAATGCATAGAGACCATTTCCGTACACCGGCAGTCTATGCAATGAGATCCATTTCGCCTGTTGGTCATTTTCACGCACGAACAGGCTGCATTAATTTTGTGCCCCCACCCCGCGGGGTGGAGGACACACGCTTTTCAATATATTTTCAATCGACATTCAGTCCCAACTCTATTTTGTTCAAAAAGCAGGCTTATGCGATTATTTGTCAGAAATTGGAAACGAAGTAATCTTCTGAAATAAAAAAAATGCTCTATTAAGCAGACGCGCATGTCAAAGTATCACCTCGATTCGAAACCGCTCGCAGTGATCTTTTCCAATGCTTATGAGAGCCTAAAACATTGAACACGTGACCTGGTTCATTTGACACCCAATGTTGTGAGCAGGATTAAATAGGAATCATTGGCCAATTGGTTTAAAATCTGTTGTCTTTGAATCCAACAATTAATATATTTTTGTCCAGTTTATACAGTATTTAAAGGTTTTTTTCTGTAATTTTGTGCCGGAATGTAGGAAAATCTCTTAAAAACATGAGGCATGAAAACAAAGTGCCCAGTTCATACAGTGCAAGACCAGACGGCAGAAGCGAAAATTCAAAATTTCAATTTACATTTTACGTTGTACTTTATATATTTTTTCCTGTTTTTGTTTGTTCAAAAAAGATGATGTACACACTAAAAACTAAAGTGTTAAAACTGACATTTCAAGGTGTTAAACCCATTCTAACTCTTAGGGTTTGATTTTAACACTCAAAGTGCAATGCTTTAAGCACTTAGACATTACAATCGTCAGACATCTGAAACTTGAATGGATGGCTCTTACCATGTGTCTAGCATTGGTGGTTCTTTCAGAATCGTCCATAATTTGATGTGCGCTTGGTGGGTACATAATTAAAAGGACACAATGCAGATGACGCGGATCAGGCTCGAGAGTCCGAGCCTGATCCGCGTCATCTGCGTTGTTTCCTTTTAAGTGTCGCGACATTACACTTGTCAAGTGGTATTGTTGTAACACCTGCCAAGTTCTGGGATATCTACACTTGAACAAAGTGCTAGTTCAGCACTTAATAAGTGTAAAATACAGCACTTCAAGTGTAGCTTTTAACACTTTAGTTTTTAGCGTGTACTTTGTGGGTGTATAGGTAATTTATTACCCAACAACTTGGTGTGTTGTACAGAGAGTGAAAGGTTAGCACTGTTGTCAGTGGGATTTTTGAGGCTTTCAAAAACAAAATCTCCACAACGCATAGAACGCCCCACGTTGCAACTGAACCTTTCAATACAATTTTGCAATATAGCGTTGTAATACACCCAAGGAATCCAAGTGTTAAAAATCAAAACCATTCAGATTAATTATTCTCTGTTTTTAAACAGTCGGAAACATGATTATCTTCATCAGAATTCAAGACTGGTGGACAAACAATTTGATTATACAAAGCTTTAATTTATATTCTTTGTGAACGGACGATTTTTTCGATGAGATCTGTTCAGGTACACTTAGCCGATGTTGTACATTCAACACTATGATTACGTTACTCTGTGGAGTGCGCAGCGAAGAATGCTTTGTCCATATCTCAATGAAAAATATAATCATTCAGAGCCAAAGTTTAAACGCCTGGATCTTTCAACATAACAAATGTAATAAGCTGATCTCTTCAGCCAAGAATTCTGACACGTAAATTAAGAGAAACCATGTCTTTTTTCTCCTAAAGTTTTGTTCATAAAAAATGGCAAATTCAAAAAAGTCAAACATCTACTAAATAATCATTTATTTTTTGCACCCTGTCAATATTCGTATCCATGCTCAAAGTAAAACCTTAAACCCGAAAACTTTATTCTAGAGTAAAGATTGACCAAGACTACCCTTCTAATGTTCTCTTTATTTTAATATCGTGCAACTCAGAAAAACGGAACATACCGATAATGACAATGATTCGTCGTCATCTAACTACTCAGAATGAAGGTATGATATCAAAGGAAAATTCTGTTTTTCAAGGCTGCGTACATACACATACATCTTATATGTTGGGGGTTGTTTGGAGATAGTGTTGTGTAGCTTGAAGAAGGCTTTGTACAATATTGTGCTATTTTGTGCAGGCCCGTAACTAACAATTTTTATCTATTTATTTTTCATGGGGGAAGGCGGGGGGGGGGGGGGGGGGGGGTTATAGGACATCTGTGCCTGACGGCTCGGTCATATCACCCAAACTATCGGATCATTCCTAATTGCTTTTATCAAACATATACGCAAAAAATATACTTTCGATTGATAGAAAACTTACATGGCAGGGAATTTATTAGAATTTTATGACAGTCCTGTCCATTACACACCAGTTGGGTGGATATGCCCGACCTTCTTGGTGCTTTCAACAGGTCATGGTCATAAAAATTATTTATTATTACTTGCTCTCTCGTTGGTTTTGGGATTCTACCGATAGTGTGAGTCGGGAATTTATTGCACTTGCTGATCCGTGTATATTTTTATCGGGCGAGGAACAGATTTTGCCCAACTGAGCACTGAAAACCATCTATATTTTCGTCGCGCAAGCAAGGGGTCTGCCCAATTTGGTATTTCATAATTTCTTGCCCAAGCTGTGTCTGATGAAACCCTGGATGGGGTTACGCCCCTGTGCTTTTTTTAAAGAGTACTTTTATTTCCATTAAGATGAAATAGGACTTGGCGAAGAGGCCCACCCTATATAAATCCCCCCCCCCGTCCGCCCCCTACAAATATATTAATTTCTGATCTTTAGTTTGTTTGTTACGCACATACATTTTAAATGCATTCATTTTCAGTAAATGAATGCATTTAAAATGAATGTGCTTAACAAAACTGCCTTGTGAATAGAACCAGAATTTCGTCAAAGCTCTCAGATATAAAAAAAATGTAGGAAATCATTGTCACATAAACAGTTTATAAAACACATCATGTTGCATGCGCACATCATTTATGCAAAATAGCAGTTGTCTTTCTTTGAACACTATCCTCCATTTATAAAAAAGATACCCACAAAAAGTTTTGTCAGGCCATTTACCGTCAAATAATCCTAGTCGGGACTCTGAGTAGTGTTTGTTTGCTGAGGTAAACAAATTGTGTGTGACTTGAGCCGACAACCAACGCCTGTGTTGCTTCTTCTAGTTATGTGGTATTATGGGTATAAACGATTAATAAAACTGCAATTTACAATTTGGTTATGGTGACTACATGGCTATAGGTGTTGGAAGTTACCGTAAATGCGAATAAATTAATAATCTCAAGAGAATTGTTGGAGTATTAGTGGCGAAGTCTCGAGCTTGGAACCACAATCAAAAAATGTCGTTATTTATACTGCGTGCAGTGCGTGGATTGTGGACTACCAATGAAACACCTATGGAGTGGAGTTTCTTTCAGGCAAACACACCCCTCGTCCGTTAAAAAACATGAAAATAATAAGGAAAGTTTCAGCCATAAAGTGTTTTTATGAGATGTTTTGAATTTTGTCTTTTTCAAGCTGTTGCGAAACAGGGAGGGGATGTGCGCTTCGGAATCCCCCCCCCCCTCCCCTCCCGTCTCTGGAATAGTGTCCCTTAAAACTTAGAATTCTGTGTCTCTGTTGGATAGATGGGTCAAAAGCAAACTCGCCTTTTCAAGAACTTCGCCCGTGGATCCCGACACTACCCTTATAACTTAGATCATGGCCAGAGTTCGAAAGTGAACAGAAATCGCTGGCGAAAAAGATGGCTAGTTAGACATTAAAATGGAAAACGTAGCAGTGTCAGACATAGCGGGGAGGGGGTGGGGGGCACTGGGACCCGTCGAGCAGAACATAGTTCGACCCAGTGGGACAAAAGTTTGATTTCTCAAGCTGACAGAACTGAAGAACGCTGTTTATATGCACCTGAGCGAAAAAAATGGTATATCGAAATGTCTCCATGTGGACTGCCAATGCATAGAGACCATTTCCGTACACCGGCAGTCTATGCAATGAGATCCATTTCGCCTGTTGGTCATTTTCACGCACGAACAGGCTGCATTAATTTTGTGCCCCCACCCCGCGGGGTGGAGGACACACGCTTTTCAATATATTTTCAATCGACATTCAGTCCCAACTCTATTTTGTTCAAAAAGCAGGCTTATGCGATTATTTGTCTGAAATTGGAAACGAAGTAATCTTCTGAAATAAAAAAAATGCTCTATTAAGCAGACGCGCATGTCAAAGTATCACCTCGATTCGAAACCGCTCGCAGTGATCTTTTCCAATGCTTATGAGAGCCTAAAACATTGAACACGTGACCTGGTTCATTTGACACCCAATGTTGTGAGCAGGATTAAATAGGAATCATTGGCCAATTGGTTTAAAATCTGTTGTCTTTGAATCCAACAATTAATATATTTTTGTCCAGTTTATACAGTATTTAAAGGTTTTTTTCTGTAATTTTGTGCCGGAATGTAGGAAAATCTCTTAAAAACATGAGGCATGAAAACAAAGTGCCCAGTTCATACAGTGCAAGACCAGACGGCAGAAGCGAAAATTCAAAATTTCAATTTACATTTTACGTTGTACTTTATATATTTTTTCCTGTTTTTGTTTGTTCAAAAAAGATGATGTACACACTAAAAACTAAAGTGTTAAAACTGACATTTCAAGGTGTTAAACCCATTCTAACTCTTAGGGTTTGATTTTAACACTCAAAGTGCAATGCTTTAAGCACTTAGACATTACAATCGTCAGACATCTGAAACTTGAATGGATGGCTCTTACCATGTGTCTAGCATTGGTGGTTCTTTCAGAATCGTCCATAATTTGATGTGCGCTTGGTGGGTACATAATTAAAAGGACACAATGCAGATGACGCGGATCAGGCTCGAGAGTTCGAGCCTGATCCGCGTCATCTGCGTTGTTTCCTTTTAAGTGTCGCGACATTACACTTGTCAAGTGGTATTGTTGTAACACCTGCCAAGTTCTGGGATATCTACACTTGAACAAAGTGCTAGTTCAGCACTTAATAAGTGTAAAATACAGCACTTCAAGTGTAGCTTTTAACACTTTAGTTTTTAGCGTGTACTTTGTGGGTGTATAGGTAATTTATTACCCAACAACTTGGTGTGTTGTACAGAGAGTGAAAGGTTAGCACTGTTGTCAGTGGGATTTTTGAGGCTTTCAAAAACAAAATCTCCACAACGCATAGAACGCCCCACGTTGCAACTGAACCTTTCAATACAATTTTGCAATATAGCGTTGTAATACACCCAAGGAATCCAAGTGTTAAAAATCAAAACCATTCAGATTAATTATTCTCTGTTTTTAAACAGTCGGAAACATGATTATCTTCATCAGAATTCAAGACTGGTGGACAAACAATTTGATTATACAAAGCTTTAATTTATATTCTTTGTGAACGGACGATTTTTTCGATGAGATCTGTTCAGGTACACTTAGCCGATGTTGTACATTCAACACTATGATTACGTTACTCTGTGGAGTGCGCAGCGAAGAATGCTTTGTCCATATCTCAATGAAAAATATAATCATTCAGAGCCAAAGTTTAAACGCCTGGATCTTTCAACATAACAAATGTAATAAGCTGATCTCTTCAGCCAAGAATTCTGACACGTAAATTAAGAGAAACCATGTCTTTTTTCTCCTAAAGTTTTGTTCATAAAAAATGGCAAATTCAAAAAAGTCAAACATCTACTAAATAATCATTTATTTTTTGCACCCTGTCAATATTCGTATCCATGCTCAAAGTAAAACCTTAAACCCGAAAACTTTATTCTAGAGTAAAGATTGACCAAGACTACCCTTCTAATGTTCTCTTTATTTTAATATCGTGCAACTCAGAAAAACGGAACATACCGATAATGACAATGATTCGTCGTCATCTAACTACTCAGAATGAAGGTATGATATCAAAGGAAAATTCTGTTTTTCAAGGCTGCGTACATACACATACATCTTATATGTTGGGGGTTGTTTGGAGATAGTGTTGTGTAGCTTGAAGAAGGCTTTGTACAATATTGTGCTATTTTGTGCAGGCCCGTAACTAACAATTTTTATCTATTTATTTTTCATGGGGGAAGGCGGGGGGGGGGGGGGGTTATAGGACATCTGTGCCTGACGGCTCGGTCATATCACCCAAACTATCGGATCATTCCTAATTGCTTTTATCAAACATATACGCAAAAAATATACTTTCGATTGATAGAAAACTTACATGGCAGGGAATTTATTAGAATTTTATGACAGTCCTGTCCATTACACACCAGTTGGGTGGATATGCCCGACCTTCTTGGTGCTTTCAACAGGTCATGGTCATAAAAATTATTTATTATTACTTGCTCTCTCGTTGGTTTTGGGATTCTACCGATAGTGTGAGTCCGGAATTTATTGCACTTGCTGATCCGTGTATATTTTTATCGGGCGAGGAACAGATTTTGCCCAACTGAGCACTGAAAACCATCTATATTTTCGTCGCGCAAGCAAGGGGTCTGCCCAATTTGGTATTTCATAATTTCTTGCCCAAGCTGTGTCTGATGAAACCCTGGATGGGGTTACGCCCCTGTGCTTTTTTTAAAGAGTACTTTTATTTCCATTAAGATGAAATAGGACTTGGCGAAGAGGCCCACCCTATATAAATCCCCCCCCCCCCCCCCGTCCGCCCCCTACAAATATATTAATTTCTGATCTTTAGTTTGTTTGTTACGCACATACATTTTAAATGCATTCATTTTCAGTAAATGAATGCATTTAAAATGAATGTGCTTAACAAAACTGCCTTGTGAATAGAACCAGAATTTCGTCAAAGCTCTCAGATATAAAAAAAATGTAGGAAATCATTGTCACATAAACAGTTTATAAAACACATCATGTTGCATGCGCACATCATTTATGCAAAATAGCAGTTGTCTTTCTTTGAACACTATCCTCCATTTATAAAAAAGATACCCACAAAAAGTTTTGTCAGGCCATTTACCGTCAAATAATCCTAGTCGGGACTCTGAGTAGTGTTTGTTTGCTGAGGTAAACAAATTGTGTGTGACTTGAGCCGACAACCAACGCCTGTGTTGCTTCTTCTAGTTATGTGGTATTATGGGTATAAACGATTAATAAAACTGCAATTTACAATTTGGTTATGGTGACTACATGGCTATAGGTGTTGGAAGTTACCGTAAATGCGAATAAATTAATAATCTCAAGAGAATTGTTGGAGTATTAGTGGCGAAGTCTCGAGCTTGGAACCACAATCAAAAAATGTCGTTATTTATACTGCGTGCAGTGCGTGGATTGTGGACTACCAATGAAACACCTATGGAGTGGAGTTTCTTTCAGGCAAACACACCCCTCGTCCGTTAAAAAACATGAAAATAATAAGGAAAGTTTCAGCCATAAAGTGTTTTTATGAGATGTTTTGAATTTTGTCTTTTTCAAGCTGTTGCGAAACAGGGAGGGGATGTGCGCTTCGGAATCCCCCCCCTCCCCTCCCGTCTCTGGAATAGTGTCCCTTAAAACTTAGAATTCTGTGTCTCTGTTGGATAGATGGGTCAAAAGCAAACTCGCCTTTTCAAGAACTTCGCCCGTGGATCCCGACACTACCCTTATAACTTAGATCATGGCCAGAGTTCGAAAGTGAACAGAAATCGCTGGCGAAAAAGATGGCTAGTTAGACATTAAAATGGAAAACGTAGCAGTGTCAGACATAGCGGGGAGGGGGTGGGGGGCACTGGGACCCGTCGAGCAGAACATAGTTCGACCCAGTGGGACAAAAGTTTGATTTCTCAAGCTGACAGAACTGAAGAACGCTGTTTATATGCACCTGAGCGAAAAAAATGGTATATCGAAATGTCTCCATGTGGACTGCCAATGCATAGAGACCATTTCCGTACACCGGCAGTCTATGCAATGAGATCCATTTCGCCTGTTGGTCATTTTCACGCACGAACAGGCTGCATTAATTTTGTGCCCCCACCCCGCGGGGTGGAGGACACACGCTTTTCAATATATTTTCAATCGACATTCAGTCCCAACTCTATTTTGTTCAAAAAGCAGGCTCATGCGATTATTTGTCTGAAATTGGAAACGAAGTAATCTTCTGAAATAAAAAAAATGCTCTATTAAGCAGACGCGCATGTCAAAGTATCACCTCGATTCGAAACCGCTCGCAGTGATCTTTTCCAATGCTTATGAGAGCCTAAAACATTGAACACGTGACCTGGTTCATTTGACACCCAATGTTGTGAGCAGGATTAAATAGGAATCATTGGCCAATTGGTTTAAAATCTGTTGTCTTTGAATCCAACAATTAATATATTTTTGTCCAGTTTATACAGTATTTAAAGGTTTTTTTCTGTAATTTTGTGCCGGAATGTAGGAAAATCTCTTAAAAACATGAGGCATGAAAACAAAGTGCACAGTTCATACAGTGCAAGACCAGACGGCAGAAGCGAAAATTCAAAATTTCAATTTACATTTTACGTTGTACTTTATATATTTTTTCCTGTTTTTGTTTGTTCAAAAAAGATGATGTACACACTAAAAACTAAAGTGTTAAAACTGACATTTCAAGGTGTTAAACCCATTCTAACTCTTAGGGTTTGATTTTAACACTCAAAGTGCAATGCTTTAAGCACTTAGACATTACAATCGTCAGACATCTGAAACTTGAATGGATGGCTCTTACCATGTGTCTAGCATTGGTGGTTCTTTCAGAATCGTCCATAATTTGATGTGCGCTTGGTGGGTACATAATTAAAAGGACACAATGCAGATGACGCGGATCAGGCTCGATAGTTCGAGCCTGATCCGCGTCATCTGCGTTGTTTCCTTTTAAGTGTCGCGACATTACACTTGTCAAGTGGTATTGTTGTAACACCTGCCAAGTTCTGGGATATCTACACTTGAACAAAGTGCTAGTTCAGCACTTAATAAGTGTAAAATACAGCACTTCAAGTGTAGCTTTTAACACTTTAGTTTTTAGCGTGTACTTTGTGGGTGTATAGGTAATTTATTACCCAACAACTTGGTGTGTTGTACAGAGAGTGAAAGGTTAGCACTGTTGTCAGTGGGATTTTTGAGGCTTTCAAAAACAAAATCTCCACAACGCATAGAACGCCCCACGTTGCAACTGAACCTTTCAATACAATTTTGCAATATAGCGTTGTAATACACCCAAGGAATCCAAGTGTTAAAAATCAAAACCATTCAGATTAATTATTCTCTGTTTTTAAACAGTCGGAAACATGATTATCTTCATCAGAATTCAAGACTGGTGGACAAACAATTTGATTATACAAAGCTTTAATTTATATTCTTTGTGAACGGACGATTTTTTCGATGAGATCTGTTCAGGTACACTTAGCCGATGTTGTACATTCAACACTATGATTACGTTACTCTGTGGAGTGCGCAGCGAAGAATGCTTTGTCCATATCTCAATGAAAAATATAATCATTCAGAGCCAAAGTTTAAACGCCTGGATCTTTCAACATAACAAATGTAATAAGCTGATCTCTTCAGCCAAGAATTCTGACACGTAAATTAAGAGAAACCATGTCTTTTTTCTCCTAAAGTTTTGTTCATAAAAAATGGCAAATTCAAAAAAGTCAAACATCTACTAAATAATCATTTATTTTTTGCACCCTGTCAATATTCGTATCCATGCTCAAAGTAAAACCTTAAACCCGAAAACTTTATTCTAGAGTAAAGATTGACCAAGACTACCCTTCTAATGTTCTCTTTATTTTAATATCGTGCAACTCAGAAAAACGGAACATACCGATAATGACAATGATTCGTCGTCATCTAACTACTCAGAATGAAGGTATGATATCAAAGGAAAATTCTGTTTTTCAAGGCTGCGTACATACACATACATCTTATATGTTGGGGGTTGTTTGGAGATAGTGTTGTGTAGCTTGAAGAAGGCTTTGTACAATATTGTGCTATTTTGTGCAGGCCCGTAACTAACAATTTTTATCTATTTATTTTTCATGGGGGAAGGCGGGGGGGGGGGGGGGGGGGTTATAGGACATCTGTGCCTGACGGCTCGGTCATATCACCCAAACTATCGGATCATTCCTAATTGCTTTTATCAAACATATACGCAAAAAATATACTTTCGATTGATAGAAAACTTACATGGCAGGGAATTTATTAGAATTTTATGACAGTCCTGTCCATTACACACCAGTTGGGTGGATATGCCCGACCTTCTTGGTGCTTTCAACAGGTCATGGTCATAAAAATTATTTATTATTACTTGCTCTCTCGTTGGTTTTGGGATTCTACCGATAGTGTGAGTCGGGAATTTATTGCACTTGCTGATCCGTGTATATTTTTATCGGGCGAGGAACAGATTTTGCCCAACTGAGCACTGAAAACCATCTATATTTTCGTCGCGCAAGCAAGGGGTCTGCCCAATTTGGTATTTCATAATTTCTTGCCCAAGCTGTGTCTGATGAAACCCTGGATGGGGTTACGCCCCTGTGCTTTTTTTAAAGAGTACTTTTATTTCCATTAAGATGAAATAGGACTTGGCGAAGAGGCCCACCCTATATAAATCCCCCCCCCCCCCCGTCCGCCCCCTACAAATATATTAATTTCTGATCTTTAGTTTGTTTGTTACGCACATACATTTTAAATGCATTCATTTTCAGTAAATGAATGCATTTAAAATGAATGTGCTTAACAAAACTGCCTTGTGAATAGAACCAGAATTTCGTCAAAGCTCTCAGATATAAAAAAAATGTAGGAAATCATTGTCACATAAACAGTTTATAAAACACATCATGTTGCATGCGCACATCATTTATGCAAAATAGCAGTTGTCTTTCTTTGAACACTATCCTCCATTTATAAAAAAGATACCCACAAAAAGTTTTGTCAGGCCATTTACCGTCAAATAATCCTAGTCGGGACTCTGAGTAGTGTTTGTTTGCTGAGGTAAACAAATTGTGTGTGACTTGAGCCGACAACCAACGCCTGTGTTGCTTCTTCTAGTTATGTGGTATTATGGGTATAAACGATTAATAAAACTGCAATTTACAATTTGGTTATGGTGACTACATGGCTATAGGTGTTGGAAGTTACCGTAAATGCGAATAAATTAATAATCTCAAGAGAATTGTTGGAGTATTAGTGGCGAAGTCTCGAGCTTGGAACCACAATCAAAAAATGTCGTTATTTATACTGCGTGCAGTGCGTGGATTGTGGACTACCAATGAAACACCTATGGAGTGGAGTTTCTTTCAGGCAAACACACCCCTCGTCCGTTAAAAAACATGAAAATAATAAGGAAAGTTTCAGCCATAAAGTGTTTTTATGAGATGTTTTGAATTTTGTCTTTTTCAAGCTGTTGCGAAACAGGGAGGGGATGTGCGCTTCGGAATCCCCCCCTCCCCTCCCGTCTCTGGAATAGTGTCCCTTAAAACTTATAATTCTGTGTCTCTGTTGGATAGATGGGTCAAAAGCAAACTCGCCTTTTCAAGAACTTCGCCCGTGGATCCCGACACTACCCTTATAACTTAGATAATGGCCAGAGTTCGAAAGTGAACAGAAATCGCTGGCGAAAAAGATGGCTAGTTAGACATTAAAATGGAAAACGTAGCAGTGTCAGACATAGCGGGGAGGGGGTGGGGGGCACTGGGACCCGTCGAGCAGAACATAGTTCGACCCAGTGGGACAAAAGTTTGATTTCTCAAGCTGACAGAACTGAAGAACGCTGTTTATATGCACCTGAGCGAAAAAAATGGTATATCGAAATGTCTCCATGTGGACTGCCAATGCATAGAGACCATTTCCGTACACCGGTAGTCTATGCAATGAGATCCATTTCGCCTGTTGGTCATTTTCACGCACGAACAGGCTGCATTAATTTTGTGCCCCCACCCCGCGGGGTGGAGGACACACGCTTTTCAATATATTTTCAATCGACATTCAGTCCCAACTCTATTTTGTTCAAAAAGCAGGCTTATGCGATTATTTGTCTGAAATTGGAAACGAAGTAATCTTCTGAAATAAAAAAAATGCTCTATTAAGCAGACGCGCATGTCAAAGTATCACCTCGATTCGAAACCGCTCGCAGTGATCTTTTCCAATGCTTATGAGAGCCTAAAACATTGAACACGTGACCTGGTTCATTTGACACCCAATGTTGTGAGCAGGATTAAATAGGAATCATTGGCCAATTGGTTTAAAATCTGTTGTCTTTGAATCCAACAATTAATATATTTTTGTCCAGTTTATACAGTATTTAAAGGTTTTTTTCTGTAATTTTGTGCCGGAATGTAGGAAAATCTCTTAAAAACATGAGGCATGAAAACAAAGTGCCCAGTTCATACAGTGCAAGACCAGACGGCAGAAGCGAAAATTCAAAATTTCAATTTACATTTTACGTTGTACTTTATATATTTTTTCCTGTTTTTGTTTGTTCAAAAAAGATGATGTACACACTAAAAACTAAAGTGTTAAAACTAACATTTCAAGGTGTTAAACCCATTCTAACTCTTAGGGTTTGATTTTAACACTCAAAGTGCAATGCTTTAAGCACTTGGACATTACAATCGTCAGACATCTGAAACTTGAATGGATGGCTCTTACCATGTGTCTAGCATTGGTGGTTCTTTCAGAATCGTCCATAATTTGATGTGCGCTTGGTGGGTACATAATTAAAAGGACACAACGCAGATGACGCGGATCAGGCTCGAGAGTTCGAGCCTGATCCGCGTCATCTGCGTTGTTTCCTTTTAAGTGTCGCGACATTACACTTGTCAAGTGGTATTGTTGTAACACCTGCCAAGTTCTGGGATATCTACACTTGAACAAAGTGCTAGTTCAGCACTTAATAAGTGTAAAATACAGCACTTCAAGTGTAGCTTTTAACACTTTAGTTTTTAGCGTGTACTTTGTGGGTGTATAGGTAATTTATTACCCAACAACTTGGTGTGTTGTACAGAGAGTGAAAGGTTAGCACTGTTGTCAGTGGGATTTTTGAGGCTTTCAAAAACAAAATCTCCACAACGCATAGAACGCCCCACGTTGCAACTGAACCTTTCAATACAATTTTGCAATATAGCGTTGTAATACACCCAAGGAATCCAAGTGTTAAAAATCAAAACCATTCAGATTAATTATTCTCTGTTTTTAAACAGTCGGAAACATGATTATCTTCATCAGAATTCAAGACTGGTGGACAAACAATTTGATTATACAAAGCTTTAATTTATATTCTTTGTGAACAGACGATTTTTTCGATGAGATCTGTTCAGGTACACTTAGCCGATGTTGTACATTCAACACTATGATTACGTTACTCTGTGGAGTGCGCAGCGAAGAATGCTTTGTCCATATCTCAATGAAAAATATAATCATTCAGAGCCAAAGTTTAAACGCCTGGATCTTTCAACATAACAAATGTAATAAGCTGATCTCTTCAGCCAAGAATTCTGACACGTAAATTAAGAGAAACCATGTCTTTTTTCTCCTAAAGTTTTGTTCATAAAAAATGGCAAATTCAAAAAAGTCAAACATCTACTAAATAATCATTTATTTTTTGCACCCTGTCAATATTCGTATCCATGCTCAAAGTAAAACCTTAAACCCGAAAACTTTATTCTAGAGTAAAGATTGACCAAGACTACCCTTCTAATGTTCTCTTTATTTTAATATCGTGCAACTCAGAAAAACGGAACATACCGATAATGACAATGATTCGTCGTCATCTAACTACTCAGAATGAAGGTATGATATCAAAGGAAAATTCTGTTTTTCAAGGCTGCGTACATACACATACATCTTATATGTTGGGGGTTGTTTGGAGATAGTGTTGTGTAGCTTGAAGAAGGCTTTGTACAATATTGTGCTATTTTGTGCAGGCCCGTAACTAACAATTTTTATCTATTTATTTTTCATGGGGGAAGGCGGGGGGGGGTATAGGACATCTGTGCCTGACGGCTCGGTCATATCACCCAAACTATCGGATCATTCCTAATTGCTTTTATCAAACATATACGCAAAAAATATACTTTCGATTGATAGAAAACTTACATGGCAGGGAATTTATTAGAATTTTATGACAGTCCTGTCCATTACACACCAGTTGGGTGGATATGCCCGACCTTCTTGGTGCTTTCAACAGGTCATGGTCATAAAAATTATTTATTATTACTTGCTCTCTCCTTGGTTTTGGGATTCTACCGATAGTGTGAGTCGGGAATTTATTGCACTTGCTGATCCGTGTATATTTTTATCGGGCGAGGAACAGATTTTGCCCAACTGAGCACTGAAAACCATCTATATTTTCGTCGCGCAAGCAAGGGGTCTGCCCAATTTGGTATTTCATAATTTCTTGCCCAAGCTGTGTCTGATGAAACCCTGGATGGGGTTACGCCCCTGTGCTTTTTTTAAAGAGTACTTTTATTTCCATTAAGATGAAATAGGACTTGGCGAAGAGGCCCACCCTATATAAATCCCCCCCCCCCGTCCGCCCCCTACAAATATATTAATTTCTGATCTTTAGTTTGTTTGTTACGCACATACATTTTAAATGCATTCATTTTCAGTAAATGAATGCATTTAAAATGAATGTGCTTAACAAAACTGCCTTGTGAATAGAACCAGAATTTCGTCAAAGCTCTCAGATATAAAAAAAATGTAGGAAATCATTGTCACATAAACAGTTTATAAAACACATCATGTTGCATGCGCACATCATTTATGCAAAATAGCAGTTGTCTTTCTTTGAACACTATCCTCCATTTATAAAAAAGATACCCACAAAAAGTTTTGTCAGGCCATTTACCGTCAAATAATCCTAGTCGGGACTCTGAGTAGTGTTTGTTTGCTGAGGTAAACAAATTGTGTGTGACTTGAGCCGACAACCAACGCCTGTGTTGCTTCCTCTAGTTATGTGGTATTATGGGTATAAACGATTAATAAAACTGCAATTTACAATTTGGTTATGGTGACTACATGGCTATAGGTGTTGGAAGTTACCGTAAATGCGAATAAATTAATAATCTCAAGAGAATTGTTGGAGTATTAGTGGCGAAGTCTCGAGCTTGGAACCACAATCAAAAAATGTCGTTATTTATACTGCGTGCAGTGCGTGGATTGTGGACTACCAATGAAACACCTATGGAGTGGAGTTTCTTTCAGGCAAACACACCCCTCGTCCGTTAAAAAACATGAAAATAATAAGGAAAGTTTCAGCCATAAAGTGTTTTTATGAGATGTTTTGAATTTTGTCTTTTTCAAGCTGTTGCGAAACAGGGAGGGGATGTGCGCTTCGGAATCCCCCCCCCCCTCCCCTCCCGTCTCTGGAATAGTGTCCCTTAAAACTTATAATTCAGTGTCTCTGTTGGATGGATGGGTCAAAAGCAAACTCGCCTTTTCAAGAACTTCGCCCGTGGATCCCGACACTACCCTTATAACTTAGATAATGGCCAGAGTTCGAAAGTGAACAGAAATCGCTGGCGAAAAAGATGGCTAGTTAGACATTAAAATGGAAAACGTAGCAGTGTCAGACATAGCGGGGAGGGGGTGGGGGGCACTGGGACCCGTCGAGCAGAACATAGTTCGACCCAGTGGGACAAAGGTTTGATTTCTCAAGCTGACAGAACTGAAGAACGCTGTTTATATGCACCTGAGCGAAAAAATGGTATATCGAAATGTCTCCATGTGGACTGCCAATGCATAGAGACCATTTCCGTACACCGGCAGTCTATGCAATGAGATCCATTTCGCCTGTTGGTCATTTTCACGCACGAACAGGCTGCATTAATTTTGTGCCCCCACCCCGCGGGGTGGAGGACACACGCTTTTCAATATATTTTCAATCGACATTCAGTCCCAACTCTATTTTGTTCAAAAAGCAGGCTTATGCGATTATTTGTCTGAAATTGGAAACGAAGTAATCTTCTGAAATAAAAAAAATGCTCTATTAAGCAGACGCGCATGTCAAAGTATCACCTCGATTCGAAACCGCTCGCAGTGATCTTTTCCAATGCTTATGAGAGCCTAAAACATTGAACACGTGACCTGGTTCATTTGACACCCAATGTTGTGAGCAGGATTAAATAGGAATCATTGGCCAATTGGTTTAAAATCTGTTGTCTTTGAATCCAACAATTAATATATTTTTGTCCAGTTTATACAGTATTTAAAGGTTTTTTTCTGTAATTTTGTGCCGGAATGTAGGAAAATCTCTTAAAAACATGAGGCATGAAAACAAAGTGCCCAGTTCATTCAGTGCAAGACCAGACGGCAGAAGCGAAAATTCAAAATTTCAATTTACATTTTACGTTGTACTTTATATATTTTTTCCTGTTTTTGTTTGTTCAAAAAAGATGATGTACACACTAAAAACTAAAGTGTTAAAACTGACACTTTCAAGGTGTTAAACCCATTCTAACTCTTAGGGTTTGATTTTAACACTCAAAGTGCTATGCTTTAAGCACTTAGACATTACAATCGTCAGACATCTGAAACTTGAATGGATGGCACTTACCATGTGTCTAGCATTGGTGGTTCTATCAGAATCGTCCATAATTTGATGTGCTCTTGGTGGGTACATAATTAAAAGGACACAACGCAGATGACGCGGATCAGGCTCGAGAGTTCGAGCCTGATCCGCGTCATCTGCGTTGTTTCCTTTTAAGTGTCGCGACATTACAATTCTCAAATGGTATTGTTGTAACACCTGCCAAGTTCTGGGATATCTACACTTGAACAAAGTGCTAGTTCAGCACTTAATAAGTGTAAAATACAGCACTTCAAGTGTAGCTTTTAACACTTTAGTTTTTAGCGTGTACTTTGTGGGTGTATAGGTAATTTATTACCCAACAACTTGGTGTGTTGTACAGAGAGTGAAAGGTTAGCACTGTTGTCAGTGGGATTTTTGAGGCTTTTAAAAACAAAATCTCGACAACGCATAGAACGCCCCACGTTGCAACTGAACCTTTCAATACAATTTTGCAATATAGCGTTGTAATACACCCAAGGAATTCAAGTGTTAAAAATCAAAACCATTCAGATTAATTATTCTCTATTTTTAAACAGTCGGAAACATGATTATCTTCATCAGAATTCAAGACTGGTGGACAAACAATTTGATTATACAAAGCTTTAATTTATATTCTTTGTGAACAGACGATTTTTTCGATGAGATCTGTTCAGGTACACTTAGCCGATGTTGTATATTCAACACTATGATTACGTTACACTATGGAGTGCACAGCGAAGAATGCTTTGTCCATATCTCAACGAAAAATATAATCATTCAGAGCCAAAGTTTAAACGCCTGAATCCTTCAACATAACAAATGGAATAAGCTGATCTCTTCAGCCAAGAATTCTGACACGTAAATTAAGAGAAACCATGTCTTTTTTCTCCTAAAGTTTTGTTCATAAAAAATGGCAAATTCAAAAAAGTCAAACATCTACTAAATAATCATTTATTTTTTGCACCCTGTCAATATTCGTATCCATGCTCAAAGTAAAACCTTAAACCCGAAAACTTTATTCTAGAGTAAAGATTGACCAAGACTACCCTTCTAATGTTCTCTTTATTTTAATATCGTGCAACTCAGAAAAACGGAACATACCGATAATGACAATGATTCGTCGTCATCTAACTACTCAGAATGAAGGTATGATATCAAAGGAAAATTCTGTTTTTCAAGGCTGCGTACATACACATACATCTTATATGTTGGGGGTTGTTTGGAGATAGTGTTGTGTAGCTTGAAGAAGGATTTGTATAATATTGTGCTATTTTGCGCAGGCCCGTAACTAACAATTTTTATCTATTTATTTTTCTTGGGGGAAGGCGGGGGGGGGGGTTATAGGGCATCTGTGCCTGACGGCTCTTTCATATCACCCAAACTATCGGATCATTCCTAATTGCTTTTATCAAACATATAGGCAAAAAATGTACTTTCGATTGATAGAAAACTTACATGGCAGGGAATTTATTAGAATTTTATGACAGTCCTGTCCATTACAAACCAGTTGGGTGGATATGCCCGACCTTCTTGGTGCTTTCAACAGGTCATGGTCATAAAAATAAGTTATTATTACTATCTCTCTCGTTGGTTTCGGAATTCTACCGATAGTGTGAGTCGGGAATTTATTGCACTTGCTGATCCGTGTATATTTTATCGGGCGAGGAACAGATTTTGCCCAACTGAGTACTGAAAACCATCTATATTTTCATCGCGCAAGCAAGGGGTCTGCCCAATTTGGTATTTCATAATTCCTTGCCCAAGCTGTGTCTGATGAAACCCTGGATGGGGTTACGCCCCTGTGCTTTTTTTAAAGAGTACTTTTATTTCCATTAAGATGAAATAGGACTTGGCGAAGACGCCCACCCTATATAAATGCTCCCCCCCCCTGCCCCCTACAAATATATTAATTTCTGATCTTTAGTTTGTTTGTTACGCACATAAATTTTAAATGCATTGATTTTCAGTAAATGAATGCATTTAAAATGAATGTGCTTAACAAAACTGTCTTGTGATTAGAACCAGAATTTCGTCAAAGCTCTCAGATATAAAAAAAATATAGGAAATCATTGTCACATAAGCAGTTTATAAAACACATCATGTTGCATGCGCACATCATTTATGCAAAATAGCAGTTGTCTTTCGTTGAACACTATCCTCCATTTATAAAAAAGATACCCACAAAAAGTTTTGTCAGGCCATTTACCGTCAAATAATCCTAGTCGGAACTCTGAGTAGTGTCTGTTTGCTGAGGTAAACAAAATGTGTGTGACTTGAGCCGACAACCAACGCCTGGGTTGCTTCTTCTAATTATGTGGTATTATGGGTATAAACGATTGATAAAACTGCAATTTACAATTTGGTTATGGTGACTACATGGCTATAGGTATTGGAAGTTACCGTAAATGCGAATAAATTAATAATCTCAAGAGAATTGTTGGAGTATTAGTGGCGAAGTCTCGAGCTTGGAACCACAATCAAAAAATGTCGTTATTTATACTGCGTGCAGTGCGTGGATTGTGGACTACCAATGAAACACCTATGGAGTGGAGTTTCTTTCAGGCAAACACACCCCTCGTCCGTTAAAAAACATGAAAATAATAAGGAAAGTTTCAGCCATAAAGTGTTTTTATGAGATGTTTTGAATTTTGTCTTTTTCAAGCTGTTGCGAAACGGGGAGGGGATGTGCGCTTCGGAATCCCCCCCCCTCCCGTCTCTGGAATAGTGTCCCTTAAAACTTATAATTCAGTGTCTCTGTTGGATAGATGGGTCAAAAGCAAACTCGCCTTTTCAAGAACTTCGCCCGTGGATCCCGACACTACCCTTATAACTTAGATAATGGCCAGAGTTCGAAAGTGAACAGAAATCGCTGGCGAAAAAGATGGCTAGTTAGACATTAAAATGGAAAACGTAGCAGTGTCAGACATCGCGGGGAGGGGGTGGGGGGCACAGGGACCCGTCGAGCAGAACATAGTTCGACCCAGTGGGAGAAAAGTTTGAATTCTCAAGCTGACAGAACTGAAGAACGCTGTTTATATGCACCTGAGCGAAAAAATGGTATATCGAAATGTCTCCATTTGGACTCCCAATGCATAGAGAGCATTTCCGTACACCGGCAGTCTATGCAATGGGATCCATTTCGCCGGTTGGTCATTTTCACGCACGAACAGGCTGCATTAATTTTGTGCCCGCACCCCGCGGGGTGGAGGGCACACGCTTTTCAATATATTTCCAATGGACATTCAGTCCCAACTCTATTTTGTTCAAAAAGCAGGCTTATGCGATTATTTGTCTGAAATTGGAAACCGAGTAATCTTCTGAAATAAAAAAAATGCTCTATTAAACAGACGCGCATGTCAAAGTATCACCTCGATTCGAAACCGCTCGCAGTGATCTTTTCCAATGCTTATGAGAGCCTAAAACATTGAACACGTGACCTGGTTCATTTGACACCCAATGTTGTGAGCAGGATTAAATAGGAATCATTGGCCGATTGGTTTAAAATCTGTTGTGTTTGAATCCAACAATTAATATATTTTTGTCCAGTTTATACAGTATTTAAAGGTTTTTTCTGTAATTTTGTGCCGGAATGTAGGAAAATCTCTTAAAAACATGAGGCATGAAAACAAAGTGCCCAGTTCATTCCGTCCAAGACCAGACGGCAGAAGCGAAAATTAAAAATTTCAATTTACATTTTACGTTGTACTTTATATATTTTTTCCTGTTTTTGTTTGTTCAAAAAAGATGATGTACTTTGTGGATGTATAGGTAATTTATTACCCAACAACTTGGTGTGTTGTACAGAGAGTGAAAGGTTAGCACTGTGGTCAGTGGGATTTTTGAGGCTTTTAAAAACCAAATCTCGACAACGCATAGAACGCCCCACGTTGCAACTGAACCTTTCAATACAATTTTGCAATATAGCGTTGTAATACACCCAAGGAATCCAAGTGTTAAAAATCAAAACCATTCAGATTAATTATTCTCTGTTTTTAAACAGTCGGAAACATGATTATCATCATCAGAATTCAAGACTGGTGGACAAACAATTTGATTATACAAAGCTTTAATTTGTATTCTTTGTGAACAGACGATTTTTTCGATGAGATCTGTTCAGGTACCCATAACCGATGCTGTACATTCAACACTATGATTACGTTACTCCGTGGAGTGCACAGAGAAGAATGCTTTGTCCATATCTCAATGAAAAATATAATCATTCAGAGCCAAAGTTTAAACGCCTGTATCTCTCAACATAACAAATGGAATAAGCTGATCTCTTCGGCCAAGAATTCTGAAGCGTAAATTAAGAGAAACCATTTCTTTTTTCTCCTAAAGTTTTGTTCATAAAAAATGGCAAATTCAAAAAAGTCAAACATCTACTAAATAACCATTCATTTTTTGCACCCTGTCAATATTCGTATCCATGCTCAAAGTCAAACCTTAAATCAGAAAACTTTATTCTAGAGTAAAGATTGACCAAGACTACCCTTCTAATGTTCTCTTTATTTTAATATCGTGCTACTCAGAAAAACGGAACATACCGATAATGACAATGATTCGTCGTCATCTAACTACTCAGAATGAAGGTATGATATCAAAGGGAAATTCTGTTTTTCAACGCTGCGTACATACACATACATCTTATATGTTGGGGGTTGCTTGGAGATAGTGTTGTGTAGCTGGAAGGAGGCTTTGTACAATATTGTGTTATTTTGTGCAGGCCCGTAACTAACAATTTTTATCTATTTATTTTTCTTGGGGGAAGGCGGGGGGGGGGGGGGGGGGGTATGTTATAGGACATCTGTGCCTGACGGCTCGGTCATATCACCCAAACTATCGGATCATTCCTAATTGCTTTTATCAAACATATACGCAAAAAATATACTTTTGATTGATAGAAAACATACATGGTAGGGAATTTATTAGAATTTTATGACAGTCCCGTCCATTACACACCAGTTGGGTGGATATGCGCGACCTTCTTGGTGCTTTCAACAGGTCATGGTCACAAAAATTATTTATTATTACTTGCTCTCTCGTTGGTTTTGGAATTCTACCGATAGTGTGAGTCGGGAATTTATTGCACTTGCTGATCCGTGTATATTTTTATCGGGCGAGGAACAGATTTTGCCCAACTGAGCACTGAAAACCATGTATATTTTCGTCGCGCAAGCAAGGGGTCTGCCCAATTTGGTATTTCATAATTTCTTGCCCAAGCTGTGTCTGAGGAAACCCCGGATGGGGTTACGCCCCTGTGCTTTTTTTAAAGAGTACTTTTATTTCCATTAAGATGAAATAGGACTTGGCGAAGACGCCCTCCCTATATAAATGCCCCGCCCCCTACAAATATATTAATTTCTGATCTTTAGTTTGTTTGTTTGTTACGCACATACATTTTAAATGCATTGATTTTCAGTAAATGAATGCATTTAAAATGAATGAGCTTAACAAAACTGTCTTGTGATTAGAACCAGAATTTCGTCAAAGCTCTAAGATATAAAACAAAAAATATAGGAAATCATTGTCACATAAGCAGTTTATGAAACACATCATGTTGCATGCGCACATCATTTATGCAAAATAGCAGTTGTCTTTCGTTGAACACTATCCTCCATTTATAAAAAAGATACCCACAAAAAGTTTTGTCAGGCCATTTACCGTCAAATAATCCTAGTCGGAACTCTGAGTAGTGTTTGTTTGCTGAGGTAAACAAATTGTGTGTGACTTGATCCGACAACCAACGCCTGGGCTGCTTCCTCTAATTATGAGGTATTATGGGAAAAACGATTGATAAAACTGCAATTTACAATTTGGTTATGGTGACTACATGGCTATAGGTGTTGGAAGTTACCGTAAATGCGAATAAATTAATAATCTCAAGAGAATTGTTGGAGTATTAGTGGCGAAGTCTCGAGCTTGGAACCACAATCAAAAAATGTCGTTATTTATACTACGTGCAGTGCGTGGATTGTGGACTACCAATGAAACACCTATGGAGTGGAGTTTCTTTCAGGCAAACACACGCCTCGTCCGTTAAAAAACATGAAAATAATAAGGAAAGTTTCAGCCATAAAGTGTTTTTATGAGATGTTTTGAATTTTGTCTTTTTCAAGCTGTTGCGAAACGGGGAAGGGATGTGCGCTTCGGAATCCCCCCCCCCCCCCTCCCGTCTCTGGAATTGTGTCCCTTAAAACTTATAATTCAGTGTCTCTGTTGGATAGATGGGTCAAAAGCAAACTCGCCTTTTCAAGAACTTCGCCCGTGGATCCCGACACTACCCTTATAACTTAGATAATGGCCAGGGTTCGAAAGTGAACAGAAATCGCTGGCGAAAAAGATGGCTAGTTAGACATTAAAATGGAAAACGTAGCAGTGTCAGACATAGCGGGGGGGGGGGGGGGGCACCGAGACCCGTCGAGGAGAACATAGTTCGACCCAGTGGGAGAAAAGTTTGATTCCTCAAGCTGACAGAACTGAAGAACGCTGTTTATATGCACCTGAGCGAGAAAATGGTATATCGAAATGTCTCCATGTGGACTGGCAATGCCTAGAGAGCATTTCCGTACACCGGCAGTCTATGCAATGAGATCCATTTCGCCTGTTGCTCATTTTCACACACGAACAGGCTGCATTAATTTTGTGCCCCCCCCCCCCCCCCCGCGGGGTGGAGGGCACACGCTTTTCAATATATTTTCAATCGACATTCAGTCCCAACTCTATTTTGTTCAAAAAGCAGGCTTGTGCGATTATTTGTCTGAAATTGGAAACGGAGTAATCTTCTGAAATAAAAAAAATGCTCTATTAAGCAGACGCGCATGTCAAAGTATCACCTCGATTCGAAACCGCTCGCAGTGATCTTTTCCAATGCTTATGAGAGCCTAAAACATTGAACACGTGACCTGGTTCATTTGACACCCAATGTTGTGAGCAGGATTAAATAGGAATCATTGGCCGATTGGTTTAAAATCTGTTGTCTTTGAATCCAACAATTAATATATTTTTGTCCAGTTTATACAGTATTTAAAGGTTTTTTCTGTAATTTTGTGCCGGAATGTAGGAAAATCTCTTAAAAACATGAGGCATGAAAACAAAGTGCCCAGTTCATTCAGTGCAAGACCAGACGGCAGAAGCGAAAATTAAAAATTTACATTTACATTTTACGTTGTAGTTATATATTTTTTCCTGTTTTTGTTCAAAAAAGATGATGTACTTTGTGGATGTATAGGTAATTTATTACCCAACAACTTGGTGTGTTGTACAGAGAGTGAAAGGTTAGCACTGTGGTCAGTGGGATTTTTGAGGCTTTTAAAAACCAAATCTCGACAACGCATAGAACGCCCCACGTTGCAACCGAACCTTTCAATACAATTTTGCAATATAGCGTTGTAATACACCCAAGGAATCCAAGTGTTAAAAATCAAAACCATTCAGATTAATTATTCTCTGTTTTTAAACAGTCGGAAACATGATTATCTTCATCAGAATTCAAGACTGGTGGACAAACAATTTGATTATACAAAGCTTTTATATTCTTTGTGAACAGACGATTTTTTCGATGAGATCTGTTCAGGTACACTTAGCCGATGTTGTACATTCAACACTATGATTACGTTACTCTGTGGAGTGCACAGCGAAGAATGCTTTGTCCATATCTCAATGAAAAATATAATCATTCAGAGCCAAAGTTTAAGCGCCTGTATCTCTCAACATAACAAATGGAATAAGCTGATCTCTTCAGCCAAGAATTCTGACGCGTAAGTTAAGAGAAACCATTTCTTTTTTCTCCTAAAGTTTTGTTCATAAAAAATGGCAATTCAAAAAATTCAAACATCTACTAAATAATCATTCATTTTTTGCACCCTGTCAATATTCGTATCCATGCTCAAAGTCAAACCTTAAATCAGAAAACTTTATTCTAGAGTAAAGATTGACCAAGACTACCCTTCTAATGTTCTCTTTATTTTAATATCGTGCTACTCAGAAAAACGGAACATACCGATAATGAAAATCATTCGTCGTCATCTAACTACTCAGAATGAAGGCATGATATCAAAGGAAAATTCTGTTTTTCAAGGCTGCGTAAATACACATACATCTTATATGTTGGGGGTTGCTTGGAGATAGTGTTGTGTAGCTGGAAGGAGGCTTTGTACAATATTGTGCTATTTTGTGCAGGCCCGTAACTAACAATTTTTATCTATTTATTTTTCTTGGGAGAAGGCGGGGGGGGGGGGGGGGGGGGTTATAGGACATCTGTGCCTGTCGGCTCGGTCATATCACCCAAACTATCGGATCATTCCTAATTGCTTTTATCAAACATATACGCAAAAAATATACTTTCGATTGATAGAAAACTTACATGGTAGGGAATTTATTAGAATTTTATGACAGTCCGGTCCATTACACACCAGTTGGGTGGATATGCCCGACCTTCTTGGTGCTTTCAACAGGTCATGGTCATAAAAATTATTTATTATTACTTGCTCTCTCGTTGGTTTTGGAATTCTACCGATAGTGTGAGTCGGGAATTTATTGCACTTGCTGATCCGTGTATATTTTTATCGGGCGAGGAACAGATTTTGCCCAACTGAGCACTGAAAACCATGTATATTTTCGTCGCGCAAGCAAGGAGTCTGCCCAATTTGGTATTTCATAATTTCGTGCCCAAGCTGTGTCTGATGAAACCCTGGATGGGGCTACGCCCCTGTGCTTTTTTTTAAAGAGTACTTTTATTTCCATCAAGATGAAATAGGACTTGGCGATGAGGCTCACCCTATATAAATGCCCCCCCCCCCCCCCGCCCCCTACAAATATATTAATTTCTGATCTTTAGTTTGTTTGGTACGCACATACATTTTAAATGCATTGATTTTCAGTAAATGAATGCATTTAAAATGAATGTGCTTAACAAAACTGCCTTGTGATTAGAACCAGAATTTCGTCAAAGCTCTCAGATATAAAAAAAATGTAGGAAATCTGTCACATAAGCAGTTTATAAAACACATCATGTTGCATGCGCACATCATTTATGCAAAATAGCAGTTGTCTTTCGTTGAACACTATCCTCCATTTATAAAAAATATACCCACAAAAAGTTTTGACAGGCCATTTACCGTCAAATAATCCTAGTCGGAACTCTGAGTAGTGTTTGTTTGCTGAGGTAAACAAATTGTGTGTGACTTGAGCCGACAACCAACGCCTGGGTTGCTTCTTCTAATTATGTGGTATTATGGGTATAAACGATTGATAAAACTGCAATTTACAATTTGGTTATGGTGACTACATGGCTATAGGTGTTGGAAGTTACCGTAAATGCGAATAAATTAATAATCTCAAGAGAATTGTTGGAGTATTAGTGGCGAAGTCTCGAGCTTGGAACCACAATCAAAAAATGTCGTTATTTTTACTACGTGCAGTGCGTGGATTGTGGACTACCAATGAAACACCTATGGAGTGGAGTTTCTTTCAGGCAAACACACCCCTCGTCTGTTAAAAAACATGAAAATAATAAGGAAAGTTTCAGCCATAGAGTGTTTTTATGAGATGTTTTGAATTTTGTCTTTTTCAAGCTGTTGCGAAACGGGGAGGGGATGTGCGCTTCGGAATCCCCCCTCCCGTCTCTGGAATAGTGTCCCTTAAAACTTATAATTCAGTGTCTCTGTTGGATAGATGGGTCAAAAGCAAACTCGCCTTTTCAAGAACTTCGCCCGTGGATCCCGACACTACCCTTATAACTTAGATAATGGCCAGAGTTCGAAAGTGAACAGAAATCGCTGGCGAAAAAGATGGCTAGTTAGACATTAAAATGGAAAACGTACCAGTGTCAGACATACCGGGGAGGGGGGGGGGGGGGGGGGGCACTGGGATCCGTCGAGCAGAACATAGTTCGACCCACTGGGAGAAAAGTTTGATTTCTCAAGCTGACAGAACTGAACAACGCTGTTTATATGCACCTGAGCGAAAAAATGGTATATCGAAATGTCTCCATGTGGACTGCCAATGCATAGAGAGCATTTCCGTACACCGACAGTCTATGCAATAAGATGCATTTCGCCTGTTGGTCATTTTCACGCACGAACAGGCTGCATTAATTTTGTGCCCCCACCCCGCGGGGTGGAGGGCACACGTTTTTCAATGTATTTTCAATCGACATTCAGTCCCAACTCTATTTTGTTCAAAAAGCAGGCTTATGCTATTATTTGTCTGAAATTGGAAACGGAGTAATCTTCTGAAATAAAAAAAATGCTCTATTAAGCAGATGCGCATGTCAAAGTATCACCTCGATTCGAAACCTCTCGCAGTGATCTTTTCCAATGCTTATGAGAGCCTAAAACATTGAACACGTGACCTGGTTCATTTGACACCCAATGTTGTGAGCAGGATTAAATAGGAATCATTGGCCGATTGGTTTAAAATCTGTTGTCTTTGAATCCAACAATTAATATATTTTTGTCCAGTTTATACAGTATTTAAAGGTTTTTTCTGTAATTTTGTGCCGGAATGTAGGAAAATCTCTTAAAAACATGAGGCATGAAAACAAAGTGCCCAGTTCATTCAGTGCAAGACCACACGGCAGAAGCGAAAATTCAAAATTTCAATTTACATTTTACGTTGTACTTTATATATTTTTTCCTGTTTTCGTTTGTTCAAAAAAGATGATGTACTTTGTGGATGTATAGGTAATTTATTACCCAACAACTTGGTGTGTTGTACAGAGAGTGAAAGGTTAGCACTGTGGTCGGTGGGATTTTTTAGGCTTTTAAAAACCAAATCTCGACAACGCATGGAACGCCCCACGTTGCAACTGAACCTTTCAATACAATTTTGCAATATAGCGTTGTAATACACCCAAGGAATCCAAGTGTTAAAAATCAAAACCATTCAGATTAATTATTCTCTGTTTTTAAACAGTCGGAAACATGATTATCTTCATCAGAATTCAAGACTGGTGGACAAACAATTTGATTATACAAAGCTTTAATTTATATTCTTTGTGAACAGACGATTTTTTCGATGAGATCTGTTCTGGTACACTTAGCCGATGTTGTACATTCAACACAATGATTACTTTACTCTGTGGAGTGCACAGCGAAGAATGCTTTGTCCATATCTCAATGAAAACTATAATCATTCAGAGCCAAAGTTTAAACGCCTGTATCTCTCAACATTACAAATGGAATAAGCTGATCTCTTCAGCCAAGAATTCTGACGCATAAATTAAGAGAAACCATTTCTTTTTTCTCCTAAAGTTTTGTTCATAAAAAATGGCAAATTCAAAAAAGTCAAACATCTACGAAATAATCATTCATTTTTTGCACCCTGTCAATATTCGTATCCATGCTCAAAGTCAAACCTTAAACCCGAAAACTTTATTCTAGAGTAAAGATTGGCCAAGACTATCCTTCTAATGTTCTCTTTATTTTAATATCGTGCAACTCAGAAAAACGGAACATACCGATAATGACAATGATTCGTCGTCATCTAACTACTCAGAATGAAGGTATGATATCAAAGAAAAATTCTGTTTTTCAAGGCTGCGTACATACACATACATCTTATATGTTGGGGGTTGCTTGGAGATAGTGTTGTGTAGCTGGAAGGAGGCTTTGTACAATATTGTGCTCTTTTGTGCAGGCCCGTAACTAACAATTTTTATCTATTTATTTTTCTTGGGGGAAGGCGGGGGGGGGGGGGGGGTTTAGGACATCTGTGCCTGACGGCTCGGTCATATCACCCAAACTATCGAATCATTCCTAATTGCTTTTATCAAACATATACGCAAAAAATATACTTTCGATTGATAGAAAACTTACATGGGAGGGAATTTATTAGAATTTTATGACAGTGCTGTCCATTACACACCAGTTGGGAGGATATGCCCGACCTTCTTGGTGCTTTCAACAGGTCATGGTCATAAAAATTATTTATTATTACTAGCTCTCTCGTTGGTTTTGGGATTCTACCGATAGTGTGAGTCGGGAATTTATTGCACTTGCTGATCCGTGTATATTTTTATCGGGCAAGGAACAGATTTTGCCCAACTGAGCACTGAAAACCATGTATATTTTCGTCGCGCAAGCAAGGGGTCTGCCCAATTTGGTATTTCATAATTTCTTGCCCAAGCTGTGTCTGAGGAAACACCGGATGGGGTTACGCCCCTGTGCTTTTTTAAAGAGTACTTATATTTCCATTAAGAATGAAATAGGACTTGGCGAAGAGGCTCACCCTATATAAATGCCCCCCTCCCCCCACCCCACCCCCCGCCCCCTAGAAATATATAAATTTCTGATCTTTTGTTTGTTTGGTACGCACATACATTTTAAATGCATTCATTTTCAGTAAATGAATGCTTTTAAAATGAATGTGCTTAACAAAACTGCCTTGTGATTAGAACCAGAATTTCGTCAAAGCTCTCAGATATAAAAAAAAATGTAGGAAATCTGTCACATAAGCAGTTTATAAAACACATCATGTTGCATGCGCACATCATTTATGCAAAATAGCAGTTGTCTTTCGTTGAACACTCCTCCATTTATAAAAAAGATACCCACAAAAAGTTTTGTCAGGCCATTTACCGTCAAATAATCCTAGTCGGAACTCTGAGTAGTGTTTGTTTGCGGAGGTAAACAAATTGTGTGTGACTTGAGCCGACAACCAACGCCTGTGTTGCTTCTTCTAATTGTGTGGTATTATGGGTATAAACGATTAATAAAACTGCAATTTACAATTTGGTTATGGTGACTACATGGCTATAGGTGTTGGAAGTTACCGTAAATGCGAATAAATTAATAATCTCAAGAGAATTGTTGGAGTATTAGTGGCGAAGTCTCGAGCTTGGAACCACAATCAAAAAATGTCGTTATTTATACTGCGTGCAGTGCGTGGATTGTGGACTACCAATGAAACACCTATGGAGTGCAGTTTCTTTTAGGCAAACACACCCCTCGTCCGTTAAAAAATATGAAAATAATAAGGAAAGTTTCAGCCATAAAGTGTTTTTATGAGATGTTTTGAATTTTGTCTTTTTCAAGCTGTTGCGAAACGGGGAGGGGATGTGCGCTTCGAAATCCCCCCTCCCGTCTCTGGAATAGTGTCCCTTAAAACTTATAATTCAGTGTCTCTGTTGGATAGATGGGTCAAAAGCAAACTCGCCTTTTCAAGAACTTCGCCCGTGGATCCCGACACTACACTTATAACTTAGATAATGGCCAGGGTTCGAAAGTGAACAGAAATCGCTGGCGAAAAACATGGCTAGTTAGACATTAAAATGGCAAAACGTAGCAGTGTCTGACATAGCGGGGAGTGGGGTGAGGGCACCGAGACCCGTCGAGCAGAACATAGTTCGACCCAGTGGGAGAAAAGTTTGATTCCTCAAGCTGACAGAACTGAAGAACGCTGTTTATATGCACCTGAGCGAAAAAATGGTATATCGAAATGTCTCCATGTGGACTGGCAATGCATAGAGAGCATTTCCGTACACCGGTAGTCTATGCAATGAGATCCATTTCGCCTCTTGGTCATTTTCACACACGAACAGGCTGCATTAATTTTGTGCCCCCACCCCGCGGGGTGGAGGGCACACGCTTTTCAATATATTTTCAATCGACATTCAGTCCCAACTCTATTTTGTTCAAAAAGCAGGCTTATGCGATTATTTGTCTGAAATTGGAAACGGAGTAATCTTCTGAAATAAAAAAAATGCTCTATTAAGCAGACGCGCATGTCAAAGTATCACCTCGATTCGAAACCGCTCGCAGTGATCTTTTCCAATGCTTATGAGAGCCTAAAACATTTAACACGTGACCTGGTTCATTTGACACCCAATGTTGTGAGCAGGATTAAATAGGAATCATTGGCCGATTGGTTTAAAATCTGTTGTCTTTGAATCCAACAATTAATATATTTTTGTCCAGTTTATACAGTATTTAAAGGTTTTTTCTGTAATTTTGTGCCGGAATGTAGGAAAATCTCTTAAAAACATGAGGCATGAAAACAAAGTGCCCAGTTCATTCAGTGCAAAACCACACGGCAGAAGCGAAAATTCAAAATTTCAATTTACATTTTACGTTGTACTTTATATATTTTTTCCTGTTTTAGTTTGTTCAAAAAAGATGATGTACTTTGTGGATGTATAGGTAATTTATTACCCAACAACTTGGTGTGTTGTACAGAGAGTGAAAGGTTAGCACTGTGGTCAGTGGGATTTTTTAGGCTTTTAAAAACCAAATCTCGACAACGCATGGAACGCCCCACGTTGCAACTGAACCTTTCAATACAATTTTGCAATATAGCGTTGTAATACACCCAAGGAATCCAAGTGTTAAAAATCAAAACCATTCAGATTAATTATTCTCTGTTTTTAAACAGTCGGAAACATGATTATCTTCATCAGAATTCAAGACTGGTGGACAAACAATTTGATTATACAAAGCTTTAATTTATATTCTTTGTGAACAGACGATTTTTTCGATGAGATCTGTTCTGGTACACTTAGCCGATGTTGTACATTCAACACAATGATTACTTTACTCTGTGGAGTGCACAGCGAAGAATGCTTTGTCCATATCTCAATGAAAACTATAATCATTCAGAGCCAAAGTTTAAACGCCTGTATCTCTCAACATTACAAATGGAATAAGCTGATCTCTTCAGCCAAGAATTCTGACGCATAAATTAAGAGAAACCATTTCCTTTTTCTCCTAAAGTTTTGTTCATAAAAAATGGCAAATTCAAAAAAGTCAAACATCTACGAAATAATCATTCATTTTTTGCACCCTGTCAATATTCGTATCCATACTCAAAGTCAAACCTTAAACCCGAAAACTTTATTCTAGAGTAAAGATTGGCCAAGACTATCCTTCTAATGTTCTCTTTATTTTAATATCGTGCAACTCAGAAAAACGGAACATACCGATAATGACAATGATTCGTCGTCATCTAACTACTCAGAATGAAGGTATGATATCAAAGAAAAATTCTGTTTTTCAAGGCTGCGTACATACACATACATCTTATATGTTGGGGGTTGCTTGGAGATAGTGTTGTGTAGCTGGAAGGAGGCTTTGTACAATATTGTGCTCTTTTGTGCAGGCCCGTAACTAACAATTTTTATCTATTTATTTTTCTTGGGGGAAGGCGGGGAGGAGAGGGGGGGGGGTTAGGACATCTGTGCCTGACGGCTCGGTCATATCACCCAAACTATCGAATCATTCCTAATTGCTTTTATCAAACATATACGCAAAAAATATACTTTCGATTGATAGAAAACTTACATGGTAGGGAATTTATTAGAATTTTATGACAGTGCTGTCCATTACACACCAGTTTGGTGGATATGCCCGACCTTCTTGGTGCTTTCAACAGGTCATGGTCATAAAAATTATTTATTATTACTAGCTCTCTCGTTGGTTTTGGGATTCTACCGATAGTGTGAGTCGGGAATTTATTGCACTTGCTGATCCGTGTATATTTTTATCGGGCAAGGAACAGATTTTGCCCAACTGAGCACTGAAAACCATGTATATTTCCGTCGCGCAAGCAAGGGGTCTGCCCAATTTGGTATTTCATAATTTCTTGCCCAAGCTGTGTCTGAGGAAACACCGGATGGGGTTACGCCCCTGTGCTTTTTTAAAGAGTACTTATATTTCCATTAAGAATGAAATAGGACTTGGCGAAGAGGCTCACCCTATATAAATGCCCCCTCCCCCCCCCCCCGCCCCCTACAAATATATTAATTTCTGATCTTTTGTTTGTTTGGTACGCACATACATTTTAAATGCATTCATTTTCAGTAAATGAATGCATTTAAAATGAATGTGCGTAACAAAACTGCCTTGTGATTAGAACCAGAATTTCGTCAAAGCTCTCAGATATAAAAAAAAATGTAGGAAATCTGTCACATAAGCAGTTTATAAAACACATCATGTTGCATGCGCACATCATTTATGCAAAATAGCAGTTGTCTTTCGTTGAACACTATCCTCCATTTATAAAAAAGATACCCACAAAAAGTTTTGTCAGGCCATTTACCGTCAAATAATCCTAGTCGGAACTCTGAGTAGTGTTTGTTTGCGGAGGTAAACAAATTGTGTGTGACTTGAGCCGACAACCAACGCCTGTGTTGCTTCTTCTAATTGTGTGGTATTATGGGTATAAACGATTAATAAAACTGCAATTTACAATTTGGTTATGGTGACTACATGGCTATAGGTGTTGGAAGTTACCGTAAATGCGAATAAATTAATAATCTCAAGAGAATTGTTGGAGTATTAGTGGCGAAGTCTCGAGCTTGGAACCACAATCAAAAAATGTCGTTATTTATACTGCGTGCAGTGCGTGGATTGTGGACTACCAATGAAACACCTATGGAGTGCAGTTTCTTTTAGGCAAACACACCCCTCGTCCGTTAAAAAATATGAAAATAATAAGGAAAGTTTCAGCCATAAAGTGTTTTTATGAGATGTTTTGAATTTTGTCTTTTTCAAGCTGTTGCGAAACGGGGAGGGGATGTGCGCTTCGAAATCCCCCCTCCCGTCTCTGGAATAGTGTCCCTTAAAACTTATAATTCAGTGTCTCTGTTGGATAGATGGGTCAAAAGCAAACTCGCCTTTTCAAGAACTTCGCCCGTGGATCCCGACACTACACTTATAACTTAGATAATGGCCAGGGTTCGAAAGTGAACAGAAATCGCTGGCGAAAAAGATGGCTAGTTAGACATTAAAATGGGAAACGTAGCAGTGTCAGACATAGCGGGGAGGGGGGGGGGGGAGGGCACCGAGACCCGTCGAGCAGAACATAGTTCGACCCAGTGGGAGAAAAGTTTGATTCCTCAAGCTGACAGAACTGAAGAACGCTGTTTATATGCACCTGAGCGAAAAAATGGTATATCGAAATGTCTCCATGTGGACTGGCAATGCATAGAGAGCATTTCCGTACACCGGTAGTCTATGCAATGAGATCCATTTCGCCTGTTGGTCATTTTCACACACGAACAGGCTGCATTAATTTTGTGCCCCCACCCCGCGGGGTGGAGGGCACACGCTTTTCAATATATTTTCAATCGACATTCAGTCCCAACTATATTTTGTTCAAAAAGCAGGCTTATGCGATTATTTGTCTGAAATTGGAAACGGAGTAATCTTCTGAAATAAAAAAAATGCTCTATTAAGCAGACGCGCATGTCAAAGTATCACCTCGATTCGAATCCGCTCGCAGTGATCTTTTCCAATGCTTATGAGAGCCTAAAACATTGAACACGTGACCTGGTTCATTTGACACCCAATGTTGTGAGCAGGATTAAATAGGAATCATTGGCCGATTGGTTTAAAATCTGTTGTCTTTGAATCCAACAATTAATATATTTTTGTCCAGTTTATACAGTATTTAAAGGTTTTTTCTGTAATTTTGTGCCGGAATGTAGGAAAATCTCTTAAAAACATGAGGCATGAAAACAAAGTGCCCAGTTCATTCAGTGCAAGACCACACGGCAGAAGCGAAAATTAAAAATTTACATTTACATTTTACGTTGTAGTTATATATTTTTTCCTGTTTTTGTTCAAAAAAAGATGATGTACTTTGTGGATGTATAGGTAATTTATTACCCAACAAGTTGGTGTGTTGTACAGAGAGTGAAAGGTTAGCACTGTGGTCAGTGGGATTTTTGAGGCTTTTAAAAACCAAATCTCGACAACGCATAGAACGCCCCACGTTGCAACCGAACCTTTCAATACAATTTTGCAATATAGCGTTGTAATACACCCAAGGAATCCAAGTGTTAAAAATCAAAACCATTCAGATTAATTATTCTCTGTTTTTAAACAGTCGGAAACATGATTATCTTCATCAGAATTCAAGACTGGTGGACAAACAATTTGATTATACAAAGCTTTTATATTCTTTGTGAACAGACGATTTTTTCGATGAGATCTGTTCAGGTACACTTAGCCGATGTTGTACATTCAACACTATGATTACGTTACTCTGTGGAGTGCACAGCGAAGAATGCTTTGTTCATATCTCAATGAAAAATATAATCATTCAGAGCCAAAGTTTAAGCGCCTGTATCTCTCAACATAACAAATGGAATAAGCTGATCTCTTCAGCCAAGAATTCTGACGCGTAAATTAAGAGAAACCATTTCTTTTTTCTCCTAAAGTTTTGTTCATAAAAAATGGCAATTCAAAAAAGTCAAACATCTACTAAATAATCATTCATTTTTTGCACCCTGTCAATATTCGTATCCATGCTCAAAGTCAAACCTTAAACCCGATAACTTTATTCTAGAGTAAAGATTGACCAAGACTACCCTTCTAATGTTCTCTTTATTTTAATATCGAGCAACTCAGAAAAACGGAACATACCGATAATGACAATGATTCGTCGTCATCTAACTACTCAGAATGAAGGTATGATATCAAAGGAAAATTCTGTTTTTCAAGGCTGCGTACATACACATACACCTTATATGTTGGGGGTTGCTTGGAGATAGTGTCGTGTAGCTGGAAGGAGGCTTTGTACAATATTGTGCTATTTTGTGCAGGCCCGTAACTAACAATTTTTATCTATTTATTTTTCTTGGGGGAAGGCGTGGGGGGGGGGGGGTATAGGACATCTGTGCCTGACGGCTCGGTCATATCACCCAAACTATCGGATCATTCCTAATTGCTTTTATCAAACATATACGCAAAAAATATACTTTTGATTGATAAAAAACATACATGGTAGGGAATTTATTAGAATTTTATGACAGTCCCGTCTATTACACACCAGTTGGGTGGATATGCCCGACCTTCTTGGTGCTTTCAACAGGTCATGGTCACTAGATTCTTTATTCACGGTACACATACATGTAAAATGGTTACAAATAAACATATTGCACAAATGTAATGTGAAGTATACCGTAGGAAGTGGCATAGCCAGATTGGCTGTCTACCTGGCACCCCCTGGAAGAAGATGGGGTGATTGCAAACAGACTGTGACTGAAAGAATGAACAGAGAGCCAATTATGTGACACATGATGGAGAATGACGATCGAATCATTACTTTTCTGATATTAGAGTATTAGTGTTTCATTTTCGCCAGCGGAAAGACGGTGATTCAAGGTAAGCAAGAAGCAACCTACCCATAGGACTCCCTCCACTACTTATCATAACACATGAGGGCGGCAACAAGTCCCATCGTGAAGTTCGTATCGTTTAGACTGCGACAAGGAGGTTGGTCATGATGTTTGGGTGTGGTGTCTACGTTAGCTGCATCATCATCGTAGGATGACGAATGTTATTGATTTATTTGTGTAGACTTTTATTTGCAAGTTCATACTTATATCCTTATAGTATTTTACATAGCACCACTGTAAGGAGGAAGCGCGACAGGTTGCACAAGACGAGGATTCCAGATTTAGACGCGGACCACGACTTTGACAATTTACTAAGTTTACGAAGTGCAATCAGGACAGTAGGGATTGTTGCAGCTGACATAACTGGAATATGAGGAAATGAATGTGGAAGTTAGCTTGTTCTTAAGCGTGCTTCTGTCGCTAATATTACGAGTTGTGTCGTCCAGAGCATTCCATAGTTTCGGGAAGGAGTATAAAGGAAATTTATCCAGAGTTTGGGTCCGTGTTTTTTCTATGTATAGGAGGCCTGACTGTCTAGTTCTCCTACCAGATGGATTGTCAGTAATTTTAAATATATCATTGAAAGACACCGGTAATCTGCCGTTCTGCCAGTCAAACACGAACAGTAGTGCATGTAGCCTAAACAAATCATCAACCTTGAGTATTTGGTTTTCTTTAAACAGGGGATCTGTATGAGAATTGTACTTTTTGTTATTAATTATTCGTATTGAACGTTTTTGCAGGACAGCTAGTTTTTTGATAGCTCTTGAGTTGCCCCATGCCTGTATTCCGTATACCAAATGGCTATGTATGAGGGCGTAATACAAAGTTTTCATAGCTCCGTGGGGGAGGATATTTTTAACTTTGTTTAGACTATAGTTTGCGCGTGCTATTTTCGAGCATAATCGGGATATGTGAGCCTTGTAGGATAAATGTTCATCAATGCTAATTCCCAAGAATTTAACAGATTTTTCTGTTTCGGTGGCCCCAACTTTGTTAATGTTTTGGTTATTTATTTTTACCTCTTGACAAAGATTTTTGTTCCTACCTTTATTTGGATTAAGTATGATGTACGAGGTCTTCTTAGCATTCAGCATTAACTGGTTCACAGAGCACCATTCGAATAGTTTCTGGAGCTCGTCATTGAAATACGATGTAATGGGATTATTATCGGAGCCCGGGCAGTGTGCAGTGGTGTCATCGGCAAATGATAAAAGATTGAGTGATGTTGAGTTACTTATATCATTTATATATAAAAGAAAAAGAATAGGGCCTAAAATCGAGCCCTGTGGTACACCACAACTCTGTTTGGCTAAGTTCGATTTGTGCTCTCCGTACGTGACATATTGAGACCTGTTGGACAAGTAACTTCTAAACCAATTGTTGGTGACACCTCGGATGCCATATGTTTCCAGTTTACCTAATAGTATTTCGTGATTTATGGTGTCAAAAGCCTTTGACAAATCCAGGAACAGTGCTAAGGTGCTGTTTTTTTTCTTCTTTATTATTTTCTATTGCAATGCTTTTAAGGAGCTGAAGAACTGGATGAATAGTACTATGTCGCTTTCGGAACCCATATTGGTGAGGGTATAAAATATTAAACCTATTGAGGAAACTCTCTAGCCTCACTTCCATGAGTTTTTCCATTACTTTTGAGAATACCGGAAGTATACTGATAGGTCTGTAATTTGTAAAGCTGTGCTCGTCACCCGCTTTAAATATGGGTATCACCTTCGCGATCTTCATCCTGTCTGGTACTTTGCCGTTTAGGAAAGAGTTGTTAATTACATGTGTTAGAGGATCCAATACTTCGGTTATCGTATGCTTAAGAAGACAGGTTGTGATGTCATCGCAGTCTTTAGATAATTTTGGCTTCATTTTATTTACTACTCGGTTGACTTCTGTGGGATTTGTGGGTATTAAATAGAGATTATTCAGGCCCGTCGGAACGAAATTTATATTGGGGGGCTGATATTGCTAATTTGGGTGAACTGGCTGATACTAAATGGGTATGGGGTATCCAGATGCCGAAGGCATCTGGCGCGAGTGCTGAAGGCACGAGCTTTTTTAGGAGGGGGAGGGGAGGGGGGAGGGGAGGGGGGGGGTGACTCCCCCAGAAAATTTTTTGAAAAGGGCAATCAAAGGAAGCATTCTGGTAGCTTTTGAAGCAAAAACCTCTTGATTTTTTTAAACGGCAAAAGTTGTTTTTTTAACAAAATGTTTCAAAAATCACAATGGAACCCCATAACATTTGGGGACGGTTCTCACACCGGGCTCACCTGCAGGGCGTGTCCGTATTCCGTTATGCTAAAAACAGTCAGGCCTTATGATGGATGCATTAGTTTTATCATTACGCCAACGGTTGTCGTGGTCTTCTGAGCTGCCAAAGGAATTGCTCAAAACGTTTGCACATCAACATACGCAGGTGCATGTTATACATTCAGTGATACGTTCATAATTCTAATCCAGGGGTGTAGTAAGCTAATTTTATTGGGGGGGAGGGGTAGGACCTATAGTCCCATGACGCGACGCGTCATCCGAGCGGCGAGTGGGGGTGAACACGAGAGGAGATATTCTCCGTCTCGTTGGTGGAGGGTCCGGGGGCCTCCCCCGGGAAACTTTTCGAATTTAAGATGTAAAAACATGCATTCTGGTTGATTCTGAGCAAATAAATCGTATATTCCTATGACGCGAAGCATCATCCGAACCGCGAAAAGGCGAGTGGGGGTGAGCACGAGAGGGGGTACCTCCCCGTCTCATTGGTGGGTGTCCGGGGGCTTCCCCCGGGAAATTTTTTTAATTTAAGATGTACAAATATGTATTCTGAGTGATTCTGAGCAAATACATCGTCAATAAGGAAATACGTCAGCTCTCTGATCAATTCAGTGTGATTTCCGAGCAGAATGACAGGAACAGTGAACATGCAATGAATTACCCTGTGGTTAGTTGGGGTTTAACATCGCTTTCCACAATTAGGCGAAAACACGACTGTCAGTTTTATTGGTGGAAGAAAGCCCACATGGAACCCACTCAATCCAGTAATCATTAACAGTAATGTCGGAATATGGTAACCAGTGGGCATCCCGTGTGGAGAAACCACCAATCCAGCCCAGTAAAGCCTACTTTTGACAAATTTGTGGGGGTGGGGGAAATATCTCCCTTACCCCCCCCCCCCCCCCCCCCCCTCCCCAAACCGGTTCCTACGCCATTGTTCTAATCTGAGTTCAATAATGTAATGTCCAGTTTTATTCAGATTACATCGGTTGCTCCCATCATGGATAAACTAACGACGAAATATGAGCAAATTATTGGGGGGGCTGCAGCCCCCCCCCCCCCCCCCCAGCCCCCCCGGTTCCGACGGGCCTGTTATTGGAGACATTGTTGTCCATGTAATCTGTGTAGGACTTATTAGTTTTCTGAATCTGTTCGGATGTGTTTTTTCCAATGTTGATGAAGAAATTGTTGAATTCTTCTGCGATGGCATGGGGCTCGTTTAACTCGATGTTGTCCTGGATGAAGAACGATGGTAATCTGGCTTCAGGTTTTCCTTTATTGATGGCTTCGTTTAAAATCTGCCACGTTCTTCGCATATTGTTTTTGTTTTCGTTTAGGATATCTCTATAATAGGTAGCGTTACATTGTTTTTTTACCTTGTTGAAGATTCTACAGTAGTTTTTATAGTTTTCTGAGTTCTTTTCGGTGGGAGCATGGAGTTTTTTCTTGTAGAATTTTTCTTTGTTGTTGGAGGATATTACAAGCCCCCTTGTCATCCATGGCTGTTTTTTAATAATTTTTTTGTTCTGGCTAACTCGTTTGAGAGGGAATGCTCTTTCATAGGCTTCCATATAGATGTTTAGAAAGGTTTCATATGACTCATTGGGACAATTCGACTGCATTACAGGATTAAAATCACTTTGCGAGATAAGTGTTTTAAATTCAACTATTCTTTCTGCATTTATTATTCTTTTTAGTGTAAAGTGTGGTGTATCTTTTGGTTTGGGGTTTTCCTCAATATAGAAAACACCAAAATGATCTGACACGTCAGATATGACTATTCCAGGTAATGCTGCTTGTGGAACATTATTAGAGAAGATATGATCTATCAGAGTAGCAGAACGACAGGTTACTCTCGTTGGCTTGGTGATATACGGCAGAAAGCCTTGACTGAACATGAGATTAACAAATTCTTCCGTTTTTGAGTGTGTAGTTGCTTTTAAAAGGTCCAGGTTAAGATCCCCCATAATATAAACTTTTTTATTTTCGGCATTTAAAACATTCGTTATTTCATTTAATTTTGATAAGAAAAGGTTGATGTCGGCTTTAGGAGGAGTGTTGGGTCTATAAATAACGCCAATAATTCTGGGTTGGTATTTATCTTTAGTTTCAATAAACAGAGATTCGAAGACATGGGGAATAAAGAACGAAATATCATTACGAACTCTGTAGGGTATTCCTTCTTTAATATATAGACCAACCCCTCCTCGACCATCATCATTCTCGTGTCTCATACGTTTAATAATCGGGGCATAGCCATCCAGACTGAACGTCATCTCTGGAGGAATTTGGAAAATTTCGGTAAGTCCTATTATGTCGAAGAAGTTCTTTCCTGTTTGTAGGTATATGGTCATAAAAATTATTTATTATTACTTGCTCTCTCGTTGGTTTTGGAATTCTACCGATAGTGTGAGTCGGGAATTTATTGCACTTGCTGATCCGTGTATATTTTTATCTGGCGAGGAACAGATTTTGCCCAACTGAGCACTGAAAACCATGTATATTTTCGTCGCGCAAGCAAGGGGTCTGCCCAATTTGGTATTTCATAATTTCTTGCCCAAGCTGTGTCTGAGGAAACCTCGGATGGGGTTACGCCCCTGTGCTTTTTTTAAAGGGTACTTTTATTTCCATTAAGATGAAATAGGACTTGGCGAAGACGCCCACCCTATATAAATGCCCCCCCCCCCCCCCCGCCCACTACAAATATATTAATTTCTGATCTTTAGTTTGTTTGTTACGCACATACATTTTAAATGCATTGATTTTCAGTAAATGAATGCATTTAAAATGAATGAGCTTAACAAAACTGTCTTGTGATTAGAACCAGAATTTCGTCAAAGCTCTAAGATATAAAAAAAAATATAGGAAATCATTGTCACATAAGCAGTTTATAAAACACATCATGTTGCATGCGCACATCATTTAAGCAAAATAGCAGTTGTCTTTCGTTGAACACTATCCTCCATTTATAAAAAAGGTACCCACAAAAAGTTTTGTCAGGCCATTTACCGTCAAATAATCCTAGTCGGAACTCTGAGTAGTGTTTGTTTGCTGAGGTAAATAAATTGTGTGTGACTTGAGCCGACAACCAACGCCTGGGTTGCTTCTTCTAATTATGTGGTATTATGGGTATAAACGATTGATAAAACTGCAATTTACAATTTGGTTATGGTGACTACATGGCTATAGGTGTTGGAAGTTACCGTAAATGCGAATAAATTAATAATCTCAAGAGAATTGTTGGAGTATTAGTGGCGAAGTCTCGAGCTTGGAACCACAATCAAAAAATGTCGTTATTTATACTGCGTGCAGTGCGTGGATTGTGGACTACCAATGAAACACCTATGGAGTGGAGTTTCTTTCAGGCAAACACACCCACTCGTCCGTTAAAAAACATGAAAATAATAAGGAAAGTTTCAGCCATAAAGTGTTTTTATGAGATGTTTTGAATTTTGTCTTTTTCAAGCTGTTGCGAAACGGGGAGGGGATGTGCGCATCGGAATCCCCACCCACTCCCGTCTCTGGAATAGTGTCCCTTAAAACTTATAATTCAGTGTCTCTGTTGGATAGATGGGTCAAAAGCAAACTCGCCTTTTCAAGAACTTCGCCCGTGGATCCCGACACTACCCTTATAACTTAGATAATGGCCAGAGTTCGAAAGTGAACAGAAATGGCTGGCGAAAAAGATGGCTAGTTAGACATTAAAATGGAAAACGAAGCAGTGTCAGACATAGCGGGGGGTGGGGGGGGGGGGGCACTGAGACCCGTTGAGCAGAACATAGTTCGACCCAGTGGGAGAAAAGTTTGATTCCTCAAGCTGACAGAACTGAAGAACGCTGTTTATATGCACCTGAGCGGAAAAATGGTATATCGAAATGTCTCCATGTGGACTGCCAATGCATAGAGAGCATTTCCGTACACCGGCAGTCTATGCAATGAGATCCATTTCGCCTGTTGGTCATTTTCACACACGAACAGGCTGCATTAATTTTGTGCCCCCACCCCGCGGGGTGGGAGGCACACGCTTTTCAATATATTTTCAATCGACATTCAGTCCCAACTCTATTTTGTTCAAAAAGCAGGCTTATGCGATTATTTGTCTGAAATTGGAAACGGAGTAATCTTCTGAAATAAAAAAAAAATGCTCTACTAAGCAGACGCGCATGTCAAAGTATCACCTCGATTCGAAACCGCTCGCAGTGATCTTTTCCAATGCTTATGAGAGCCTAAAACATTGAACACGTGACCTGGTTCATTTGACACCCAATGTTGTGAGCAGGATTAAATAGGAATCATTGGCCGATTGGTTTAAAATCTGTTGTCTTTAAATCCAACAATTAATATATTTTTGTCCAGTTTATACAGTATTTAAAGGTTTTTTCTGTAAATTTTGTGCCGGAATGTAGGAAAATCTCTTAAAAACATGAGGCATGAAAACAAAGTGCCCAGTTCATTCAGTGCAAGACCAGACGGCAGAAACGAAAATTAAAAATTTCAATTTACATTTTACGTTGTAGTTATATATTTTTTCCTGTTTTTGTTCAAAAAAGATGATGTACTTTGTGGATGTATAGGTAATTTATTACCCAACAACTTGGTGTGTTGTACAGAGAGTGAAAGGTTAGCACTGTGGTCAGTGGGATTTTTGAGGCTTTTAAAAACCAAATCTCGACAACGCATAGAACGCCCGACGTTGCAACCGAACCTTTCAATATAATTTTGCAATATAGCGTTGTAATACACCCAAGGAATCCAAGTGTTAAAAATCAAAACCATTCAGATTAATTATTCTCTGTTTTTAAACAGTCGGAAACATGATTATCTTCATCAGAATTCAAAACTGGTGGACAAACAATTTGATTATACAAAGCTTTTATATTCTTTGTGAACAGACGGTTTTTTCGATGAGATCTGTTCAGGTACCCTTAGCCGATGTTGTACATTCAACACTATGATTACGTTACTCCGTGGAGTGCACAGAGAAGAATGCTTTGTCCATATCTCAATGAAAAATACAATCATTCAGAGCCAAAGTTTAAACGCCTGTATCTCTCAACATAACAAATGGAATAAGCTGATCTCTTCGGCCAAGAATTCTGACGCGTAATTAAGAGAAACCATTTCTTTTTTCTCCTAAAGTTTTCTTCATAAAAAATGGCAAATTCAAAAAAGTCAAACATCTACTAAATAACCATTCATTTTTTGCAACCCTGTCAATATTCGTATCCATGCTCAAAGTCAAACCTTAAATCAGAAAACTTTATTCTAGAGTAAAGATTCACCAAGACTACCCTTCTAATGTTCTCTTTATTTTAATATCGTGCTACTCAGAAAAACGGAACATACCGATAATGACAATCATTCGTCGTCATCTAACTACTCAGAATGAAGGTATGATATCAAAGGAAAATTCTGTTTTTCAAGGCTGCGTACATACACATACATCTTATATGTTGGGGGTTGCTTGGAGATAGTGTTGTGTAGCTGGAAGGGAGGCTTTGTACAATATTGTCCTATTTTGTGCAGGCCCGTAACTAACAATTTTTATCTATTTATTTTTCTCGGGGGAAGGCGGGGGGGGGGGGGGGGGTAATAGGACATCTGTGCCTGTCGGCTCGGTCATATCACCCAAACTATCGGATCATTCCTAATTGCTTTTATCAAACATATACGCAAAAAATATACTTTCGATTGATAGAAAACTTACATGGTAGGGAATTTATTAGAATTTTATGACAGTGCTGTCCATTACACACCAGTTGGGTGGATATGCCCGAACTTCTTGGTGCTTTCAACAGGTCATGGTCATAGAAATTATTTATTATTACTTGCTCTCTCGTTGGTTTTGGGATTCTAACGATAGTGTGAGTCGGGAATGTATTGCACTTGCTGATCCGTGTATATTTTTATCGGGCAAGGAACAGATTTTGCCCAACTGAGCACTGAAAACCATGTATATTTTCGTCGCGCAAGCAAGGGGTCTGCCCAATTTGGTATTTCATAATTTCTTGCCCAAGCTGTGTCTGAGGAAACCCCGGATGGGGTTACGCCCCTGTGCTTTTTTTAAAAAGTATTTTTATTTCCATTAAGATGAAATAGGTCTTGGCGAATAGGCCCACCCTATATAAATGCCCCCCCCCCCCCCCCCCGCCCCCTACAAATATATTAATTTCTGATCTTTAGTTTGTTTGTTACGCACATACATTTTAAATGCATTCATTTTCAGTAAATGAATGCATTTAAAATGAATGTGCTTAACAAAACTGTCTTGTGAATAGAACCAGAATTTCGTCAAAGCTCTCAGATATAAAAAGAAATGTAGGAAATCATTGTCACATAAACAGTTTATAAAACCCATCATGTTGCATGCGCACATCATTTATGCAAAATAGCAGTTGTCTTTCGTTGAACACTATCCTCCATTTATAAAAAAGATACCCACAAAAAGTTTTGTCAGGCCATTTACCGTCAAATAATCCTAGTCGGAACTCTGAGTAGTGTTTGTTTGCTGAGGTAAACAAATTGTGTGTGACTTGAGCCGACAACCAACGCCTGTGTTGCTTCTTCTAATTATGTGGTATTATGGGTATAAACGATTAATAAAACTGCAATTTACAATTTGGTTATGGTGACTACATGGCTATAGGTGTTGGAAGTTACCGTAAATGCGAATAAATTAATAATCTCAAGAGAATTGTTGGAGTATTAGTGGCGAAGTCTCGAGCTTGGAACCACAATCAAAAAATGTCGTTATTTATACTGCTTGCAGTGCGTGGATTGTGGACTACCAATGAAACACCTATGGAGTGGAGTTTCTTTTAGGCAAACACACCCCTCGTCCGTTAAAAAACATGAAAATAATAAGGAAAGTTTCAGCCATAAAGTGTTTTTATGAGATGTTTTGAATTTTGTCTTTTTCAAGCTGTTGCGAAACGGGGAGGGGATGTGCGCTTCGGAATCCCCCCCCCCCCCCCCGTCTCTGGAATAGTGTCCCTTAAAACTTATAATTCAGTGTCTCTGTTGGATAGATGGGTCAAAACAAACTCGCCTTTTCAAGAACTTCGCCCGTGGATCCCGACACTACCCTTATAACTTAGATAATGGCCAGAGTTCGAAAGTGAACAGAAATCGCTGGCGAAAAAGATGGCTAGTTAGACATTAAAATGGAAAACGTAGCAGTGTCAGACATAGCGGGAGGGGGTGGGGGGCACTGGGACCCGTCGAGCAGAACATAGTTCGACCCAGTGGGAGAAAAGTTTGATTTCTCAAGCTGACAGAACTGAAGAATGCTGTTTATATGCACCTGAGCGAAAAAAATGGTATATCGAAATGTCTCCATGTGGACTGCCAATGCATAGAGAGCATTTCCGTACACCGGCAGTCTATGCAATGAGATCCATTTCGCCTGTTGGTCATTTTCACGCACGAACAGGCTGCATTAATATTGTGCCCCCACCCCGCGGGGTGGAGGGCACACGCTTTTCAATATATTTTCAATCGACATTCAGTCCCAACTCTATTTTGTTCAAAAAGCAGGCTTATGCGATTATTTGTCTGAAATTGGAAACGGAGTAATCTTCTGAAATAAAAAAAAAATGCTCTATTAAGCAGACGCGCATGTCAAAGTATCACCTCGATTCGAAACCGCTCGCAGTGATCTTTTCCAATGCTTATGAGAGCCTAAAACATTGAACACGTGACCTGGTTCATTTGACACCCAATGTTGTGAGCAGGATTAAATAGGAATCATTGGCCGATTGGTTTAAAATCTGTTGTCTTTGAATCCTACAATTAATATATTTTTGTCCAGTTTATACAGTATTTAAAGGTTTTTTCTGTAATTTTGTGCCGGAATGTAGGAAAATCTCTTAAAAACATGAGGCATGAAAACAAAGTGCCCAGTTCATTCAGTGCAAGACCAGACGGCAGAAGCGAAAATTAAAAATTTCAATCTACATTTTACGTTGTAGTTATATATTTTTTCCTGTTTTTGTTCAAAAAAGATGATGTACTTTGTGGATGTATAGGTAATTTATTACCCAACAACTTGGTGTGTTGTACAGAGAGTGAAAGGTTAGCACTGTGGTCAGTGGGATTTTTGAGGCTTTTAAAAACCAAATCTCGACAACGCATAGAACGCCCGACGTTGCAACCGAACCTTTCAATACAATTTTGCAATATAGCGTTGTAATACACCCAAGGAATCCAAGTGTTAAAAATCAAAACCATTCAGATTAATTATTCTCTGTTTTTAAACACTCGGAAACATGATTATCTTCATCAGAATTCAAGACTGGTGGACAAACAATTTGATTATACAAAGCTTTTATATTCTTTGTGAACAGACGGTTTTTTCGATGAGATCTGTTCAGGTACACTTAGCCGATGTTGTACATTCAACACTATGATTACGTTACTCTGTGGAGTGCACAGCGAAGAATGCTTTGTCCATATCTCAATGAAAAATATAATCATTCAGAGCCAAAGTTTAAGCGCCTGTATCTCTCAAAATAACAAAAGGAATAAGCTGATCTCTTCAGCCAAGAATTCTGACGCGTAAATTAAGAGAAACCATTTCTTTTTTCTCCTAAAGTTTTGTTCATAAAAAATGGGAAATTCAAAAAAGTCAAACATCTACTAAATAACCATTCATTTTTTGCACCCTGGTCATTATTCGTATCCATGCTCAAAGTCAAACCTTAAATCAGAAAACTTTATTCTAGTGTAAAGATTGACCAAGACTACCCTTCTAATGTTCTCTTTATTTTAATATCGTGCTACTCAGAAAAACGGAACATACCGATAATGACAATCATTCGTCGTCATCTAACTACTCAGAATGAAAGTATGATATCAAAGGAAAATTCTGTTTTTCAAGGCTGCGTATATACAAATACATCTTATATGTTGGGGTTGCTTGGAGATAGTGTTGTGTAGCTGGAAGGAGGCTTTGTACAATATTGTGCTATTTTGTGCAGGCCCGTAACTAACAATTTTTATCTATTTATTTTTCTCGGGGGAAGGCGTGGGGGGGGGGGGCGGGGTTATAGGACATCTGTGCCTGGCAGCTCGGTCATATCACCCAAACTATCGGATCATTCCTAATTGCTTTTATCAAACATATACGCAAAAAATATACTTTCGATTGATAGAAAACTTACATGGTAGGGAATTTATTAGAATTTTATGACAGTGCTGTCCATTACACACCAGTTGGGTGGATATGCCCGAACTTCTTGGTGCTTTCAACAGGTCATGGTCATAAAAATTATTTATTATTACCTGCTCTCTCGTTGGTTTTGGGATTCTACCGATAGTGTGAGTCGGGAATTTATTGCACTTGCTGATCCGTGTATATTTTTATCGGGCAAGGAACAGATTTTGCCCAACTGAGCACTGAAAACCATGTATATTTCCGTCGCGCAAGCAAGGGGTCTACCCAATTTGGTATTTCATAATTTCTTGCCCAAGCTATGTCTGAGGAAACCCCGGATGGGGTTCCGCCCCTGTGCTATTTTTAAAAAGTACTTTTATTTCCATTAAGATGAAATAGGACTTGGCGAATAGGCCCACCCTATATAAATGCCCCCCCCCCCCCCCGCCCCTACAAATATATTAATTTCTGATCTTTAGTTTGTTTGTTACGCACATACATTTTAAATGCATTCATTTTCAGTAAATGAATGCATTTAAAATGAATGTGCTTAACAAAACTGTCTTGGGAATAGAACCAGAATTTCGTCAAAGGTCTCAGATATAAAAAAAAATGTAGGAAATCATTGTCACATAAACAGTTTATAAAACACATCATGTTGCATGCGCACATCATTTATGCAAAATAGCAGTTGTCTTTCGTTGAACACTATCCTCCATTTATAAAAAAGATACCCACAAAAAGTTTTGTCAGGCCATTTACCGTCAAATAATCCTAGTTGGAACTCTGAGTAGTGTTTGTTTGCTGAGGTAAACAAATTGTGTGTGACTTGAGCCGACAACCAACGCCTGTGTTGCTTATTCTAATTATGTGGTATTATGGGTATAAACGATTAATAAAACTGCAATTTACAATTTGGTTATGGTGACTACATGCTATAGGTGTTGGAAGTTACCGTAAATGCGAATAAATTAATAATCTCAAGAGAATTGTTGGAGTATTAGTGGCGAAGTCTCGAGCTTGGAACCACAATCAAAAAATGTCGTTATTTATACTGCGTGCAGTGCGTGGATTGTGGACTACCAATGAAACACCTATGGAGTGGAGTTTATTTTAGGCAAACACACCCCTCGTCCGTTAAAAAACATGAAAATAATAAGGAAAGTTTCAGCCATAAAGTGTTTTTATGAGATGTTTTGAATTTTGTCTTTTTCAAGCTGTTGCGAAACGGGGAGGGGATGTGCGCTTCGGAATCCCCCCCCCTCCCGTCTCTGGAATAGTGTCCCTTAAAACTTATAATTCAGTGTCTCTGTTGGATAGATGGGTCAAAAGCAAACTCGCCTTTTCAAGAACTTCGCCCGTGGATCCCGACACTTCCCTTATAACTTAGATAATGGCCAGAGTTCGAAAGTGAACAGAAATCGCTGGCGAAAAAGATGGCTAGTTAGACATTAAAATGGAAAACGTAGCAGTGTCAGACATAGCGGGGAGGGGGTGGGGGGCACTGGGACCCGTCGAGCAGAACATAGTTCGACCCAGTGGGAGAAAAGTTTGATTTCTCAAGCTGACAGAACTGAAGAACGCTGTTTATATGCACCCTGAGCGAAAAAAATGGTATATCGAAATGTCTCCATGTGGACTGCCAATGCATAGAGAGCATTTCCGTACACCGGCAGTCTATGCAATGAGATCCATTTCGCCTGTTGGTCATTTTCACGCACGAAGAGGCTGCATTAATTTTGTGCCCCCACCCCGCGGGGTGGAGGGCACACGCTTTTCAATATATTTTCAATCGACATTCAGTCCCAACTCTATTTTGTTCAAAAAGCAGGCTTATGCGATTATTTGTCTGAAATTGGAAACGGAGTAATCTTCTGAAATGAAAAAAAATGCTCTATTAAACAGACGCGCATGTCAAAGTATCACCTCGATTCGAAACCACTCGCAGTGATCTTTTCCAATGCTTATGAGAGCCTAAAACATTGAACACGTGACCTGGTTCATTTGACACCCAATGTTGTGAGCAGGATTAAATAGGAATTATTGGCTGATTGGTTTAAAATCTGTTGTCTTTGAATCCAACAATTAATATATTTTTGTCCATTTTATACAGTATTTAAAGGTTTTTTCTGTAATTTTGTGCCGGAATGTAGGAAAATCTCTTAAAAACATGAGGCATGAAAACAAAGTGCCCAGTTCATTCAGTGCAAGACCAGGCGGCAGAAGCGAAAATTCAAAATTTCAATTTACATTTTACGTTGTAGTTATATATTTTTTCCTGTTTTTGTTCAAAAAAGATGATGTACTTTGTGGATGTATAGGTAATTTATTACCCAACAACTTGGTGTGTTGTACAGAGAGTGAAAGGTTAGCACTGTGGTCAGTGGGATTTTTGAGGCTTTTAAAAACCAAATCTCGACAACGCATAGAACGCCCCACGTTGCAACTGAACCTTTCAATACAATTTTGCAATATAGCGTTGTAATACACCCAAGGAATCCAAGTGTTAAAAATCAAAACCATTCAGATTAATTATTCTATGTTTTTAAACAGTCGGAAAGATGATTATCTTCATCAGAATTCAAGACTGGTGGACAAACAATTTGATTATACAAAGCTTTAATTTATATTCTTTCTGAACAGACGATTTTTTCGATGAGATCTGTTCGGGTACACTTAGCCGATGTTGTACATTCAACACAATGATTACGTTACTCTGTGGAGTGCACAGCGAAGAATGCTTTGTCCATATCTCAATGAAAAATATAATCATTCAGAGCCAAAGTTTAAACGCCTGTATCTCTCAACATAACAAATGGAATAAGCTGATCTCTTCAGCCAAGAATTCTGACGCATAAATTAAGAGAAACCATTTCTTTTTTCTCCTAAAGTTTTGTTCATAAAAAATGGCAAATTCAAAAAAGTCAAACATCTACTAAATAATCATTCATTTTTTGCACCCTGTCAATATTCGTATCCATGCTCAAAGTCAAACCTTAAACCCGAAAACTTTATTCTAGAGTAAAGATTGGCCAAGACTATCCTTCTAATGTTCTCTTTATTTTAATATCGTGCAACTCAGAAAAACGGAACATACCGATAATGACAATGATTCGTCGTCATCTATCTACTCAGAATGAAGGTATGATATCAAAGAAAAATTCTGTTTTTCAAGGCTGCGTACATACACATACATCTTATATGTTGGGGGTTGCTTGGAGATAGTGTTGTGTAGCTGGAAGGAGGCTTTGTACAATATTGTGGTCTTTTGTGCAGGCCCGTAACTAACAATTTTTATCTATTTATTTTTCTTGGGGGAAGGCGGGGAGGAGAGGGGGGGGGGGTTAGGACATCTGTGCCTGACGGCTCGGTCATATCACCCAAACTATCGAATCATTCCTAATTGCTTTTATCAAACATATACGCAAAAAATATACTTTCGATTGATAGAAAACTTACATGGTAGGGGATTTATTAGAATTTTATGACAGTGCTGTCCATTACACACCAGTTGGGTGGATATGCCCGACCTTCTTGGTGCTTTCAACAGGTCATGGTCATAAAAATTATTTATTATTACTAGCTCTCTCGTTGGTTTTGGGATTCTACCGATAGTGTGAGTCGGGAATTTATTGCACTTGCTGATCCGTGTATATTTTTATCGGGCAAGGAACAGATTTTGCCCAACTGAGCACTGAAAACCATGTATAGTTTCGTCGCGCAAGCAAGGGGTCTGCCCAATTTGGTATTTCATAATTTCTTGCCCAAGCTGTGTCTGAGGAAACCCCGGATGGGGTTACGCCCCTGTGCTTTTTTTAAAAAGTATTTTTATTTCCATTAAGATGAAATAGGTCTTGGCGAATAGGCCCACCCTATATAAATGCCCCCCCCCCCCCCGCCCCCTACAAATATATTAATTTCTGATCTTTAGTTTGTTTGTTACGCACATACATTTTAAATGCATTCATTTTCAGTAAATGAATGCATTTAAAATGAATGTGCTTAACAAAACTGCCTTGTGATTAGAACCAGAATTTCGTCAAAGCTCTCAGATATAAAAAAAAATGTAGGAAATCTGTCACATAAGCAGTTTATAAAACACATCATGTTGCATGCGCACATCATTTATGCAAAATAGCAGTTGTCTTTCGTTGAACACTATCCTCCATTTATAAAAAAGATACCCACAAAAAGTTTTGTCAGGCCATTTACCGTCAAATAATCCTAGTCGGAACTCTGAGTAGTGTTTGTTTGCTGAGTTAAACAAATTGTGTGTGACTTGAGCCGACAACCAACGCCTCGGTTGCTTCTTCTAATTATGTGGTATTATGGGTATAAACGATTAATAAAACTGCAATTTACAATTTGGTTATGGTGACTACATGGCTATAGGTGTTGGAAGTTACCGTAAATGCAAATAAATTAATAATCTCAAGAGAATTGTTGGAGTATTAGTGGCGAAATCTCGAGCTTGGAACCACAATCAAAAAATGTCGTTATTTATACTGCGTGCAGTGCGTGGATTGTGGACTACGAATGAAACACCTACGGAGTGGAGATTCTTTCAGGCAAACGCACCCCTCGTCTGTTAAAAAACATGAAAATAATAAGGAAAGTTTCAGCCATAGAGTGTTTTTATGAGATGTTTTGAATTTTGTCTTTTTCAAGCAGTTGCGAAACGGGGAGGGGATGTGCGCTTCGGAATCCCCCCCCCCCCCTCCCGTCTCTGGAATAGTGTCCCTTAAAACTTATAATTCAGTGTCTCTGTTGGATAGATGGGTCAAAAGCAAACTCGCCTTTTCAAGAACTTCGCCCGTGGATCCCGACACTACCCTTATAACTTAGATAATGGCCAGAGATCGAAAGTGAACAGAAATCGCTGGCGAAAAAGATGGCTAGTTAGACATTAAAATGGAAAACGTAGCAGTGTCAGACATAGCGGGGAGGGGGGGGGGGGGGCACTGGGGCCCGTCGAGCAGAACATAGTTCGACCCACTGGGAGAAAAGTTTGATTTCTCAAGCTGACAGAACTGAACAACGCTGTTTATATGCACCTGAGCGAAAAAATGGTATATCGAAATGTCTCCATGTGGACTGCCAATGCGCAGAGAGCATTTCCGTACACCGGCATTCTATGCAATGAGATCCATTTCGCCTGTTGGTCATTTTCACGCACGAACAGGCTGCATTCATTTTGTGCCCCCACCCCGCGGGGTGGATGGCACACGCTTTTCAATATATTTTCAATCGACATTCAGTCCCAACTCTATTTTGTTCAAAAAGCAGGCTTATGCGATTATTTGTCTGAAATTGGAAACGGAGCAATCTTCTGAAATAAAAAAAAATGCTCTATTAAGCAGACGCGCATGTCAAAGTATCACCTCGATTCGAAACCGCTCGCAGTGATCTTTTCCAATGCTTATGAGAGCCTAAAACATTTAACACGTGACCTGGTTCATTTGACACCCAATGTTGTGAGCAGGATTAAATAGGAATCATTGGCCGATTGGTTTAAAATCTGTTGTCTTTGAATCCAACAATTAATATATTTTTGTCCAGTTTATACAGTATTTAAAGGTTTTTTCTGTAATTTTGTGCCGGAATGTAGGAGAATCTCTTAAAAACATGAGGCATGAAAACAAAGTGCCCAGTTCATTCAGTGCAAGACCACACGGCAGAAGCGAAAATTCAAAATTTCAATTTACATTTTACGTTGTACTTTATATATTTTTTCCTGTTTTTGTTTGTTCAAAAAAGATGATGTACTTTGTGGATGTATAGGTAATTTATTACCCAACAACTTGGTGTGTTGTACAGAGAGTGAAAGGTTAGCACTGTGGTCAGTGGGATTTTTGAGGCTTTTAAAAACCAAATCTCGACAACGCATGGAACGCCCCACGTTGCAACTGAACCTTACAATACAATTTTGCAATATAGCGTTGTAATACACCCAAGGAATCCAAGTGTTAAAAATCAAAACCATTCAGATTAATTATTCTCTGTTTTTAAACAGTCGGAAACATGATTATCTTCATCAGAATTCAAGACTGGTGGACAAACAATTTGATTATACAAAGCTTTAATTTATATTCTTTGTGAACAGACGATTTTTTCGATGAGATCTGTTCAGGTACACTTAGCCGATGTTGTACATTCAACACAATGATTACGTTACTCTGTGGAGTGCACAGCGAAGAATGCTTTGTCCATATCTCAATGAAAAATATAATCATTCAGAGCCAAAGTTTAAACGCCTGTATCTCTCAACATAACAAATGGAATAAGCTGATCTCTTCAGCCAAGAATTCTGACGCATAAATTAAGAGAAACCATTTCTTTTTTCTCCTAAAGTTTTGTTCATAAAAAATGGCAAATTCAAAAAAGTCAAACATCTACTAAATAATCATTCATTTTTTGCACCCTGTCAATATTCGTATCCATGCTCAAAGTCAAACCTAAAACCCGAAAACTTTATTCTAGAGTAAAGATTGGCCAAGACTATCCTTCTAATGTTCTCTTTATTTTAATATCGTGCAACTCAGAAAAACGGAACATACCGATAATGACAATGATTCGTCGTCATCTAACTACTCAGAATGAAGGTATGATATCAAAGAAAAATTCTGTTTTTCAAGGCTGCGCACATACACATACATCTTATATGTTGGGGTTGCTTGGAGATAGTGTTGTGTAGCTGGAAGGAGGCTTTGTACAATATTGTGCTCTTTTGTGCAGGCCCGTAACTAACAATTTTTATCTATTTATTTTTCTTGGGGGAAGGCGGGGAGGAGAGGGGGGGGGGGGGGGTTAGGACATCTGTGCCTGACGGCTCGGTCATATCACCCAAACTATCGAATCATTCCTAATTGCTTTTATCAAACATATACGCAAAAAATATACCTTCGATTGATAGAAAACTTACATGGTAGGGAATTTATTAGAATTTATTGACAGTGCTGTCCATTGCACACCAGTTGGGTGGATATGCCCGACCTTCTTGGTGCTTTCAACAGGTCATGGTCATAAAAATTATTTATTATTACTAGCTCTCTCGTTGGTTTTGGGATTCTACCGATAGTGTGAGTCGGGAATTTATTGCACTTGCTGATCCGTGTATATTTTTATCGGGCAAGGAACAGATTTTGCCCAACTGAGCACTGAAAACCATGTATATTTTCGTCGCGCAAGCAAGGGGTCTGCCCAATTTGGTATTTCATAATTTCTTGCCCAAGCTGTGTCTGAGGAAACCCCGGATGGGGTTACGCCCCTGTGCTTTTTTAAAGAGTACTTATATTTCCATTAAGAATGAAATAGGACTTGGCGAAGAGGCCCACCCTATATAAATGCCCCCCCCCCCCGCCCCCTACAAATATATTAATTTCTGATCTTTAGTTTGTTTGGTACGCACATACATTTTAAATGCATTGATTTTCAGTAAATGAATGCATTTAAAATGAATGTGCTTAACAAAACTGCCTTGTGATTAGAACCAGAATTTCGTCAAAGCTCTCAGATATAAAAAAAAATGTAGGAAATCTGTCACATAAGCAGTTTATAAAACACATCATGTTGCATGCGCTCATCATTTATGCAAAATAGCAGTTCTCTTTCGTTGAACACTATCCTCCATTTATAAAAAATATACCCACAAAAAGTTTTGGCAGGCCATTTACCGTCAAATAATCCTAGTCGGAACTCTGAGTAGTGTTTGTTTGCTGAGGTAAACAAATTGTGTGTGACTTGAGCCGCCTCGGTTGCTTGTTCTAATTATGTGGTATTATGGGTATGAACGATTGATAAAACTGCAATTTACAATTTGGTTATGGTGACTACATGGCTATAGGTGTTGGAAGTTACCGTAAATGCGAATAAATTAATAATCTCAAGAGAATTGTTGGAGTATTAGTGGCGAAGTCTCGAGCTTGGAACCACAATCAAAAAATGTCGTTATTTTTACTACGTGCAGTGCGTGGATTGTGGACTACCAATGAAACACCTATGGAGTGGAGTTTCTTTCAGGCAAACACACCCCTCGTCTGTTAAAATACATGAAAATAATAAGGAAAGTTTCAGCCATAGAGTGTTTTTATGAGATGTTTTGAATTTTGTCTTTTTCAAGCTGTTGCGAAACGGGGAGGGGATGTGCGCTTCGGAATCCCCCCCCCCCTCCCGTCTCTGGAATAGTGTCCCTTAAAACTTATAATTCAGTGTCTCTGTTGGATAGATGGGTCAAAAGCAAACTCGCCTTTTCAAGAACTTCGCCCGTGAATCCCGACACTACCCTTATAACTTAGATAATGGCCAGAGTTCGAAAGTGAACAGAAACCGCTGGCGAAAAAGATGGCTAGTTAGACATTAAAATGGAAAACGTAGCAGTGTCAGACATACCGGGGAGGGGGGGGGGCACTGGGATCCGTCGAGCAGAACATAGTTCGACCCACTGGGAGAAAAGTTTGATTTCTCAAGCTGACAGAACTGAACAACGCTGTTTATATGCACTTGAGCGAAAAAATGGTATATCGAAATGTCTCCATGTGGACTGCCAATGCATAGATAGCATTTCCGTACACCGGCAGTCTATGCAATAAGATCCATTTCGCCTGTTGGTCATTTTCACGCACGAACAGGCTGCATTAATTTTGTGCCCCCACCCCGCGGGGTGGATGCCACACGTTTTTCAATGTATTTTCAATCGACATTCAGTCCCAACTCTATTTTGTTCAAAAAGCAGGCTTATGCTATTAGTTGTCTGAAATTGGAAACGAAGTAATCTTCTGAAATAAAAAAAATGCTCTATTAAGCAGATGCGCATGTCAAAGTATCACCTCGATTCGAAACCTCTCGCAGTGATCTTTTCCAATGCTTATGAGAGCCTAAAACATTGAACACGTGACCTGGTTCATTTGACACCCAATGTTGTGAGCAGGATTAAATAGGAATCATTGGCCGATTGGTTTAAAATCTGTTGTCTTTGAATTCAACAATTAATATATTTTTGTCCAGTTTATACAGTATTTAAAGGTTTTTTCTGTAATTTTGTGCCGGAATGTAGGAAAATCTCTTAAAAACATGAGGCATGAAAACAAAGTGCCCAGTTCATTCAGTGCAAGACCACAAGGCAGAAGCGAAAATTAAAAATTTCAATTTACATTTTACGTTGTAGTTATATATTTTTTCCTGTTTTTGTTCAAAAAAGATGATGTACTTTGTGGATGTATAGGTAATTTATTACCCAACAACTTGGTGTGTTGTACAGAGAGTGAAAGGTTAGCACTGTGGTCAGTGGGATTTTTGAGGCTTTTAAAAACCAAATCTCGACAACGCATAGAACGCCCCACGTTGCAACTGAACCTTTCAATACAATTTTGCAATATAGCGTTGTAATACACCCAAGGAATCCAAGTGTTAAAAATCAAAACCATTCAGATTAATTATTCTATGTTTTTAAACAGTCGGAAAGATGATTATCTTCATCAGAATTCAAGACTGGTGGACAAACAATTTGATTATACAAAGCTTTAATTTATATTCTTTCTGAACAGACGATTTTTTCGATGAGATCTGTTCGGGTACACTTAGCCAATGTTGTACATTCAACACAATGATTACGTTACTCTGTGGAGTGCACAGCGAAGAATGCTTTGTCCATATCTCAATGAAAAATATAATCATTCAGAGCCAAAGTTTAAACGCCTGTATCTCTCAACATAACAAATGGAATAAGCTGATCTCTTCAGCCAAGAATTCTGACGCATAAATTAAGAGAAACCATTTCTTTTTTCTCCTAAAGTTTTGTTCATAAAAAATGGCAAATTCAAAAAAGTCAAACATCTACTAAATAATCATTCATTTTTTGCACCCTGTCAATATTCGTATCCATGCTCAAAGTCAAACCTTAAACCCGAAAACTTTATTCTAGAGTAAAGATTGGCCAAGACTATCCTTCTAATGTTCTCTTTATTTTAATATCGTGCAACTCAGAAAAACGGAACATACCGATAATGACAATGATTCGTCGTCATCTATCTACTCAGAATGAAGGTATGATATCAAAGAAAAATTCTGTTTTTCAAGGCTGCGTACATACACATACATCTTATATGTTGGGGGTTGCTTGGAGATAGTGTTGTGTAGCTGGAAGGAGGCTTTGTACAATATTGTGCTCTTTTGTGCAGGCCCGTAACTAACAATTTTTATCTATTTATTTTTCTTGGGGGAAGGCGGGGAGGAGAGGGGGGGGGGGGTTTAGGACATCTGTGCCTGACGGCTCGGTCATATCACCCAAACTATCGAATCATTCCTAATTGCTTTTATCAAACATATACGCAAAAAATATACTTTCGATTGATAGAAAACTTACATGGTAGGGGATTTATTAGAATTTTATGACAGTGCTGTCCATTACACACCAGTTGGGTGGATATGCCCGACCTTCTTGGTGCTTTCAACAGGTCATGGTCATAAAAATTATTTATTATTACTAGCTCTCTCGTTGGTTTTGGGATTCTACCGATAGTGTGAGTCGGGAATTTATTGCACTTGCTGATCCGTGTATATTTTTATCGGGCAAGGAACAGATTTTGCCCAACTGAGCACTGAAAACCATGTATATTTTCGTCGCGCAAGCAAGGGGTCTGCCCAATTTGCTATTTCATAATTTCTTGCCCAAGCTGTGTCTGAGGAAACCCCGGATGGGGTTACGCCCCTGTGCTTTTTTTAAAAAGTATTTTTATTTCAATTAAGATGAAATAGGTCTTGGCGAATAGGCCCACCCTATATAAATGCCCCCCCCCCCCCGCCCCCTACAAATATATTAATTTCTGATCTTTAGTTTGTTTGTTACGCACATACATTTTAAATGCATTCATTTTCAGTAAATGAATGCATTTAAAATGAATGTGCTTAACAAAACTGCCTTGTGATTAGAACCAGAATTTCGTCAAAGCTCTCAGATATAAAAAAAATGTAGGAAATCTGTCACATAAGCAGTTTATAAAACACATCATGTTGCATGCGCACATCATTTATGCAAAATAGCAGTTGTCTTTCGTTGAACACTATCCTCCATTTTTAAAAAAGATACCCACAAAAAGTTTTGTCAGGCCATTTACCGTCAAATAATCCTAGTCGGAACTCTGAGTAGTGTTTGTTTGCTGAGTTAAACAAATTGTGTGTGACTTGAGCCGACAACCAACGCCTCGGTTGCTTGTCTAATTATGTGGTATTATGGGTATAAACGATTAATAAAACTGCAATTTACAATTTGGTTATGGTGACTACATGGCTATAGGTGTTGGAAGTTACCGTAAATGCGAATAAATTAATAATCTCAAGAGAATTGTTGGAGTATTAGTGGCGAAATCTCGAGCTTGGAACCACAATCAAAAAATGTCGTTATTTATACTGCGTGCAGTGCGTGGATTGTGGACTACGAATGAAACACCTATGGAGTGGAGATTCTTTCAGGCAAACGCACCCCTCGTCTGTTAAAAAACATGAAAATAATAAGGAAAGTTTCAGCCATAGAGTGTTTTTATGAGATGTTTTGAATTTTGTCTTTTTCAAGCAGTTGCGAAACGGGGAGGGGATGTGCGCTTCGGAATCCCCCCCCCCCCTCCCGTCTCTGGAATAGTGTCCCTTAAAACTTATAATTCAGTGTCTCTGTTGGATAGATGGGTCAAAAGCAAACTCGCCTTTTCAAGAACTTCGCCCGTGGATCCCGACACTACCCTTATAACTTAGATAATGGCCAGAGATCGAAAGTGAACAGAAATCGCTGGCGAAAAAGATGGCTAGTTAGACATTAAAATGGAAAACGTAGCAGTGTCAGACATAGCGGGGAGGGGGGGGGGGGGCACTGGGGCCCGTCGAGCAGAACATAGTTCGACCCACTGGGAGAAAAGTTTGATTTCTCAAGCTGACAGAACTGAACAACGCTGTTTATATGCACCTGAGCGAAAAAATGGTATATCGAAATGTCTCCATGTGGACTGCCAATGCGCAGAGAGCATTTCCGTACACCGGCATTCTATGCAATGAGATCCATTTCGCCTGTTGGTCATTTTCACGCACGAACAGGCTGCATTCATTTTGTGCCCCCACCCCGCGGGGTGGATGGCACACGCTTTTCAATATATTTTCAATCGACATTCAGTCCCAACTCTATTTTGTTCAAAAAGCAGGCTTATGCGATTATTTGTCTGAAATTGGAAACGGAGCAATCTTCTGAAATAAAAAAAAATGCTCTATTAAGCAGACGCGCATGTCAAAGTATCACCTCGATTCGAAACCGCTCGCAGTGATCTTTTCCAATGCTTATGAGAGCCTAAAACATTTAACACGTGACCTGGTTCATTTGACACCCAATGTTGTGAGCAGGATTAAATAGGAATCATTGGCCGATTGGTTTAAAATCTGTTGTCTTTGAATCCAACAATTAATATATTTTTGTCCAGTTTATACAGTATTTAAAGGTTTTTTCTGTAATTTTGTGCCGGAATGTAGGAGAATCTCTTAAAAACATGAGGCATGAAAACAAAGTGCCCAGTTCATTCAGTGCAAGACCACACGGCAGAAGCGAAAATTCAAAATTTCAATTTACATTTTACGTTGTACTTTATATATTTTTTCCTGTTTTTGTTTGTTCAAAAAAGATGATGTACTTTGTGGATGTATAGGTAATTTATTACCCAACAACTTGGTGTGTTGTACAGAGAGTGAAAGGTTAGCACTGTGGTCAGTGGGATTTTTGAGGCTTTTAAAAACCAAATCTCGACAACGCATGGAACGCCCCACGTTGCAACTGAACCTTACAATACAATTTTGCAATATAGCGTTGTCATACACCCAAGGAATCCAAGTGTTAAAAATCAAAACCATTCAGATTAATTATTCTCTGTTTTTAAACAGTCGGAAACATGATTATCTTCATCAGAATTCAAGACTGGTGGACAAACAATTTGATTATACAAAGCTTTAATTTATATTCTTTGTGAACAGACGATTTTTTCGATGAGATCTGTTCAGGTACACTTAGCCGATGTTGTACATTCAACACAATGATTACGTTACTCTGTGGAGTGCACAGCGAAGAATGCTTTGTCCATATCTCAATGAAAAATATAATCATTCAGAGCCAAAGTTTAAACGCCTGTATCTCTCAACATAACAAATGGAATAAGCTGATCTCTTCAGCCAAGAATTCTGACGCATAAATTAAGAGAAACCATTTCTTTTTTCTCCTAAAGTTTTGTTCATAAAAAATGGCAAATTCAAAAAAGTCAAACATCTACTAAATAATCATTCATTTTTTGCACCCTGTCAATATTCGTATCCATGCTCAAAGTCAAACCTAAAACCCGAAAACTTTATTCTAGAGTAAAGATTGGCCAAGACTATCCTTCTAATGTTCTCTTTATTTTGATATCGTGCAACTCAGAAAAACGGAACATACCGATAATGACAATGATTCGTCGTCATCTAACTACTCAGAATGAAGGTATGATATCAAAGAAAAATTCTGTTTTTCAAGGCTGCGCACATACACATACATCTTATATGTTGGGGTTGCTTGGAGATAGTGTTGTGTAGCTGGAAGGAGGCTTTGTACAATATTGTGCTCTTTTGTGCAGGCCCGTAACTAACAATTTTTATCTATTTATTTTTCTTGGGGGAAGGCGGGGAGGAGAGGGGGGGGGGGGTTAGGACATCTGTGCCTGACGGCTCGGTCATATCACCCAAACTATCGAATCATTCCTAATTGCTTTTATCAAACATATACGCAAAAAATATACTTTCGATTGATAGAAAACTTACATGGTAGGGAATTTATTAGAATTTATTGACAGTGCTGTCCATTGCACACCAGTTGGGTGGATATGCCCGACCTTCTTGGTGCTTTCAACAGGTCATGGTCATAAAAATTATTTATTATTACTAGCTCTCTCGTTGGTTTTGGGATTCTACCGATAGTGAGAGTCGGGAATTTATTGCACTTGCTGATCCGTGTATATTTTTATCGGGCAAGGAACAGATTTTGCCCAACTGAGCACTGAAAACCATGTATATTTTCGTCGCGCAAGCAAGGGGTCTGCCCAATTTGGTATTTCATAATTTCTTGCCCAAGCTGTGTCTGAGGAAACCCCGGATGGGGTTACGCCCCTGTGCTTTTTTAAAGAGTACTTATATTTCCATTAAGAATGAAATAGGACTTGGCGAAGAGGCCCACCCTATATAAATGCCCCCCCCCCCCCGCCCCCTACAAATATATTAATTTCTGATCTTTAGTTTGTTTGGTACGCACATACATTTTAAATGCATTGATTTTCAGTAAATGAATGCATTTAAAATGAATGTGCTTAACAAAACTGCCTTGTGATTAGAACCAGAATTTCGTCAAAGCTCTCAGATATAAAAAAAATGTAGGAAATCTGTCACATAAGCAGTTTATAAAACACATCATATTGCATGCGCTCATCATTTATGCAAAATAGCAGTTCTCTTTCGTTGAACACTATCCTCCATTTATAAAAAATATACCCACAAAAAGTTTTGGCAGGCCATTTACCGTCAAATAATCCTAGTCGGAACTCTGAGTAGTGTTTGTTTGCTGAGGTAAACAAATTGTGTGTGACTTGAGCCGCCAACCAACGCCTGGGTTGCTTGTTCTAATTATGTGGTATTATGGGTATGAACGATTGATAAAACAGCAATTTACAATTTGGTTATGGTGACTACATGGCTATAGGTGTTGGAAGTTACCGTAAATGCGAATAAATTAATAATCTCAAGAGAATTGTTGGAGTATTAGTGGCGAAGTCTCGAGCTTGGAACCACAATCAAAAAATGTCGTTATTTTTACTACGTGCAGTGCGTGGATTGTGGACTACCAATGAAACACCTATGGAGTGGAGTTTCTTTCAGGCAAACACACCCCTCGTCTGTTAAAATACATGAAAATAATAAGGAAAGTTTCAGCCATAGAGTGTTTTTATGAGATGTTTTGAATTTTGTCTTTTTCAAGCAGTTGCGAAACGGGGAGGGGATGTGCGCTTCGGAATCCCCCCCCCTCCCGTCTCTGGAATAGTGTCCCTTAAAACTTATAATTCAGTGTCTCTGTTGGATAGATGGGTCAAAAGCAAACTCGCCTTTTCAAGAACTTCGCCCGTGAATCCCGACACTACCCTTATAACTTATATAATGGCCAGAGTTCGAAAGTGAACAGAAACCGCTGGCGAAAAAGATGGCTAGTTAGACATTAAAATGGAAAACGTAGCAGTGTCAGACATACCGGGGAGGGGGGGGGGGGCACTGGGATCCGTCGAGCAGAACATAGTTCGACCCACTGGGAGAAAAGTTTGATTTCTCAAGCTGACAGAACTGAACAACGCTGTTTATATGCACTTGAGCGAAAAAATGGTATATCGAAATGTCTCCATGTGGACTGCCAATGCATAGATAGCATTTCCGTACACCGGCAGTCTATGCAATAAGATCCATTTCGCCTGTTGGTCATTTTCACGCACGAACAGGCTGCATTAATTTTGTGCCCCCACCCCGCGGGGTGGATGCCACACGTTTTTCAATGTATTTTCAATCGACATTCAGTCCCAACTCTATTTTGTTCAAAAAGCAGGCTTATGCTATTAGTTGTCTGAAATTGGAAACGAAGTAATCTTCTGAAATAAAAAAAATGCTCTATTAAGCAGATGCGCATGTCAAAGTATCACCTCGATTCGAAACCTCTCGCAGTGATCTTTTCCAATGCTTATGAGAGCCTAAAACATTGAACACGTGACCTGGTTCATTTGACACCCAATGTTGTGAGCAGGATTAAATAGGAATCATTGGCCGATTGGTTTAAAATCTGTTGTCTTTGAATTCAACAATTAATATATTTTTGTCCAGTTTATACAGTATTTAAAGGTTTTTTCTGTAATTTTGTGCCCGAATGTAGGAAAATCTCTTAAAAACATGAGGCATGAAAACAAAGTGCCCAGTTCATTCAGTGCAAGACCACAAGGCAGAAGCGAAAATTAAAAATTTCAGTTTACATTTTACGTTGTAGTTATATATTTTTTCCTGTTTTTGTTCAAAAAAGATGATGTACTTTGTGGATGTATAGGTAATTTATTACCCAACAACTTGGTGTGTTGTACAGAGAGTGAAAGGTTAGCACTGTGGTCAGTGGGATTTTTGAGGCTTTTAAAAACCAAATCTCGACAACGCATAGAACGCCCCACGTTGCAACTGAACCTTTCAATACAATTTTGCAATATAGCGTTGTAATACACCCAAGGAATCCAAGTGTTAAAAATCAAAACCATTCAGATTAATTATTCTCTGTTTTTAAACAGTCGGAAACATGATTTTCTTCATCAGAATTCAAGACTTGTGGACAAACAATTTGATTATACAAAGCTTTAATTTATATTCTTTCTGAACAGACGATTTTTTCGATGAGATCTGTTCGGGTACACTTAGCCGATGTTGTACATTCAACACAATGATTACGTTACTCTGTGGAGTGCACAGCGAAGAATGCTTTGTCCATATCTCAATGAAAAATATAATCATTCAGAGCCAAAGTTTAAACGCCTGTATCTCTCAACATAACAAATGGAATAAGCTGATCTCTTCAGCCAAGAATTCTGTCGCATAAATTAAGAGAAACCATTTCTTTTTTCTCCTAAAGTTTTGTTCATAAAAAATGGCAAATTCAAAAAAGTCAAACATCTACTAAATAATCATTCATTTTTTGCACCCTGTCAATATTCGTATCCATGCTCAAAGTCAAACCTTAAACCCGAAAACTTTATTCTAGAGTAAAGATTGGCCAAGACTATCCTTCTAATGCTCTCTTTATTTTAATATCGTGCAACTCAGAAAAACGGAACATACCGATAATGACAATGATTCGTCGTCATCTATCTACTCAGAATGAAGGTATGATATCAAAGAAAAATTCTGTTTTTCAAGGCTGCGTACATACACATACATCTTATATGTTGGGGTTGCTTGGAGATAGTGTTGTGTAGCTGGAAGGAGGCTTTGTACAATATTGTGCTCTTTTGTGCAGGCTCGTAACTAACAATTTTTATCTATTTATTTTTCTTGGGGGAAGGCGGGGAGGAGAGGGGGGGGGGGGTTAGGACATCTGTGCCTGACGGCTCGGTCATATCACCCAAACTATCGAATCATTCCTAATTGCTTTTATCAAACATATACGCAAAAAATATACTTTCGATTGATAGAAAACTTACATGGTAGGGAATTTATTAGAATTTTATGACAGTGCTGTCCATTACACACCAGTTGGGTGGATATGCCCGACCTTCTTGGTGCTTTCAACAGGTCATGGTCATAAAAATTATTTATTATTACTAGCTCTCTCGTTGGTTTTGGGATTCTACCGATAGTGTGAGTCGGGAATTTATTGCACTTGCTGATCCGTGTATATTTTTATCGGGCAAGGAACAGATTTTGCCCAACTGAGCACTGAAAACCATGTATATTTTCGTCGCGCAAGTAAGGGGTCTGCCCAATTTGGTATTTCATAATTTCTTGCCCAAGCTGTGTCTGAGGAAACCCCGGAATCCGGGGTTACGCCCCTGTGCTTTTTTAAAGGGTACTTATATTTCCATTAAGAATGAAATAGGACTTGGCGAAGAGGCCCACCCTATATAAATGCCCCCCCCCCCCCCCCGCCCCCTACAAATATATTAATTTCTGATCTTTAGTTTGTTTGGTACGCACATACATTTTAAATGCATTCATTTTCAGTAAATGAATGCATTTAAAATGAATGTGCGTAACAAAACTGTCTTCTGATTAGAACCAGAATTTCGTCAAAGCTCTCAGATATAAAAAAAATGTAGGAAATCTGTCACATAAGCAGTTTATAAAACACATCATGTTGCATGCGCACATCATTTATGCAAAATAGCAGTTGTCTTTCGTTGAACACTATCCTCCATTTATAAAAAATATACCCACAAAAAGTATTGACAGGCCATTTACCGTCAAATAATCCTAGTCGGAACTCTGAGTAGTTTTTGTTTGCTGAGGTAAACAAATTGTGTGTGACTTGAGCCGACAACCAACGCCTGGGTTGCTTCTTCTAATTATGTGGTATTATGGGTATAAACGATTGATAAAACTGCAATTTACAATATGGTTATGGTGACTACATGGCTATAGGTGTTGGAAGTTACCGTAAATGCGAATAAATTAATAATCTCAAGAGAATTGTTGGAGTATTAGTGGCGAAGTCTCGAGCTTGGAACCACAATAAAAAAATGTCGTTATTTTTACTACGTGCAGTGCGTGGATTGTGGACTACCAATGAAACACCTATGGAGTGGAGTTTCTTTCAGGCAAACACACCCCTCGTCTGTTAAAAAACATGAAAATAATAAGGAAAGTTTCAGCCATAAAGTGTTTTTATGAGATGTTTTGAATTTTGTCTTTTTCAAGCTGTTGCGAAACGGGGAGGGGATGTGCGCTTCGGAATCCCCCCCCCCCCTCCCGTCTCTGGAATAGTGTCCCTTAAAACTTATAATTCAGTGTCTCTGTTGGATAGATGGGTCAAAAGCAAACTCGCCTTTTCAAGAACTTCGCCCGTGGATCCCGACACTACCCTTATAACTTAGATAATGGCCAGAGTTCGAAAGTGAACAGAAATCGCTGGCGAAAAAGATGGCTAGTTAGACATTAAAATGGAAAACGTAGCAGTGTCAGACATAGCGGGGAGGTGGGGGGGGGGCACTGGGATCCGTCGAGCAGAACATAGTTCGACCCACTGGGAGAAAAGTTTGATTTCTCAAGCTGACAGAACTGAAGAACGCTGTTTATGTGCACCTGAGCGAAAAAATGGTATGTCGAAATGTCTCCATGTGGACTGCCAATGCATAGAGACCATTTCCGTACACCGGTAGTCTATGCAATAAGATCCATTTCGCCTGTTGGTCATTTTCACGCACGAACAGGCTGCATTAATTTTGTGCCCCCACCCCGCGGGGTGGATGCCACACGTTTTTCAATATATTTTCAATCGACATTCAGTCCCAACTCTATTTTGTTCAAAAAGCAGGCTTATGCTATTATTTGTCTGAAATTGGAAACGGAGTAATCTTCTGAAATAAAAAAAAATGCTCTATTAAGCAGTTGCGAATGTCAAAGTATCACCTCGATTCGAAACCTCTCGCAGTGATCTTTTCCAATGCTTATGAGAGCCTAAAACATTGAACACGTGACCTGGTTCATTTGACACCCAATGTTGTGAGCAGGATTAAATAGGAATCATTGGCCGATTGGTTTAAAATCTGTTGTCTTTGAATCCAACAATTAATATATTTTTGTCCAGTTTATACAGTATTTAAAGGTTTTTTCTGTAATTTTGTGCCGGGATGTGGGAAAATCTCTTAAAAACATGAGGCATGAAAAAAAGTGCCCAGTTCATTCAGTGCAAGACCAGACGGCAGAAGCGAAAATTCAAAATTTCAATTTACATTTTACGTTGTACTTTATATATTTTTTCCTGTTTTTGTTTGTTCAAAAATGATGATGTACTTTGTGGATGTATAGGTAATTTATTACCCAGCAACTTGGTGTGTTGTACATAGAGTGAAAGGTTAGCACTGTGGTCAGTGGGATTTTTGAGGCTTTTAAAAACCAAATCTCGTCAACGCATAGATCGCCCCACGTTGCAACTGAACCTTTCAATACAATTTTGCAATATAGCGTTGTAATACACCCAAGGAATCCAAGTGTTAAAAATCAAAACCATTCAGATTAATTATTCTCAGTTTTTAAACAGTCGGAAACATGATTATCTTCATCAGAATTCAAGACTGGTGGACAAACAATTTGATTATACAAAGCTTTAATTTATATTCTTTGTGAACAGACGATTTTTTCGATGAGATCTGTTCAGGTACACTTAGCCGATGTTGTACATTCAACACAATGATTACGTTACTCTGCGGAGTGCACAGAGAAGAATGCTTTGTCCATATCTCAATGAAAAATATAATCATTCAGATTCAAAGTTTAAACGCCTGTATCTCTCAACATAACAAATGGAATAAGCTGATCTCTTCAGCCAAGAATTCTGACGCGTACATTAAGAGAAACCATTTCTTTTTTCTCCTAAGGTTTTGTTCATAAAAAATGGCAAATTCAAAAAAGTCAAACATCTACAAAATAATCATTCATTTTTTGCACCCTGTCAATATTCGTATCCATGCTCAAAGTCAAACCGTAAACCCGAAAACTTTATTCTAGAGTAAAGATTGACCAAGACTACCCTTCTAATGTTCTCTTTATTTTAATATCGTGCAACTCAGAAAAACGGAACATACCGATAATGACAATGATTCGTCGTCATCTAACTACTCAGAATGAAGGTATGATATCAAAGGAAAATTCTGTTTTTCAAGGCTGCGTACAGACATATATATCTTATATGTTGGAGGTTGCTTGGAGATACTGCTGTGTAGCTGGAAGGAGGCTTTGTACAATATTTTGCTATTTTGTGCAGGCCCGTAACTAACAATTTTTATCTATTTATTTTTCTTGGGGGAAGGCGGGGAGCAGGGGGGGGGGTGGGGGGTGGGGGGTTATAGGACATCTGTGCCTGACGGCTTGGTCATATCACCCAAACTATCGGATCATTCCTAATTGCTTTTATCAAACATATACGCAAAAAATATACTTTCGATTGATAGAAAACTTACATGGTGGGAAATTTATTAGAATTTTATGACAGTGCTGTCCATTACACACCAGTTGGGTGGATATGCCCGACCTTCTTGGTGCTTTCAACAGGTCATGGTCATAAAAATTATTTATTATTACTTGCTCTCTCGTTGGTTTTGGGATTCTACCGATAGTGTGAGTCGGGAATTTATCGCACTTGCTGATCCGTGTATATTTTTATCGGGCGAGGAACAGATTATGCCCAACTGAGCACTGAAAACCATGTATATTTTCGTCGCGCAAGCAAGGAGTCTGCCCAATTTGGTATTTCATAATTTCGTGCCCAAGCTGTGTCTGATGAAACCCTGGATGGGTTTACGCCCCTGTGCTTTTTTTAAAGAGTACTTTTATTTCCATTAAGATGGAATAGGACTTGGCGATGAGGCCCCCCCTATATAAATGCCCCCCCCCCCCGCCCCCTACAAATATATTAATTTCTGATCTTTAGTTTGTTTGGTACGCACATACATTTTAAATCCATTCATTTTCAGTAAATGAATGCATTTAAAATGAATGTGCGTAACAAAACTGCCTTGTGATTAGAACCAGAATTTCGTCAAAGCTCTCAGATATAAAAAAAATGTAGGAAATCATTGTCACATAAGCAGTTTATAAAACACATCATGTTGCATGCGCACACCATTTGTGCAAAATAGCAGTTGTCTTTCGTTGAACACTATCCTCCATTTATAAAAAAGATACCCACAAAAAGTTTTGTCAGGCCATTTACCGTCAAATAATCCTAGTCGGAACTCTGAGTAGTGTCTGTTTGCTGAGGTAAACAAATTGTGTGTGACTTGAGCCGACAACCAACGCCTCGGTTGCTTGTTCTAATTATGTGGTATTATGGGTATAAACGATTGATAAAACTGCAATTTACAATTTGGTTATGGTGACTACATGGCTATAGGTGTTCGAAGTTACCGTAAATGCGAATAAATTAATAATCTCAAGAGAATTGTTGGAGTATTAGTGGCGAAGTCTCGAGCTTGGAACCACAATCAAAACATGTCGTTATTTATACTGCGTGCAGTGCGTGGATTGTGGACTACCAATGAAACACCTATGGAGTGGAGTTTCTTTCAGGCAAACACACCCCTCGTCTGTTAAAATACATGAAAATAATAAGGAAAGTTTCAGCCATAGAGTGTTTTTATGAGATGTTTTGAATTTTGTCTTTTTCAAGCTGTTGCGAAACGGGGAGGGGATGTGCGCTTCGGAATCCCCCCCCCCCCTCCCGACTCTGGAATAGTGTCCCTTAAAACTTATAATTCAGTGTCTCTGTTGGATAGATGGGTCAAAAGCAAACTCGCCTTTTCAAGAACTTCGCCCGTGGATCCCGACACTACCCTTATAACTTAGATAATGGCCAGAGATCGAAAGTGAACAGAAATCGCTGGCGAAAAAGATGGCTAGTTAGACATTAAAATGGAAAACGTAGCAGTGTCAGACATAGCGGGGAGGGGGGGGGGGGCACTGGGGCCCGTCGAGCAGAACATAGTTCGACCCACTGGGAGAAAAGTTTGATTTCTCAAGCTGACAGAACTGAAGAACGCTGTTTATATGCACCTGAGCGAAAAAATGGTATATCGAAATGTCTCCATGTGGACTGCCAATGCGCAGAGAGCATTTCCGTACACCGGCATTCTATGCAATGAGATCCATTTCGCCTATTGGTCATTTTCACGCACGAACAGGCTGCATTAATTTTGTGCCCCCACCCCGCGGGGTGGATGGCACACGCTTTTCAATATATTTTCAATCGACGTTCAGTCCCAACTCTATTTTGTTCAAAAAGCAGGCTTATGCGATTATTTGTCTGAAATTGGAAACGGAGTAATCTTCTGAAATAAAAAAAAATGCTCTATTAAGCAGACGCGCATGTCAAAGTTTCACCTCGATTCGAAACCGCTCGCAGTGATCTTTTCCAATGCTTATGAGAGCCTAAAACATTGAACACGTGACCTGGTTCATTTGACACCCAATGTTGTGAGCAGGATTAAATAGGAATCATTGGCCGATTGGTTTAAAATCTGTTGTCTTTGAATCCAACAATTAATATATTTTTGTCCAGTTTATACAGTATTTAAAGGTTTTTTCTGTAATTTTGTGCCGGAATGTAGGAAAATCTCTTAAAAACATGAGGCATGAAAACAAAGTGCCCAGTTCATTCAGTGCAAGACCAGACGGCAGAAGCGAAAATTCAAAATTTCAATTTACATTTTACGTTGTACTTTATATATTTTTTCCTGTTTTTGTTTGTTCAAAAAGGATGATGTACTTTGTGGATGTATAGGTAATTTATTACCCAACAACTTGGTGTGTTGTACAGAGAGTGAAAGGTTAGCACTGTGGTCAGTGGGATTTTTGAGGCTTTTAGAAACCAAATCTCGACAACGCATGGAACGCCCCACGTTGCAACTGAACCTTTCAATACAATTTTGCAATATAGCGTTGTAATACACCCAAGGAATCCAAGTGTTAAAAATCAAAACCATTCAGATTAATTATTCTATGTTTTTAAACAGTCAGAAACATGATTATCTTCATCAGAATTCAAGACTGGTGGACAAACAATTTGATTATACAAAGCTTTAATTTATATTCTTTGTGAACAGACGATTTTTTCGATGAGATCTGTTCAGGTACACTTAGCCGATGTTGTACATTCAACACTATGATTACGTTACTCTGTGGAGTGCACAGCGAAGAATGCTTTGTCCATATCTCAATGAAAAATATAATCATTCAGAGCCAAAGTTTAAACGCCTGTATCTCTCAACATAACAAATGGAATAAGCTGATCTCTTCAGCCGAGAATTCTGACGCGTAAATTAAGAGAAACCATTTCTTTTTTCTCCTAAAGTTTTGTTCATAAAAAATGGCAAATTCAAAAAAGTCAAACATCTACTAAATAATCATTCATTTTTTGCACCCTGTCAATATTCGTATCCATGCTCAAAGTCAAACCGTAAACCCGAAAACTTTATTCTAGAGTAAAGATTGACCAAGACTACCCTTCTAATGTTCTCTTTATTTTAATATCGTGCAACTCAGAAAAACGGAACATACCGATAATGACAATGATTCGTCGTCATCTAACTACTCAGAATGAAGGTATGATATCAAAGGAAAATTCTGTTTTTCAAGGCTGCGTACATACACATACATCTTATATGTTGGGGATTGCTTGGAGATAGTGTTGTGTAGCTGGAAGGAGGCTTTGTACAATATTGGCTATTTTGTGCAGGTCCGTAACTAACAATTTTTGTCTATTTATTTTTCTTGGGGGGAGGCGGGGGGGGGGGGGGTGGGTTATAGGACATCTGTGCCTGACGGCTCGGTCATATCTCCCAAACTATCGGATCATTCCTAATTGCTTTTATCAAAGACATATACGCAAAAAATATACTTTCCATTGATAGAAAACTCACATGGTAGGGAATTTATTAGAATTGTATGACAGTGCTGTCCATTACACACCAGTTGGGTGGATATGTCTGACCTTCTGTGTGCTTTCAACGGGTCATGGTCATAAAAATAATTTATTATTATTTGCTCTTTCCTTGGTTGTGGGATTCTACCGATATTGTGAGTCGGGAATTTATTGCACTTGCTGATCCGTGTATATTTTGATATCGGGTGAGCAAGAGATTTTGCTCAACTGAGTATGTGTCACAGCTATGCGTTATCATCTGTTATATGATCCAGCAATTCTTAAAACAGCGAGAACAAGTTTTATCAATCTGACCGCAAGAAGTAACATTAATAATTTTATATTACAACCACTATAAGCCTTGATATTTACGTTTGTCATTTGGAATTAGGATTGTTTTATGTTTCTTGCCTTTGTTCTGGTGTATTTGCTTAATAAATCTTATCTTATGACATTTTAAGGAATTTTTCGACTAAATTTGTGTTATCCAGTTAGGATGAATACTGTAAATCTCGTTCTCCAGAAAACTGCAAAATGAGTTGTCTTCTTTAGAAATACGACAAAAAAGAAATGCATGAAATCCGAAACTCTCTGAGGTTCGATTTCTTTCGAATAGTCGAAATGGTTTCGAATCGAATTAATGAAACGGTTCGAAACCGAATCGAATCTCGAACGTTTTCGATATGCCAACAACCTTTTCTGCATTTGATCGTTCAGATGCAAGGAAACGGGGTTCTTTCAGTTGGAAAAATCAAAATTTTCTCCCATTGGGCGGAAGTGTGGTCGGCTCGATGGGTCCGGTACCTCCATCGATTCAACCATTTTTAGCCGAATGAATGATGAAGATGATACAAAAATGCCATCGAAATGTCCTCAATGTGGACTGCTATTGATCGCTCAGGTGGTACAAGGAAGCAGCGTTCTTTCAGTTCGAAAAATCAAAATGTCCCCGGGTCCCGGCCCCCTTTGCATTTGCTGGCAGCTTTTCTTGGCCCAGTCCGCCCCTGTCTTGAACGTTCGACGGGCCCTTTAATGGTAGTTCGTAGTTAAAGCAACATCAATAAGCAACTTGATTGAAACTATAATCAGTCGTATTTCAATGTGTTCTTTGCAGAAGGTTTCGTCTTCAACTCAGATTTACCGTGGCTCAGTAGGTAGAGATGCAGACTGCAAGCCGAGAGGTTCTCGGTTCGAATCCCACCTGCGGCAACCGCGTTGTGTCCTTGGGCAAGACTCTTCATCTCCATTGCCCGCGTGGGGGGCACGGCGGCGTTGTTTACTAAGGCGTACTGCACGACGATGGTGCACTTGTCTTCAACCAATGCTAACCCTGCTTGTGTGGAGTTAGTATGTTGGGGAGCTGACAGTTGCTCGCCGTTGCTCGGTTGTTCTCTCCGGGTACTTCGGCTTCCTCCACCCGTAAAACTGTCACGGTCATGATTAGCCATTGTGCATAAATATGTGACCTTAAACACCAATAAATAAATAAATAAATAAATAAATACTCAGATTTACCATAGTATTAATACTACTATTGCCACTTAGAATAAAAAGGTAATTTTAACCCAAATGACCAAGCCTTAAATTAGGCTGCTGCGAAAATTCGATTCGAAAGCCAATATTCGATTCGAAATCGGAAATTCGAATATTTTCGAATTTTCTTCGGCCATAACTGTGACAGTTCTGAGCAGAAACGTAACTGGCTTGTAGCAGTAACAGTGTTTGTAGCGATGTAGCTACAACTGCACAACAGTTGTGGCTACAGCGCTACAGACACTGTTACTGTTTGGTATTGCTATAATGTTTGATGTCGGTATCGCAACCTACTACTTTCAGTTTAATGCCGTTTAAGTTTGAACAATCCCGGTGTAACAGGAATGGAAGTCCGTAGGAAAATTAGTCCCTCTTGACTATTATTCCGCGGAATTATAGTCCTAGGTCTAACATTTCTAGGAATAGTAGTCCGCCGGACTACTATTCCTAGAAATGTTAGACCTAGGACTATAATTCCGCGGAATAATAGTCCAGAGGGACTAACGTTCCTACGGACTTCCATTCCTTTTACACCGGATTGCCCATCCTAAGATATTGCATACATGGAATGCCATTCCAAAAACTTACCCTTTTTTGAAGATACTTCCCCAGCCTTCAGCCTCAGGTGGCGATCTACTCAGCCATAAAATGATTAATATTAAAAAATGAACGCTCACTGCTATCTCTGCAAATCTAAAACCAAAAAAAATTAACGTCAATTAAAAAATCTGTTTTTTATATGTCATCGTCAAAAAAAAGCCTTGCGATTTTTTGTCTCTTCAACTTTGACCCCCTCTGCGCTTGCAATCATCTCCCTTCTCAATTTTTTTTTATGTATAATGCAAATAAAATCGGTGACAAGATGCACCCTGCTTAAGGCCTATCTCCATTGGGATAATTTTTTGTTGTGATGTTTCCCAGGTTGAGTGCACTCTGCACATCTTTGTACAGTGCTCCATGATTCCGGGGGCGGTGAAGCCTTGGGGAGGGTGCAGTGGGCACGTGCTACTTTTTTTTTTACCAATTATAGGTGCCCGAACGGCAATTTCCGACATAACATATACAACCCCTATGGTCACTACACACCACCTATACATATATGACCACATTGATTTTCAAGATTTTATTGAATAAAAATAGAAAGCTCCAAACGGAGCTAATATTTCAAAGGAAGGTTTCAAAATTATGATTAGCCATTTGAACCCGCGAGGCCGCTTTTCCAGCCCATGAACATAATACTTTATAAATTCATTAAGTATGATAGCTGGTAAATGAACATGTGGGAAAGACCAATCAGTATTTTTAACGTGCAGCCCTCAGGCTGTTTAGTGCATTACTATTATAAAACCACGACTACGCCTGTATTAGGAGTCACAGACTGGACTAAATATCACCCATTTATCAGTGTCGACAGAAGTTTCGATTGTATTAGGAGACACGTGGCCCACCCCCCCCCCCCCCCAACAATTACGTATATATATATATAGCCATCACAGACACATACGAGAAACACATTCCCACCAGCTTATCTCCCAAGCCCACCCCTCCTGTTTAAATGCACTCTCTGGGGGACTTTCTTCCAATAATCCTATTTGGGCGTCTTGGGTATTTACAGTGTTCCTTACGTCATTGATCCGAGTGCTCTGTATTCTTTTCGGAGAGATTCTCGTACTCCCTCGCTCCCTTGAGCGAACCTTCCACAACGGAAAAACGATCTGAAAAAGGAAGTAAATAAAATAGAGCAGAAAGAAAGGAAAGCAGCCCTTGTTCAAAATCAACTCGGTTTCATTTAAAAGCAGGGCTTATATTTCGTCTAAATTTGTGAGAATCCATTTGGATTCTCGTGAAAATGGTTGCGACAATCCATACCAACTATGAGTGTCCCACAGATCCCATGACGTCACCAAGGTTGAACCACTGTTGTATACTGATAACACATGTTAACATTTTACCCAACACACCTTTTTAATTTTTAAAACTAACTTTGATAATTTTTAAACCATAAATAATAAATAGATGATAAAATAATTAAATGAACAATATTTACCAATAAAATCTTACAAATATGGCTGTCGTTGGAACCGGCTCATTGAGCCGGTTCCAATGACAGCCATATTTGTAAGATTTTATTGACATAGTATCAGGATATTTCAGGCCATGTTAGCTTTCTACTGGTTAATTTGTTTCCGCTGTGTTAGATAAAGGGTTAAACTGACTCAATTCTATTCACGCGAATCCTAGCAGAGGTGCAGCGATAATCTACATGGATTCTCGCCGGTTTTATTGCGCGAATCTTTGTGCGAATCGATTCTCGGATTCTCGTCGAAATTTTAGCCCTGAAAAGGTTGTTTTTGCTTGTTAAAGGCATGCCAGAAAATAAGCAGACTGTCATCTGCAAAATGAGGTCCCCGGATAGTGAATTTGGTGATGCTACCCTGCTACCCGTGACCGAGACAAATGATTATTTTCGCTCGCGCATGCGCTCGCAAAAGATAAATATTTGTCTCGATCACGAGTGAGATAATTTTCGGTATTCAATCAAAAACATTACATATCCTCCATGTATCACCACCTCTCAGGGAAAAATTTGTCAGGGAAGGTTCTGTAAATGTGACAAATATGCTGGCCCAACATGGTCAATCTAGCACTGTTATCATTTTGCTATAGATATTCTTTCATTTTCTGGGAACTTCACCCTTCAAAAATACACGGGGTGCACCAAGTGGAGTAAAAACTTTTTTTTTCCTGTAGAGAGACCATGGACCTTGGCATATGGGAGATACACACTTGTAACTCAGTACGAAGTGAAAGGAAATGGGGGAAATATATTCCCCCCCCCCTCTCCCGCCTTCACTTCAGTTAGCCAAGCAATGCCATGGAATCAATGATAATTTAATCATGCAGCCCTATTGTGCTGCAGGATTAAATTATTACGGATCCTCCCGCCCAGTTAGCTGTTATTGGGTTGTCCACTCACAGACTGCAAACTTTTACCCCCAGATTTATGCATACCTGTTGAATGAGTGAGAGGGGCACCCAACGATACATATCCACATAAAATATACAACTCACACATATGCAAGTAATTATGAATAAGTACTATACGTACCGCCATCCAAGGAAATAGAAAACCAGCCACATCCATGCTACTATTAAGCATAAAACAGACCCCGGCAACGCAAGAACCATCCAACTGAGGAAATTTATTCCCGATTCCAAGCCGACCCTCCGAAATACACTACAAATAGATGTTATCCAGAAATTAACTCTTTATCTATCACAAGATGGAGTCTCTTTGAAAAATTTATCTTAACCGAAAATATTAATTTTTTATATATTTTTTTTTATTTTTATTTTTATTTTATTTATTTTATTTTATTTTATTTTTTTTTTTTTTTTTGGGGGGGGGGAGAGGTGAAGGGCAGGTTAAAGATACTTTCGACAGCCAGAATCACATCGTGTCAGACAGTATTACGGGGAGGAAGCCGGAGTATGCAGAGAGAACCACCGAGCACCGGCGAGCAACTGTCAGACTCCCGAACATACTAACTCTGTACAAGCAGGGTTAGCATTGGTTGAAGTCACGTGCACCACCAACGTGCAGTACGCCTCAGTACACATCGCCACCGTGCACCCACGTGGGCAATCGGGATTAAGTGCTTTGCCCAAGAACACAACGCAGTTACCCCTGGTGGTGATCGAATCTTGGACCTCTTGGTTTGAAGCCCAATGTCGTAATCACTGGGCCACCGTGCTTCAGAAAATCTTCATTTTGCCTCAAAAGCATAGCTTAGTTCCAATAAAGGGGGTGATAAGATGTGTTCTAAGGGGCTACACTGAAAAATATTAACCTTGAATGGTGGCTTTACTTAACTAGCACACAAGTACATATCATGGCATCCAAGATATACCTATGTGCTGAATGTGTTTTGAGCACATTGTGCAATAGCACACAAGCACATATTGGCACACCAAGCATGTGCCCATGTGCTGCACGCAAATTGTGACATATTGTGCACTAGCACACATGCATATTCCATCAACTACCTGCTCCGTGTTCCGTGAAATCTTTTTCTAGTGTCCGACTATACTTTTTTCATCGTATGTGCTTCGTGTGTTGTGCACACATTTTGCAATAGCACACAAACAGATACTGGCTCACCAAGCATGTGCCCACGTGCTGCATGCACATTGTGATACATTGTGCACTGACATACAAACACATTCCATCAACTACCTGCACCAAGTCCCGTGTACCCGACTATACTTCTATAATCCCTTCTTCATCGTATCTGTTGTGCACATATTGGCACATCCAGTATGTGCCCATGTGCTGCATGCAATGAGTACACATCGTGACACAATGTGTACTAACACATAAGCACATCTCGGTACGATCAACATACAGTTTCTTATATGTAAGGTACCCTAGCTTGCACTAGGTTTACGCATTGTATAGGCTGATACAAGCTTAGATGAATGGGATGATTTAATTAAGCCTATTAAAGATTTGGCCAAGGTCCGGTGTCGAGACAGAATCGGGGGTAGCTACTACGCTTGCAGTAGCGCTGCATGTCAGACACTCTATCACGGGATAGAATAGTGGTATCCAAAAGTAACAGTACAAGACAGTAATGGCACAAGACTGCAAGGGTGATAGAAGATTATAGTATTAGGTGAATACAATAGTATGGGATCACACGACAGATGATGATGACTATGGACGAGTTGGCAGTGATGGTTTAAGACATGTGTAGGTCTTGGGGTAGCCTAGAAGGCCGGGCCAAACAGGTACTAGGAACTATCTTCAGAGAGATATTCTCCAAACGCATCCCCCAAAAGGTATCCTCAAAAAGTATATTTAAAAGATATCTCAAAAGGTATCCTCAAATAGTATAATGCCATGTTACGGGTATCCTCAAATGCCCGTGTGTGCCTATGTGCTGCATGAGTTGTGCGCTCCTTATGCAATAGCACACAAGCATATATCGGTGCATTCAGTATGTGACTGTGTGCTACATACGATGAGTACACATTGTACACTACACGCAAACACATCTAGGGAAGGCGGAATACTCTACAGGGAGAAATAAGCTATATAGGATAGACAGAAGCAGGGGATTCCCTCGGAATCCCCTGCTTCTGTCTATCCTGGTCTATTCTATAGCTTATTTTCTCCGTTCCTTGGCCTATCCTCTAGGGAAGACGGAATGCTTTATAGGGAGACCGAGGACGTCATAACATAGAGAGGATAGGCCAAGGAACGGAGAGAATAAACTATAGAGGATAGACAGAATCAGGGGATTCCCTATCCTGGTCTATTCTATAGCTTATTTTCTCCGTTCATTGGCCTATCCTTTAGGGAAGACGGAATACTTTATAGGGAGACCAGGGAAGTCATAACATAGAGAGGATAGGCCATGGAACGGAGAGAATAAGCTATAGAATAGACCAGGATAGACAGAAGCAGGGGATTCCGAAGGAATTGGGGCCAGTGAAATAGCTATCGGGTTGTTTGTGGTAATTCTAATCAAGAATTTGGGGTAATTGGATTGACTCTTATATAAAGAAATGCACCTGTTATTGGGAAAATAGGATTCTGTGGGAACCCATACCAAATAGAATGTACTCGGACAGTTTTGGTTATTTGGAGTGATTGTCGGGTTTGTGGAAATTAGTAGATTCACTCGCGTTGAATTGAACACAGCCTTCGAACATACCCCCGTTTGAAGTCACATAGCAACAACGTGCTACCATAGAAACAAGATGGCGGCCTCCACTATACCAAATAGACGACGGAAACACGTGTCACTCTAACGACATGCGCACTGCTACCATGTATTACTATGGTAGTGGTGTCACAACATGGCCGCTAACGCTGGCTACCAAGACAACCAAACATGGCGTGGCTGGGTCGCGTGACTTTGACGTCACGTGAGATCCTGCATGAGATCATGCGGATCAGGGATTAATAGTGCAAGCTATACTACTAACGCCACGAAAGTCGAGTAAAAGAGAATGTACAATTTGGTGTGAAGTTGGATTCATGCCAGGGAAAATACAGGTTGATGCTGTCACAGCGTACCGTCCTATCGGGTGCAGGACTGGCATTCTGAAAAATGCAGGAGGGCAAAAAATCGCTCTCCTCAATCAGCTTAGGAGAGCAATTAGCTTTACACAGCATTTTAAGTATCCAGTTGAACAAACTCATTGAAACTGAAACCAACAGACTACATCAGTGATTTTAATAACTTTACTAAGGTAAAGCGAAATCTCTTAGACATCTAGATGTCTCACTCAACAACCGAACACACACTTGACAAGACCTGTGTGTGTACCCAGACCTGTTGTCCAAGAAAGTCATACGCCTACCCCTACCACCTTCAACCCCCCAAGGGGGTTTGAAGGTGGTAGTGGTAGGCGTATGACTTTCTTGGACAACAGGTCTGCTTGAATCTACAGTCACATCCTGGTGCAAGTGCTTCAAGTGACAGGATAGTAGTAATGGTAGTATATTTTTGTGTCAATATTCCTTGAATAATTACCCCTCAAACTGTGATGTCAGTTGTTGAACTTGAAACTGACAGAAAAAAAAAATATTTCTGTGACCCATTTTGCTTCAAATGATTGCAACTGTGTTTGGGTATGGTTGCAGCCATTACCTTTACCACTAAACCACTTTCAAAATGAAATTACGTGATGTTATGTGACTTCGAAGTTAAATTACATTTTTGCTTTACAACAAAAATTTAATGTGAGCATAATACATGTAATCTCAATCATCCCAGACCAAAATATTTAGGAGGGCAATTTTTCGCTCTCCTTAATTCTTTCAGGAGGGCAGTAAGGAGAGCTAAAAATCGCTGCCAAGCCTGCGGGTGGGGACGTAAAATGGCTGTCATCTGTGCGGAGAAAGACACACTCCGTGCAGGCTAAAGATCCCTTCGTAGTATTCGAGAAGAGCTAGGCCACGAAGTTGCCACTATGAAGGTCATCCCACACACCTACCATTGGGCCAAGGAGAGGCGTTAATATAAGTTGCACAACTTGTTCGCCAATCCTTGTAAAACAAATAAGATTAAATAAAAATAAAAATACAGAGAGATAATTAAATATAAACTTACGCATCTGCCTGTCCTTGTAGAACTATATTTGGGGAAGTTCCAGATAATGTGCCTGTTCCTCCAATATTTGCAGCATATGCTATGCAGAGTGACATCCCTTTACACAACCACTTATATTCTTCATCTGACTCAGAATTTTCTTTCGAGTTTTCAATCTTACTTAAATACAAGAAAGATGACATGTTCATCAAAACGTTGAAAACAAGACAAGAAAGAAGAACTTTATATTATTGTAAACGATAATTAAAGAATGGGTTTCGAATTCTGAACTGATAAATCATCATCGAGGGATTTATTAGGTGCTTTATCGAGAAATACCACCACATTACCGAAAATATCAGTGGTATTAAGGTCGTACCTTCACAGAAGTATAAGATTGCATTGTACCTAGAATGGAACATGACACCATCTGCAATGCTTAAGCATTGCAGATGGCGTCTCGTTCCACTCATGGGGTGATATCTTGCCTCTTGCAAACTTCTGTGAATTTTGATGGATGTAAGACGTCACATGCAGGCTGTTTTACAAACCATACACAGTGTGTTGAAATAAATACAGTATCAACAACTGGAGTGTTCTCCCCTTTGTTTATTTGTCTACCAATATGACGAAACGGTAAAAAGGGTGGCCGCTTCACGTTAAACAAGTGAGAATTCTATCCTTTATTAATAATTGCGAGTGATAATTCAATTTGTAGGAGAATAGTCGGTTAGCCTTCACGTTAAACAAGTGAGAATTCTATCCTTTATTAATAATTGCGAGTGATAATTCAATTTGTAGGAGAATAGTCGGTTAGCTATATTGATATGCAGTTTGTTACTGGTTTAATGTAGGATATACATTGTGGACGAATTCCGTATATCTCTTGCCCAAAATGTAATTTACCGACACCGCATTTACCATATTAGGTCACTATCAATTTTGTGACTAATTAGAGAAAATAGCTCAGTTAGGTGAAGTGTTGTTCGCTACTAACGGAGCTGTTTTCTCTAATTTATGTATTTATTTAATGGTGCTTAACGCCACATTGGCAGCTAAGGCTATACCGTGGCGAGTGTTTTCTCTAATACTAATGTTTTTGTGTTTTTAAGTTTCACATTATCTTGAAAACAGTTTTATTTGCTTTCTCTATGAACGAAGAAAACAAATTATTTACAGGTGTCTCTATTTGATTTTGACGCACATTGTATTCACCTGAAAATGGAAAATGTTCGTTATTTATTTATTTATTTATTTATTCATTTATTTATTTATTTATTTATTTATTTATTTGGGTTTAACCCTTTACCCAACGCAGACGATATCAAAATTTATTATTTTAAATATCATGTTTTTAAATTTTTCACAAAATTTCAACAAAACCATATCATGTTACCCCTCGTTGGAACGAGCTCGACGAGCTCGTTCCAACGAGGGGTCACATGATATGGTTTTGTTGAAATTTTTTGAAAAATAATATTTTTTCAACTGCTGAATTTGCATATTACGCGGGTGGATGCGGGCGATTCGTTGGGTAAAGGGTTAACTACACTTTCGACAGGGCCACCTCGTGTCGAACAATTTTACTGGTGGAGGAAGCCGGAATACCCGGAGAGAACCATCGAGCAACGGCGAGCAACGGCGAGCAACTGTCAAACTCCCCCAACGTGCTAGCTCCACATAAGCAGGGTCAATATTCGTTGAAGCCAAGTGCACCATCGGCGTGCCACCGTGCCACACTTGGGCAATCGGAATAAAGTGTCGTGCGCAAGGACACAACGCAGTTATCCCGGTCTGGGATCGAACCGTTGGCCTTTCAATTTGACGTCCAATGTCGCAACCACTGAGCCACCGCGCCCCTACCAAACAATTAAAATATAAACAAGGAAGCTTACTCTATTGTGTCAGAGTTCTCTGCAACCCGGTCGTCTTTGGTTGTACTAGTCTTTCCTGTTCTATCGTCCACTTCCATTTCAAACGCAACGTTGTCCACTTCGATTTTATCTGATGGTAAAAACATAGTATTATTTATTTATTTATTTGTGTTTAAGGTCACATATTTTGCACAATGACTAATCATGACCACAACATGAGTATCAACTCAAGACCTGCGTGAGTGTTAATAATCCATCTTGCCCATTTTAGAGAGGATTTGCACCTCCCAAGCATTGGTGACTGGGTCCTATACCTTCACAAGGTAATAAAAATCGGCAGCAAAAATTTAATTAATAAAGCACCGGGTTGTAGCCAGTGCTTCATTAATTAAATTGTTGATGATTATTCCTATGATTCGTGTTTCTAATGTAATATTATTGCGTAGATGGAAATATTGCCAATCCGTGGAAAGTGACTCGTCCACGCCGGCTGCACTGTATCACACACAGTCAGATCATCTCAAAACACAGCTAATAGTCAGAGTGATCTCCCGCTTGCTTGTTTCTGGCAAGTGGTTATCGAAATAGTAGGTCCGGTGTAAAAGGAATGGAAGTCCGTAGGAACGTTAGTCCCTCTGGACTATTATTCCGCGGAATTATACACCTAGGTCTAACATTTCTAGGAATAGTAGTCCGCCGGACTACTATTCCTAGAAATGTTAGACCTAGGACTATAATTCCGCGGAATAATAGTCCAGAGGGACTAATTTTCCTACGGACTTCCATTCCTGTTACACCGGAACATCTTAGACATTCGTATTCTCCCACTTACAATTCATTGAACTTGCGTCGCTTCTGTCCTTAAGGTATGACAGTGTCAAATATTGGAATTAGAGTTACCCGCCTTGAAATGTGGCACATCGGAAATGATGCAATCTCCGAAACTAAGCAACCTTAACGACACTTTCCACTTCCAGATTCACCACGTGTCGGATAGTTTTACGGGTGGAGGAAGCCGGATTACCCGGAGAGAACCACCGAGCAATGACGAGCAACTGTCAGACTCCCAAGCAAGCAGGCTTGGCATTGGTTGAAGACAAGTGCACCATCGACGAGCAGTACACCTTAGTACACAGCGCAACCGTGCCCCCACGTGAGAGCCTTTAGAAAAAATATTGATTTAAGAAACCTTTGAAAAATTGCACTGAAATTTTGCATCATTGCTGAATATTGCAGAGAAAAAAAATGGGTTGTTTTTTTGCTGAATTTTTGGGCCTAAAACTTACAAGTGACTATTGGTGTGTTTTTGTTGAAAATTCCCTGAAAAAAATATGTGCGTGACCGGTGGTTTCCTTCCTGTCAATTTTTCTCTTATTTGTTGCATGAACCCCAGTTTTGAGAATTGAACAACATGTCGAATGGATATACTTAATATAAATATTAATTTATATTATTATACAGATATTTGAATTAGGGCTGTCACGATTAATCGATTAATCGATTGTTGATCGGTCACGGCGAAATCGATTAGTATTTTTCGTTGTCGAATAATCAGTATCCCGTTTTAGATGTTTAATAATTAAAAGAAAATTTGATGAAAAAACTATTGTTTCTAAAGGTAAAGAGTTAAGAACATCGATGTTAAACACCAAGAAGTCGTTGGAAGCATTTGTCTTTCATGTACATTCATCAAAGCTTTGATGTTCTAAATTTTTGAACCGTCAGTGTAATAATCAAGACCGGTCGGCAGTTGCGAAGTTCGCAACTGCCGACTGGTCTTGATTATTACACTGACGGTTCAAAAGTTCAGAACATCAAAGCTTTGAATGTCCCTAAAAACTGATCGTCTTCGTTGTTTACTTGAGGTAGGTCAGCTGACTTGAACTTCATTTTTATCGACTTCAAAGAGAGGGGGTCTGGAGGGGGTCATCTAGGTACGATTAATCGATTATTTGCGACGATTAATCGATTCCTAAAATGAAAAATCGTGACAGCCCTAATTTGAATGCACAAATAAAAAAGAAGCGAAGATATTTTTTCACGTTATAGTGGTCGTCTATGGGATAATATTTAGTACTGCTCTACCTTACAAATCTATATACAGTGGATTCTGTGCTATCCGCTGATAGATATTCGTGGGAACCTACATAGATTCTAAAATATTTGACGAAAAATGAGGTCTGGACTTCAAAGAGATCCATGCGAAAGGTGGATTGGTGAGCTCGTGTTGCGGAGACTGAACTGACCATCTCATGACATTATCTTGGTTATTTTTGAGTGTCGAATAGGTACGAACACTTGTTTGGTGGACGAAAATCCACCAACTATGTTAACTTTACCCAACGCAATGTACTAAACCGCCTAGCGCTATTCACAAAAATCACCATTTAATTTTCATTATTTCTATCTCAAAAACACGTCTAATGGCTCTTCATTTGAACGAGCTCGTTGTGGTCGTTCCAATGAGGGGTCATAAGCTATGTTTTTGACTCAAAACATGAAAAAAAATAGTTATTCAAGAATTTCGACTTGAATTTTTGATGTCAAATCATACCTTATTCTCGCTCTTTGTAACGAGCTCAATAAGCTCGTTCCATTGAGGGATCATAAGCTATAATTTGGAGGTAAAATTGAAGGGAAAAAAATCTTGTATTCCATTTATTAACCCTCACCAAACATGTCTGGAAGAAGACACTTAGGTAAACAATTCTGACGCCAAATCATACCTTATTACCGTAATAAAGTATGATTTGACGTCAATCCTCAGCGAAATTTTGGAGGTAAAAATTGGGGAAAAAATCGTGAAATTTCAACGGCGATTTTTGTGAAATATAATAATAATAATGCAATGTTAATGTCTGGCATCCAATTCAGTGCTCTCTGTCTTACATTATGACCCCGTATCATAGGGGTACACACCCTTTGTTCATTCCATTACATTCTCAGCTCAACTCTATGGAGCATATTGCCGGTGCTCCACAGACGGGCACGCAAGGCAAGTGCCTCAATAGTAGAGCTGTAGGTTTTTTAATTTCTTGTTCGGTTTCGGTTTTGGTTTTTAAGGTGGAGTAAAACCTCGGTTCGGTTCGGTTTTCGGTTTGTTCACGAGGCCAAGTAAAATTCAATAAAACTCATTCTTATTTCCGGAGTCATAACTGAATGGTAGTGAAATTGAGTGTAACTCAATGAATGCCCGAAATAAGCTATAATACATGAAGAATCAGGAAGGCCAATATAATAATTACCTGAATATACAGAACTTTTATTGTGCTTGGCCATTTTTCGAGGTCTGACACCTACACGCAACTTGAGGAAAGCTGCAAACACAACTAAACTGAAATGTCGGAAATTCACAGAATGTAACCTTCCCAGAGTAGTGAGAGTACCCAGACACTGCCATTGGCAGTGTCTGGGTACTCTCACTACTCTGGGATGGCTACATTCTGTAAATTTCTGCAGCAAGAGAGTATTTAATAAAAAAACGAAAAACCTTAGATTACGGGATGTCGACGGTTTCGGTTTCGGTTTTTTAAAAAAACTAAAAACCTCGGTTCGGTTTGGGTACTCTCACTACTCTGGGATGGCTACATTCTGTAAATTTCTGCAGCAAGAGAGTATTTAATAAAAAAACGAAAAACCTTAGATTACGGGATGTCGACGGTTTCGGTTTCGGTTTTTTAAAAAAAACTAAAAACCACGGTTCGGTTTCGGTTAACCTACAGCTCTACTCAATAGGTCCCTATTTTACACCTAGGTACGGTGAGGATTTTGTGGTACTGGTGGAAATCCCAGCGATCACATCTGGTACGAGATTCAACGTCGCAGAGTGAGACACACAAACTTCGCTGATCGCACACCAGCCAGGACTACGGGAAGCATCCGAATCGCTCAATGATCACCAATCCAAGGATTAACCGGGTCTGACGTTGCTTAACTTCGGTGAACTAACGAGAACTAATCTCGCTTCGCCAGTGCTTGTCGGATATGGTCGAAACGTTTGGTAATGATTTAATCCTGATTACCTGTATCTAGACCTGGCCCTGGATTTGGTCCTCTAAAAATACGGAGCTGTTCCAGTACGGCGCCTACTATTGGTATCAACATGGCGGTGGTAGCTGTATTGTTTACCCACATAGATAAAAACCACGTCACAAGCATGAATCCCATCATCAGCCTGGAACAAATATAACACTTACTTTAGGGACACGTAATAATGACTATCACTGGTACCACGAATGGAATAAAAAAAAACATGTTGATAACTACAAGAAAATTATCCGCCGATAATTTTGTGTTATTGTCGATATGAAATAGTGTGAGAGCAAAATTCAAATCAAAATAGCTTTACGTTTATTTTTTTTTATTTATTGGCGTTTAAATACACCTTCGACAGCCAGGGTCACCTCCTGTCGGACAGTTTTACGAGTGAAGGAAGCCGGAGTACCCGGAGAGAACCACTATCGACGTGCATTATGCCGTAGTAAACAGTGCCACCGTGCCCCCACGTGCACAAACTGGGTTAAGTGCCTTGTCCAAGGACAGAACGTAGTTACCCCTGGTGGGGATCGAACCATGGACAGCTCGTTTGATCCGGCGATTTAACCTCCTCAATGAGACGTGATGCGACGACCCAGGTCACTTCCCTGTAGCTATAAAAGGTTTATTATATGGCTTATAGCTCAACATCGCATGTCAACGCTAGCATTAACAATTCCCCCAAGTTTTTTGGTAAATTGGATTGAAGTAAAAAAGAACTATTTTTGTTTACCCCTATTTTTGTAACAGGTGCACACTTCCGGGAAATCCGGAATGAATACGTAACACAGTCAACTTTATTTTTGACCCGGGCATCCGTTCGAGCGCACCCATTCCAGCTCGGAGTACAGTACTGTCCGTGACCGGAACAACTAATTATGCGAATTCGAACACAGCCGTAAATAGTCCGTCATACTATAGTGATACGGAATCGGATTGTTGAGTCAAGAGTGTTGGCAATTTTGCTGAGTTGTGTGTTCAAATGCAAAGAAAAGGGCGTTTGCGACCAGTTCGATATGTGCTTGAAGAATTAATATAATACAAAAATCGTTTCATTAAATCAAAAGTAAAGTACCAATTTTTGTTGGGTTTTTTTTTTTAATTTTTGCCTCCAAGACATGGCTTATTACCCTTAGCTGGATGTAGCTCGTTCCAGCATAAGCTATACTTTTCGTGAAAATTGAAAACCCTTAGTTACTGAAGAATTGTTTTTCTAATACTCATCTTCCTGTCGTGTTTGGCGAAGGGTGAAACTACAGTCAAGTTCATGATCAGCCCTTTTATTTCCAAATATTCTTGAAAGAGGCAATGCCGTACGTATAATGTGAATGAAAAATCTACATTTCTTGAGAGAATATCGAAATCATTTCACTTGGGGGACGAAAAACTGCATATTTTCGCTCGTTCCAATGAGGGGGTCATAAGCTATGTTTTGGGCGCAAAAAATGAAACAAAAGAGTTTTGTTTGCTGCAAGTGTCGTCTTCTTTCGTGTAAGGTAAAGGGTTAAGGTCTGGACTGACTCCAGTCCATCTGTTCTAAGATCAGTTGGGTTAAAACCCAACGCAAATCAACTGGGTTGAGTGAATATGGACCCAACTGGGTTCATATTCACTCAACCCAGTGGATTTGGGTTTATTTTAACCAAACTGATTTTAGAGTGTAACGGCATCAGATTCGTTTAAAAAATGACATGTGGTTTGAGAACTTGTACGTGCACGTACTAAAATGTAATTCACCTTCCTAATCTATCACGCTGGCTGAAAGCATTTGTTCCAGAATACGAAAAACATGTAGCTCCCTCAGGTGTGAATTTGCGTTCAATAAGGATGGACGTTCCAAAAAAAGAAAATAAATACAGAAAGCCTCCCCCAAAAAATATATCTTGTTTCTCATGCCATTTTTTTGTAAAATTGCAAGTCGGCGGGTGTTTTTTTATTTTGTTTTTGTAATTATTTCTTTGCCATCAAAAGTTTATGTTCTTGGTTTGTTTAATGTTTTAGGTCTCATAATCTACAGAATAGCATGGGTGGTGTTGTATTTCGTCCCTTGAGTGCAAGAAGGCTTTGCAATGCTGAGGCATTGCAAAGCCTTGTTGCACTCAAGGGACAAACTTATCAATTTTATTAACTTGGGTAAAATACCAGACAAATACCATTTGGTTTTAATTTTTTAAAGTTTGCTTTGGTTATAAAAAGAGGACATGCGTCTGTTAAAAGGACCATGCGGGAGGCCCTGAGAAACATTTTTTTAATTTTTTAAGCCTAACTGATTCTATTTGCACTTAACCAATGTAATTTTCCAGTATGTTGGATTATAATCACTGCTTCTTGTCTGAAATAACACCTTCGTAACCCACTCGAGGGTAACAGCTGTACACAAAAGAAACCACTTTACACTTCACATAAAGTAACGACTTTATTCACCCAGGGCTAGTCATAAAACGTCGCCATCCAAACATTATTATTTTTTCATCAAGAGTCTCTCAATGGAACGAGCTCATCGATTTGTACGCCCTAGAATTATTTCCAATACTTTTTTGCGGAAAATCAACATATGTTTTAACGCCTACATGTGTTTTAAACTGAGTTCTGCGTAAAAGAGAGCTTTCCAACAATGTTAGGTATACCATGCCTGCCTTATAAATGTGCAACGAAAACAAGTATTTTGTTCTTGTTTTGGGTGAGTCGTCTTAAGGGAATGAGACTCGGGAAATAACTATCGCGGGTACTCTGTTATTATCCCTCTCAGGGAAGGGAAATAGCAAAGAGCGACGGGCGTCCGTCCGTCCGTCCGTCCGTCCGTCCGTCCGTCCGTCCGTCCGTCCGTCCGTCCGTCCGTCCGTCCGTCCGTCCGTCCGTCCGCCCGAAGCAAAGCCCCGACTGCCCCCAAAAATCCCCCTCCCCCGCCCCGCCCGTCCGTCCGTCCGTCCGTCCGTCCGTCCGTCCATCCGTCCGTCGCTATTATTCGATGAAACTTAAGAGAGTTATTGCTCTTCGTTTGTTGAATTATGTTCTGGCTGTCATTGTTTATGAAAGAACTTGAATCGTATACCCCAGATTTTAATAATATTCGATACACTATTTTTTATTAATATTGTCTTCGGCAAGTTCGAAAACCATCGTGATTTCTCAAAAACTGTGAGAGTAAAAAGCCTTTATTTGTTAAATTTTCCTCGCAATTTCATTGTGTTTGCTATAACTTGTATGGAACGTATCAGATTTCAATAAAATTTTGTTTGCTGACTTGTTTTGTTATATTAATGTCTTGGGCCAGTTAAAAAATACTGCTACTTCTTGAAAATTGAGAGATTTTGTGACCTTGTTCGTTCCGTTTTACTTGAATTTTTAATGTATATGTGATAGATTTTACAGTAAATATCACATTTCATAATAGCTTTTGATATGCTACTTTTTATTAACCCTTTACCCAACGTAACGGCCAAAGCCGGCCAGCGCTAATCTCAAAAATCGCAAATTAATTTTCATTATTTGTTTCATTTTTGGCTCAAAAACATAGGTTATGACCCCTCGTTGGAACGAGCTCGTCGAGCTCGTTCCAATGAGGGGTCATAACCTATGTTTTTGAGACAAAAAAAATGAAAAAAAAATAGTTATTCAAGAATTTGATTTGCAAGTGTCGTCTTCTTTTCGTGTTAGGTAAAGGGTTAACATTGTCTAGGAGAAGATCGAAAATCGCGATAATTTGTCAAAACTTGAGAGAGTTATTTCCGTTTGTGTGTTCTGTTTTACATTCAAAATTGAAAAATTATTTTCTGATTCCAATACCCATTGTATGCTGCTTTATTTTAAAATTGTTTTGAACAAGTTAAAAAATCACGCGATTTACTGAAAACTGCTAGTGTCATTTCCTTTTTTCATTTTATTAGAAATTTTAACCCTTACCTTCACGAAAGGCAGACGACACTTGCAAACAGACTTCTTGAATAACTAATTTTTATCATTTTTGAGTCAAAAACATAGGTTAAGGCCCATCATTGGAACGGCTGAACGGTTCCATTGAGGGTACATAAGCTATGGTTTTGAGACAAAAATAAATATAAAGAAAATTGAATGGTGATTTTTGCGAATAACGTTGGTTGTTTTTTTTTCCGTTACTTTGGATAAAGGGTTAATAATTATGTGATAATCCGAATTGCAATTATCAGATTTCAGTTATGTTTAGTTCATTATACCTTTCCTTATATTATAGTTCATCGGAGGCGCGAGGGTGGGATGGAGAAATGCTGCTTTGCAATTCGATGACTTCTTTCTTTTAAAAGGAGCACAAGACAACATTATAATTAGAAAAGAATGTGCCATTTTTGTAAGTACCGCAACAGAAAATAAACCATCGTTGACAATTTTCGTCATGGGAAGAGATATACTGGAGAGTTAACTCCCCTTGATTTTCTTAAGCTGTCAGTAAGTTCAACAATAAGGGTTTGGGAATTTCATATCAAAATTGAAATTTCGAAATGTTAATGAATTTGTATGCGCATCATTTTATAAACTTCATGCATTTTCCTCTGGAGTAGAATAAAAATACAAAAGCTGGCTTTTTGCAAATTGCCTCCATATCGGTTTGAATGTTTGACTGTTATTCTCCGTTGAAACCCATTTAACCCTTTACCTAACGTAACCCTCAAAACCGGACAGCGCTATTCTCAAAAATCGCCAATTAATTTTCATTATTTTTTTCATTTTTTGTCTCAAAAACATAGGTTATGACCCCTCGTTGGAACGAGCTCGTCAAGCTCGTTCCAACGAGGGGTCATAACCTATGTTTTTGAGACAAAATCTGCTTTTCATGTTAGGTAAAGGGTTAAAAATTAGAAGGTGGAGCTTTCACCAGTTTTTGATGTTCTGTAACTTTTTTCTGTATATTACATCAACAGCAGAGGCGGCGGAACCAGGGAGGCACAGGGGACACGTGCCCCTCTATTTTTTTCCACAGACATGTTGCGTGGTAACACAATGACTTAAAATGGTCGCGTGCAAACGTGTTAATATACAGGCATTCTTGTAATGTATTATTTGCAACTCCAAACAAATATTTGGCCAATGGATCCCACCTTGGTCGCTTCAGTCCGTTTCTTCCACTTCGACCATCTTCCAACCCGAAGGCTAGCCTTCGGGTTGGAAGATGATTGAAGTAGAAGAAATGAGCAGGACAGTGACCACACTGCGGCATGCTCATCTAAACGAGAGACTATAGTGCGTCACGGTACATTTACCAAGATACGATTGTAACTTTTCCTTCCATTGGGCCGAACCATGGTAGCTCTAAAACTTTGTGCTCCTCGACTTTTATCGAGCTTCCGCCACCCCTGATCAACAGAGTGCGCATCGCTGTCTTTTCCATTAATATAATAGCTTAGGAGGTGAGATTTGCTAATTTTTTCTTGGAGAACAAAAACTTTCAAATTACTATAAAAAACACATTCGCTAAACAAAGATCGAAACTGGACATTTACCTTGTGTTGATAGATACGGTACTGATAGATCTTTTTAATGACCGATTATATGTGAACTGGTTTCTTCCAATTGACTTGAGATAAAGAAAACAAATTTCATTTTGTTACTTTTACTCTGAGAGATGTCTGTTGTTTTCGTTTATTAGAAGTAACAAAAGGAAACTCGCTCATCAAAAATTTTCAAGGTAGCAAACTTTATCGAAAGTCAACGATCAGGGATGGGGATCTAGCAAAAACTACTGCACGAGATCATAAGAGAGACTAAACAACCAATACAACACGAATATAAGGTGATGCTTGCAAAAAAAATCTTGAATAACTATTTTTTTCATTTGTTGCCAAAAATTACATAGCTTTTGGAATAAATTCAACGAGCTCGTTTCAATGAGAGATCATGAGCTCTGTTTTTGAAGAAAAGAAATGATAAAATTCGAATATCGACTATTGAGAATAGCGTTTGCTGGGGTTTTTGCGTTAGGTTAGGTAAAGGTTTCACGCCTTGTGATTTTGACCTTCAGGTCACGCGCCCCTCCCACACTATCTACACGTCTTATTAGCAGGGCAATCTATCCAATATCCGAGAGGGGAGGGGGCAACTGACCGTTAGGGGCCCGGGATTTCGAGTGTTTTATAAAAGGATAGGTTGACCTTCTGAGCTGGAAGTCGTGGGGAGGCTTTTGGAACTCGCCTCCGACGCTGGTTGAGGCGGCAAGAGAACGTAGTTGCATCACTGACCAGGTTCCATTCGCATAAAAAACCCAGTTGTTCGAGTTTGTGGTTTTCCACCGATCTTTCCTACATCGTGGTGGTCACGATTATCTTTGGAGAAAAATGCACCAAACACGCAAAAATCCCGGAAATAAATTATCCAAATTGTAAGGAAATAATTGAAAAGATATTGTCAAGAAAATGCAGGAGAATGCTTCTCCTAGCACGAATTTTAAAAAAAATATTCTGTGGCAGACCCCCGCTCATCCTTCGGCGCTTACGAGGTTCGTAACACCCGTTCTACACATTGCCCCGGGGCCCGTCTTTGCTCTCGGCGGTCCTAGATCTGTCGAGTAAAATATTGTTCTAACATCCAACCACGCTTTAACACTTTTAATGCCACGCCCACTTTAGCCATATATGGAGGACCTCTATGTACGCCCGTATGCGAGGAAGTTTAATAAAATTTATGAAATACTTGAAACTCTATCATCTGATTAACTCTTTTCGCGCGGAATTTTCCGAGAAACAGAATTCTCAGCGCATATTTTTCAGGAATTTTCCTAAAATACGGTTTATTAGACTAAAGAATTATAATTCTTAAAAACGTTCCAGAGATCTGATAGAGTGTTTTTTCAGAATTGGATTATGATTTTTTTTTATACATTTTATGGATATATTGCCGTACATTTTAGTAGGATTTTGTGGGGGCCAGTCTTTATTGATTTCTGTATTTCCACAGTCAAATAACACAGCAGGATCTAAATTATGAGCGACAATGTGATATAGTCCCTTTCAGTTGGCACCTTTATGCTTTCGAGTGACAATATTGCTGTTCTTGGGTAGAATAAAAATAGTGCAGGAAACATGGGAATACTTTGGTGTTTGATTGATAGCATTTGGAGATGGACACACAGTTGTCTAAAATGCCGACTATAGTTGACTACCGCGGGTTGGCGTGTTGTCGCCTTTAGATGTCTGTCGCGCCAAAAGAGTTAGTTGTTGGAAAAGGCTCTCTGGGCCCCTTCCAACAAATATTCAGATGATAGGTTTGATCTGCGCATACCAGAACGTACAGATAATCATCATAAAATGGTGACAATAGTCGTTTTCGGCAGCGTAAGTGTTAAAGGATCGGGGCTGATAAAATGTTACAGCGCAATTATACATGTTTATGATGTATTTGGATACCAAATGCGACTTTTCATTTTTGTATGCAAATAACCTTCGGCTTCAGCACGTTATCTTGATATCAATCATCAGTTGTGTTCGGTTCATTTTAAATTTTACAACCAACCGTGCATAATGAATTGTAGAGATGACAAGAGAAATCTGTCGCGAAACTGAGACCTCGTCCCATAAGCGATAAATGCTGCTCTGAATTTCATAATCATTTATAGAAAGCTATTTTAACCATAAGCACTTAGTGTCAAAATACCTAAATTTCAAGCTGTAAGTTTTACCCATGCTGCAACTCGGAATTTAATCGTGTTTGACAGAGCTCGATGCCTAATTGCTTTATGGGAACAACTTGCAGAAAAATCTGTTGGTATATTGACATTTGTGACATTTTGACATTATGACGAGGTATAAATTGCACAGGCACGCGTGTATGCGTTGACACGAAATCTTATGCGAATGACAATTATTTCTCTCAAAGATTTGAAGAATTGGCGTCAACCAGAAAATGGATACCAAATGTTACAGACCTGCTATAATGGCAGATCTTTATTCCTGTTTTCTTATTATTAATTTTTAATTAGGGGGTGTGTTTCGATTGGATTTTTTTTCTTTCTTTTTTTGAGGGCGGGTCGAATCTCTTGCCGAATCAGGCAGATTATTTCGATGCGAATCGAATCTCGCCACTCTTCAAGTTGTAGATATCGCGTCGAATCTCGAATTGAATCGAATCTAACATTCGAAATCGAATCGGACCTCCAATCGAATATAGGCGTCTTGAAGTCCCGACTGATAAAATATTCCAACTACATCATCAAGGCATGCCTTCGTCGAAGGCATGCCTTGATGATGTAGCTGGAATATTCCCCAGTCAAGATTTTTGTTCAAAAACAGAAACAGGTACGAGAATTCTATATACTCTTCACTGCACGGGGCTAGGCGTTAACAACTGTGAGCTCATCGTCGATATTGCTTGGGAACTTTAAATTTGCTTTCAGCAGTGGTGGTGACTAGTAAAACTGGAATTAGTATGGATGGTGGAATGGGTACAGATGCTTTTTATGTTAATAGAGCACAAATTACACTCAGTCTTTATTTTCAGCATTATTTATGAACTATTTCTATCTCAGCTATAGCTTTTGTGAGACGACTAAGATGAATGATACCAAGCGAAATTCCAGTGAAAAGATTCGAAGGAAAACGAATCCGATTTCTAATTGAACCGAATACCAACTTAAGATTCGAAATCGAATCGAATCTCAAAGCTTCATAGGGCCCTATGTCCATCTCCATTCAATTATGCGATTCAACGGCGACATTCTGTTTGGGTAATTAATTAAAAATCAAAATAGTTTCTGACACGAAACATCCTGGAACACTTCGTCTCTCGTCAGGTTTTCTGTACGGGAGACCTGATGATAACAGAAGCGTAAAAGAGGACACACATGATTGGACTTTTGGAATATCTCGACAGTTCGAAAATTTCCGAATTGCTGTGCCTCGAATCGAATCATAACGATGATTCGAATCGAATCATAGGAATGATTTGAATCGAATCGAATTTCGAATTTACTATTTATTTACTGAGGTTTAACGACACTTTCGACAGTCAGGGTCACCTCATGTTTGACAGCTTTAGGGTGGAGGAAGCCGGAGTACCCGAAGAGAACCACTCAGTAGCGGCGAATAATGTCAGATTCCTCAGCGTACAAACTCCACACAAGCCGGGTAAGCATTGGTTGAAGGCAAGTGCATCATCGACGTGCAGTATGCGTTAGTACACAGTGCCACCGTGCCCCTACGTGGCCAGTCAGGATTAAGTGATTGAATTTTGTAGCTTTGCAGTACGGAAGCCCATTGGGGCCAGCATGTGTAGGGGTGATCGAGCACTGCGAATATTCGCAATGCATTGCGAATATTCGCAAAGCATTGCGAATACTCGCATTCAGCATTGCGAATATTCGCAATGCATTGCAAATATTCGCAAAGCATTGCGAATATTCGCAATGCATTACGAATATTCGCACTCAACATTGCGAATATTTGCATTCAACATTGCGAATATTCGCATTAAATTGCGACTATTCGCAATGCATTGCGAATATTCGCATTCAACTTTACGAGTTTTCGCATTCAATATTCCAAATATTCGCATTCACTTGCGAATATTCGCAATGCTGAATGCGAAATTCGCAGTATTGAATGCACTGAGAATATTTGCAATGTTGAATGCGAATATTCGCAATGTTGAATGCGAATATTCGCAATGTTGAATGCGAATATTCGCAATATTGAATGCGAATATTCGCAATGTGAATGCGAATATTCGCAGTGTGAATACGAATATTTCTTTTATTTCTGTTTACGTGAAACATTTTGTATGACTGCCAAGCAGCTTTTACATTTTGAAGAATGTTGGTGTCGACAATATAAATTATAAAATTCGATGGATATGAATACAATATCGTGTCAGCCGGTATCAAAAGACTGAAGCAGTTGTGCTCAGTTGCGGCTCCACGGACACTGACCAGTCTCGGGACGAATTAAACTAAGGGTCAGCCCTCTAAGTTTTCTTGAGATTAACACTAAAATTGGTCAATACCTTACTGCGTGCAAACGGCAGCTTCCACCGCTGTCATCGCAAAATGAGTACTATATACTTATTTTGGGATAGAATTTTGATTGCGACTCCGCGCCAGGAGTAATTCTAGCAAGACCCACTCAGTAGTTATGCCACCGTGTAGGGAGGTTCAACGACTGGAAGATATCCTTGCTAGGATAAGAGTTTTAACCCTTTACCTAACATGAAAAGCAGACGACACTTGCAAAAAAAATTCTTGAATAACTAAATTTTTTCATTTTTTGTCTCAAAAACATAGGTTATGACCCCTCGTTGGAACGAGTTCGACGAGCTCGTTCCAACGAGGGGTCATAACCTATGTTTTTGAGACAAAAAATGAAAATATTTTGAAAATTAATTGGCGATTTTTGAGAATAGCGCTGGCCGGTTTTGGCGTTACGTTGGGTAAAGGGTTAACAGTAATATTGCGATGTTTTTACTCTTTACCGAACTCGACACGCAGACGACATGTGCAAACACATTTCTAGAATAACTAAAAAAATTATTTTTCCCTCCAAAATGTAACTTACGGCATCCGCATCGGAACGAGATAGATTAGCTCGTTCCAATGAGGTGTCATAAGATATATTTTTAGAGGCAAAATTGAAAAAGTAATAAATATTGAATGGCGGTTTTAGTCACGGCCAGGAATTTGCGCGACAAGGGGCGATAACTGGGACATAGTTTTGCTGACGTCAAAATACTGAAATTTCAAGCAGCAAATGTTTCTCATAATGCAACTAACAGTTTAACCAATTTAGTCGTCTTGTGTGACAGAGCTCATTGAACCAATTCAGTCTTGTTTCATAGAGTTCACTGAACATTGAATTCTGTCAAACAACACTGAATTGGTTAACTTCCTAGTTGCATTATGGGAAGAAATTGCTGTTTGACCTTTTGATTATTTGATATTTGGGCTGGGGTGGGGGAAGGTGATGATGGACACTTTCAATGAAGATCACTGAAGTATTATGGGAAATACCATTCTGTAATATAGAGCTGGGAGGTTTTGATTTTTCAGGTTCGGTTTCGGTTTCAGAAAAAAAACTTGGGTTTCGGTTCGGTTTTTATCTGCAAAGACCAGATAGTAAATAACACTTTTGGCTCCTCGACTTGGTAAAAAATCCGCAATAGTTTTTACGCCACCACACACTATAAAATCCCTGTGTGTAAGTATCTCCACTGAGTTCCTCCTAACTTCCCATTCGTCATTCTTAGGGGGTTTGGGGGGATCAGTTGCTAAGCATATCCAATCAGAAAAAGGCCCATAAATCAGGATAACAAATAAATATAGTTCATCTAATCTTTGTTGTGTTCTCATGGTCTCATTTTCTCCCTTATTGTCTCGTCCGGTGGAGTCCAGTGGACGAGTCAGTAAGGTAGAAAATGTAACAATGTGAACACGACGTATTCGCCCCTCAGCCGGATAGATCGAGTGACGAGAGTCCATAGTGGCCACTAGTCCATTTCCATCACAGTAAAGCCGTGTTTGCTGGGTCTTGCGGTTCGGTTTTCCGGTTTTCGCAAAAACCGGAACTGAACCGGAAAACCGAAAAACCACTCAGCCCTACTGTAATATCATGGGTTGGGAACCCTGGGAAGTTCAATTTTACTGGTATATTATAGGAGAAGGTTCAGTGTGAGTCTTATCGGAAGTGTGCGCCATAATTATAAACGATTTGCTAAACTTAACTGTATAATTATGTTGTGCTTGATATATAGCCAAATATGTTGAAAGTGGCTTTAAATCATAAAAAAAATCAAACAAGCAATATCTCAAGCCACCAGTCGAATTCTGTCAGGAATCCTACGCTCTTATGGGCTCTTTGTTGATCAACTTTTCGTGGAGATTGCACGCAGACGATCGTTCATTTTAAGTGATGTCTCTTTGCTCGCAAAGATATAGATACTCTGCAGAACTCCTATTATAGATATTCCAATTAATAAGTATTTAAATCGACTTGAAAACATCAATATACTAACACAATTGTTGGAACTACGTGGCGTAATCATAAAACTGTGTCGAGTCTTCATTAACAGTTACTTAGTGAACAAATATGTCCAATGATATTGGTTATGTCCTTAAATATTCGCTCAAATCAAGTCTCGAGTGAGAAAAATTTCTTTTAGCAATTATAAAAACGAATGCTTATGGTATTTTTAGATTCAGTCGGATGGAATATCTGAGTTGGTCGGAAAAGCGAACCTACGGTTCGCTTTTCCGACCAACCGAACTATTCCGGTCGGTTGAATCTAAAAATAGACGATGGACTATTTATGGGCTAGACTGGTTCACGTCATAACGACGTCAGTTCGTTTAAGAATTTTTCCGGTGGCTTCAGAGCTTGGCAATAACTGTTATGGATGGCTTATTATAAAGTCATATTCATACGATGTCATGTTGAACCTACCATTTGGGGTCAGTGCCGAATAGCATCATAACACTCAGAGATAATCTGCGATGAAGTTCACATTTCTGTACAGCTATAGCAACAGCAAGGCCACCCATCCCAAACATTGATGCATCCTGTAATACAAGAAAACATTTTTTTCTTTCATTTTTCTTATTTCCCCAAAACCTGTTAATTATCTAACGTCTTTATTAATTTATGATTATTCGATTAACGACTTCGGCGAAGAAGATTATATAATAAGATAAAATGTTAAATGAAGCAACAACAATCTTGATCTTTTAACCCAACGCAGACGATATTAAGATTTATTATTTTAAATTTCATTTTTTCAAATTTTTCAAAAAATTTCAATAAAACCATATCATGTGACCCCTCGTTGGAACGAGCTCATCGAGCTCGTTCCAACGAGGGGTCACATGATATGGTTTTGTTGAAATTTTTTGAAGAATAATATTTTTTCAACTGCTGAATTTGCATATTACGCGAAAGGATGCGGGCGATTCGTTAGGTAAAGGGTTAACAATGAAATTAAAACTTCAAATCGAACCGTCTAGAGAAAAAGATTGTGCAAAGATAGAGTGCTCTGAGGACATGGGTTTTTTTTTATTTCTCGCCACCTAGTGGGAAGTGGATATAGTAATGGATTCCGTCCGTCCGTCCTTCCATCCGTCTGGTCATGCTTCCGATCGTCCCCTATCCGCCTGTCCTTCCCTGTATCCATTTCTTTTAATCACATTGTAAAGAAAAGCATTCACGATATATTTTCCAATTTTTTATGATAATATCATGGATGCGATTACGAACCAGATGTGTCCAAATTATTTTTCAAGAGTTATTACTCTTGTTGAGCTTTAGACTTTCTTGTTATCACACTACTATTTCTTGTCATCAAATTTCAAAGAAAATCGTCCAAGATTTTTATTCCAAATTTAATATATAGCTTGTTTGGTGATATATTATGAATGCGAACTAGCTGCCTCCAAGTGTGTCATCCAGAGTGATTGCTCTTGTTGAACTTAGAATTCCTTGTAATTACATTACCATTTGTTATCACCCCATTTCAAAGAAAATTGTTTAAGATTTTTTATTTAAGAATTGAATGCAATTTTTATAATCTTTATTGGAGTATGAACGTATGGGAATGGGTACAAATTACGTATGAATCCCTGGGATTCATACATAATTTGTACCCATTCCCACACGTTCATACTCCAATAAAGATTATAAAAATTGCATTCAATTCTTATAATTACATTCCGTAACTGTTTAAACTACTTTTTACCAAACAACAAAGCAGAAAGACGAAATAAAACATGTACGAACGAACGAGGCGAAAAACCACCCTCACACAAAAGACAAAGCGCACAACTCTGATTTTTAATTTTCACAACTTTAGAACTGGAAACGAGTATTTTAGTGACGGGCTTCATGCCACAGTTGGGAAATGTCACCAAAGAAACAGCAGAGGAGTTGATCATTGCGAGAGGCGCTAAAAGTTAAAAACCCGCCCAAACACCGCCCGAATTACATTCTGTCAACTGCGCTCTACCGTAAAAGCGGGTCAAAGTTCGACCAAATGATAAAATTATGAAGGGGATTCCGAAATAGGTTTGTTCAGGTATTTCTTTGAGAATTATTGCCGTTATTGGACTTGGGTAGTGGGGGAGGGGGGATTAGCCATCGTAAATCTTGCACTTGTATACATAGGTCTTCTGTCTCAGTCTTGAAATTCGATTTTTATTATGTTTGGCTGTAAAAAATGCAAACATATCAAACCCCAGATTACATTCAAACAGAAATTTCTACTCTATCCCAAACAGGGCTAGCGCAATATAATAAGTAATATAATATAATATAATATAATATAATATAATATAATATAATATAATTTTGAAAGTAATGTAAAGCAATATTTCCAAATAATTTATGTTATATGGCACCTTAACACTTATGCTGTCGAATGTGACAACTGTCGTGTATTTTACTTTGCTTGTCTACACGTTTGGCATGCACAGGTTAACACTATCATCTGATTAATTGTTAAGCTCTTTCCCACAATTAATTACAAGATAGAGATACAAGTTTTCTATAAATTTCATTAAACTTCCTCACCCATGGCATATATATAGATCTTCTAAATATGATAAAAGTGGACGCGGTTGGTACAAAGGCTAAAGGTCATATTATCTTCATCGTCTTGGCGATAAAAAAAACCCATTCATATGAATGGGGAGCGGATGGGGAGTAAATATCATTTTCTTGCTTGGATACATGCGGTGTGTAGATGGAGGTCGAGGCTGTTGAAATCGCTAATTTCTGTTGGATGTTTAATAGTCCAAAGATAGTATTCCAGTTGGCTTAAATTGCCAACTGGAAATCATTTTATTGTGGATGGGCCTTTGTATGACTAAAAATCAGACAAAAACTCTAAATATCCTACGACAGCCCCTTAGGGTTAAACTATCTTGCAAACTGTGCATGTAATAATCAGTTTTAACCCTTTGAACACTGATAAGATTTTTCATGCCTGCGTAGTGTTATCAACTGGAAGAGTCCATGTTTATTATTTAGGAGCACGATGGTTCAGTGGTAGATTGTTGGACTTCTATACTAGAGGTCCCAAGTTCGATCCCAGCCCGGGACGATCCGCGTTGTGTCCTTGGGTAAGGCACATTATCCCGGTTGCCTACATGGGGACACGATGACGCCGTGTGCTAAGGCATACTGCACGTCGATGGTGCACATGTCTTCAACCGCTGAAACCCTGCTTGAGTGAGTTAGAATGTTGAGGAGCTGATACCTGCTCGTCGATGCTCGGTGGTTCTCTCTGGGTACGCCGGCTTCCTCCACCCGTAAAACTGTCACGGTCTCGATCAGCCATTGTGCATAAGTATGTGACCTTAACCCTTTACCTAACCCGAAAAGCAGACGACACTTGCAAAAATAATTCTTGAATAACTATTTTTTTTCATTTTTTGTCTCAAAAACATAGGTTATGACCCCTCGTTGGAACGAGCTCGACGAGCTCGTTCCAACGAGGGGTCATAACCTATGTTTTTGAGATAAAAAATGAAAAAAATAATGAAAATTAATTGGCGATTTTTGAGAATTGCGCTGGTCGGTCTACCTACTCTACCATACAAACTCACAAAACAACAGTCTACTTTATGAATTCATGTCGCAACAGGACCCCAGATCGGAAAAGTGGTCCCTCGGGTTCAAGGGGTTAAGCATACAAATCACGGGGTTATTATGTATTTGTTCTCACCTGAATATAGAAGTTGCTTATCTTGGAACCACTCATGACGCCAAGAATTGGAAATGCTACCACTGGAATCAGGGCGGTGGCGGGTAACGGCAGGGCTTCTGTCATCCAGTATACAGACATCAAAATCAACACGTAACCGCATTTTGCTTCCTGAAATTGATATAAAAGCATTTACTTATAATTTACTGTCTGAATTGCTGAGAAATAGGGAAAAACAAATAATTATGCTTGTGAGGATTTGTGTCTGTTATGTACGAAACTACTTTTTATCAGTTCAGTTAAGGGGTCCAGTATTTATTCCAAGGTAGGACACGTCAAACTTCCTGCAGTATTACCAAGATTGATCAGGTTCTCCACCATGCATCCGGTGCACACATACGCCTACACACCCACTTTCTCACCCAAAGCGTGGGTTAAACTGCATTCTCCAAATGCTGCTAAAATCAACTGGTTTTCAAGTGAGTTCATTTTTTACGCCATGTCGAGGCATGTTTTAGGAATAATAACCGAGGAAGAATTTAATTCAATAAACACCCCATTTATGCACTCTGCATACTAATTTGTGAGGCCAAACCAAATATAAATAATTGATTCTCAGGCATTTTTCTTAAAACGAATGAGGGAGGACGGTTTTTATTTTTTATTCCTGATGGAATGGTCGCCAATGCCGAAAATTCAATTGTGAAAACCTAAAATTACATACTAGAGCTTCCATGTTGATTTCCATTTTTTCTTTTTTTTTGTAACAGCGATCATACAACACAAAATCAATATAGAACAACAAAATGGAGATAAAAAATAATAAGGAGTTTTTTAACCCTTTACCTAACATGAAAAGCAGACGACACTTGCAAAAAAATTATTGAATAGCTAATTTTGTTCATTTTTTGTCTCAAAAACATAGGTTATGACCCCTCGTTGGAACGAGCTCGGTGAGCTCGTTCCAGCGAGGGGTCATAACCTATGTTTTTGAGACAAAAAATGAACAAAATAATGAAAATTAGTTGGCAATTGTTTAGAATAGCGCTGGGCGGTTTTGGACGTTACGTTGGGTAAAGGGTTAACTGATTGAGTGCTAGAAGCCAGAATGAGGCATTTCCAAAAGATGAGGGTACCAGTGCAAAAGTAGCATTCTCCTTACCCACGTTTCGTATTCAGTTAAACGTAAATAAGAGTTTGTTTATACAAATTTGTTCTATTACAAATTATTGGAGAGTGCCTGTTGACAATCTCCAATAATTTGTACTAGAACAATTTTGATGAACAAATTCAGATCACCAAAAATAATCTAGTCCTCAACCAGTTAAATAAATATTTATATTGTACATACATATGAGAATCGTGTCGCATTTCGTGAAAAGAATAACAATGCTGTATCAATGTAAACGACATTATGCATCACAAATAGAGCTGTAGGTTTTTAAATTTCTTGTTCGGTTTCGGTTTTGGTTTTTCATTTGGAATAAAACCTCGGTTCGGTTCGGTTTTCGGTTTGTTCATGAGGCCAAATAAAATTCAAAAAAACTCATTCTTTTGTCCGGAAGCATAACTGAATGGTACTGAAATTGAGTGAAACTCAATGAATGCCCGAATTAAGCTATAATACATGAAGAATCAGGAAGGCCAATATAATAATTACCCAAATATTCAGAACTTTTATTGTGCTTGGCCATTTTTCGAGGTCTGACACTTACGTGCAACTTGAGGAAAGCTGCAAACACAACTAAACTGAAATGTCGGAAATACCCAGAATGTAGCCTTCCCAGAGTAGTGAGAGTACCGAGACACTGCCATTGGCAGTGTCTGGGTACTCTCACTACTCTGGGATGCTACATTCTGTGAATTTCTGCAGCAAGAGAGTATTTAATAAAAAACGAAAAACCTTAGATTACGGGATGTCGACGGTTTCGGTTTCGGTTTTTTAAAAAAAACTAAAAACCTCGGTTCGGTTTCGGTTAACCTACAGCTCTAATCACAAATCGCGATGCGATACCGCCAAAATCACATGGTAGTTTTATACATTTTGAATTTTGCCTCCGAAATAAAAATGACGAGCACGGGCCGAAAAAACGAATGTGCCGGTGCCCGAGAATCAAAAAATTAATTTTCTTTAGCCTAATTGTTCGATTTTTAGATTTTCTGTTGGTAGTAGTTTTCTTGTTTTACTGAGACTGTGGTGGAGCTATACTGCTCTCAAAAACTACAACTGCCAAAGGCCTATACAGAATTTTTTTTAAAGATGGAAAGGGGGCAGAACAAAGCTTTAGGGGAAAGATAAGCACTCCCACTGCGCACACTCTCGTGCGCGGTGTCGTCATTATCGAGGAGTGGGAGTACCTCCTGGGGGCGCGCGGTGGCTGGGTGGTTACGGCATTGAACTTCAAACCGAAAGACCCACGGTTCGATCGCCGCCAGAGGTAACTACGTCGTTTCATTAGGCAATGCATTTAATCCCGATTGCGCACGTGGGCGCACGGTGGTGCTGTATACTAAGCCTCACTGCACGTCGATGGTGCATTTGTCTTCAACCAATGTTAACCCTTCTTGTGTGGAGTTATTACGCTGGGGGAGTATCACAGTTGTTGGCCCTTGCTCGGTTGTACACTCCGGGTACGCCGGCTTCCCCCACCCGTAAAACTGTCTGACACGAGGTGACCCTGGGTATCGAAAATGTCGCTAAACTCCAATAAATAAATTAATTGGGTAGTGGGAGTACATCCTGCGATCGAGAGCGGCAATAGATCGCAGAATCTGGGGCGTGGCCAGTGGCGGGCCCAGGATTCTAGATTTGAGGGTACGCCACATTTTACTCATGGGTCACGATTCGAAGCATCCATCGGCGATAGTAGCGACGGGTTAGGGACGAGCACCAGAAGGGTATACTTCGCTCTTGTCAGGAGGATCCGGAGCCTTTCTCTTGAAAATATAGGAAAATGCAAGGTCAGTGTGACCCTCCGTTGGCTTCATTGCATGTAACCGCAGGCCTTTAGACTGGGTTCATTTGGAGACATCGCAGACTTGCCAAGTCAGATGATGTTCAGACCCATTGAAGACACTTTTACAAAACTGACTGAAATGCAATTGCCTGGCTTCTCGGGGCTGTTTGCAGTGTATTGGTGCCTCGGAATATCTTAATAGCAACCCTATGGTGGCCTTATTTATTTATTTATTTATTTATTTATTTATTTATTTATTTATTTATTTATTTATTTATTTATTTATTTAACGACACTTTCGATAGCCAGGGTTACCTCGTGGTTTACGGGCTTACGGGTGGGAGAAGACGGGGTACCCGGAGAGAACCACCGAGCAACTGTCAGACTCCCCAACGTACTAACTACGCACAAGCAAGGTTAGCATTGGTTAAAGACAAGTGCACCGTCGACGTGCAGTACGCCTTAGCACACAGTGCCACCGTGCTCCCACGTGGACAATCGGGAAGAAGTGGCTTGCCCAAGGATACAACGTTGTTACCCCGGCGGGGATCGAATCGTGAACCGCACTGAAATATTAGTCAGTCGCAATATTAGTTAAAATAATCGGACTGTCATCTGCAGAATGAGGTCCCCAGAGGGGGAATTTAGTGATGCGACCCTGCACAGCATGGGAACCTCATTTTGCAGATGTCAGTCTGCTTATTTACTGGCTTGAGTTGATATCAACTAAGGAGGGGGGGGGGGGGTGTTTTATTGTTTTACACCGGTGGAATCAGGTGGTATTATTCTGAACTATTTTCTCCTTCAATTAACATGCAATAGTCAGATAAGATTAGGAAGCCTAAATGTAAGCCCATGCCTATACAGCCATGAAACATTATAGCACACTAAATCACACTGATTAAATCACAATTTCAAATAGTTTCCAGTTGATATTTAAAAATACTTGCCATGTAATTCAATTTGCCTGATGTAAATTTGCCAACAACCTCTCTATAACCATGTGGAGAGCATTAGCTGAGGAATTTCTCTGGATTTGGACTTACCTCCACCCCTAATATGAAAGTTTATATGTTTTAAATGTCCTGGCTGGCCATATAATTGATAAAAGGTTAAACAAGCACAGAACTTAGTGGAGAAAAAAAAATGCATTTTTGGTCAATTAAACATTTTTTTCCAGCCCCAAACCACCCACCCATCCCCTCCTTGTGCCTTTAATTTTTTTGTGTCCCCCCCCCCCCCCCACTCCCCCCTTGCATACACACAGAAATCCAGGTAATAAATTACCCAAAATGTAAGAAAATAATTGAGTAGATGTTCTCAAGAAAATGTAGAGAATGCTTCTCCTAGCAATTTATTTATTTATTTATTTATTTATTTATTTATTTATTTATTTATTTATTTATTTATTTATTTATTGGGGTTTAAGGTCACATATTTTTGCACTAGGGCTAATCATGACCATGACAGTTTTACGGGTGGAGGAAGCCGGAGTACCCGGATAAAACCACCGAGCAACGGCGAGCAACTGTCATTTCCCCAACATACTAACTCCACACAAGCAGGGTTAGCATTGGTTGAAGACAAGTGCACCATCGACGTGCAGTACGCCTTAGTACACGACGTCACCGTGCCCCCACATGGGCAATGGGGGTGAAGTGTCTTGCCCAAGGACACAACGCGGTTGCCGCAGGTGGGATTCGAACCGAGGACCTCTCGGCTTGCACCTCTACCTACTGAGCCACCGCACTCCCTTCTCCTAGCAATAATTTAAAAATATTTCTGGCACCCCCCGCTTATCGCATCGCGCTTTCGGTCCGCAGGGCCCGTAACGTCCGTTCTGCACATTGCCCCGAGGGCTGTCCTCGCTCTCGGTGGTTCCGCATACACCCTTAACCCTTTACCCAACGCAGACGATATCAAAATTTATTATTTTAAATATTATTTTTTCAAATTGTTTAAAAAAATTCAACAAAACCATATCATGTGGGCCCTCGTTGGAACGAGCTCGACGAGCTCGTTCCAACTAGGGGTCACATGATATGGTTTTGTTGAAATTTATTGAAAAATAATATTTTTTCAACTGCTGAATTTGCATATTACGCGGGTTGATGCGGTCGATTCGTTGGGTAAAGGGTTAAATCCCACTTTGCTGCGCCCCTGAGACTGCCACTGAATTTACTATCGTGTAATGCTGAGCCCGTTCATCGACTTTTTTACGACTTGCATTTTCCTTTTGGAAAGGTGAATCACTTCAGTGTCCAGTATTGTTCAGTAAATTTATCGAAGACATATAGAAATAAGTTTATCGTCTGGCAATGGGTTTATCAACCAGGGTAAGATTGAGGAGAGGCTCTCCAATCTCCAATCAACCAGGGTAAGATTGAGGAGTGGCTCTCCAATCTCCAATCAACCAGGGTAAGATTGAGGAGAGGCTCTCCAATCTCCAATCAACCAGGATAAGATTGAGGAGAGGCTCTCCAATCTCCAATCAACCAGGGTAAGATTGAGGAGTGGCTCTCCAATCTCCAATCAAGCAGGGTAAGATTTAGGAGAGGCTCTCCAATCTCCAATCAACCAGGGTAAGATTGAGGAGAGGCTCTCCAATCAACCAGGATAAGATTGAGGAGAGGCTCCCCAATCTCCAATCAACCAGGGTAAGATTGAGGAGAGGCTCTCCAATCTCCAATCAACCAGGGTAAGATTGAGGAGAGGCTCTCCAATCTCCAATCTCCTGTTCACATATTAGGAAAACACCTCTATTTAGGATATTTCCGCCTCCCATCCACTGCATTGCCCTTTACCACAGAAGACCATTCTTGCGCATAATTCAGTCGGTACACTTTTTAAGTGAATATTTGAACAGACCGTTTATGCCAAAGATACAGTATGGTAACAGACCACTAAATTGTAGAACTATGCTTACCTGAGTTCCAGTGACGAAGATCAACGGGAGCAATACAAGAGGTGTGAGAATGATAACAATTGTTGATCTAATAGTCCACAGATCTCGTAGAAACACTTTCATTTTGCCGGAATGCCGTACCTGTTGATCCAAACTTACTTCTGACAGTTAGAGCGTGAAGGGATTCTTTATTATCTGTACTGTTATAAATGACTTGTGGATTTGATGTTGTTGCGATTAGCTTTAAATGATATGCGATGAGAAGAAGAAGACTTATTACACATTTTAACTGTTGAACTTTTAAAGTTCACAATATTGGTCACATTATAAAGTGGGTTATGTGCCGCACACTAAAAACTAAAGTGTTAAAACTGACACTTTAAGGTGTTAAACACATTCTAACTCTTAGGGTTTGATTTTAACACTCAAAGTGCAATGCTTTAAGCACTTAGACATTACAATCGTCAGACATCTGAAACTTGAATGGATGGCACTTCCCATGTGTCTAGCATTGGTGGTTCTTCCAGAATCGTCCATAGTTTGATTTGCGCTTGATGGGTACATAATTAAAAGGACACAACGCAGATGACGCGGATCAGACTCGAGAGTTCGAGCCTGATTCGCGTCATCTGCGTTGTTTCCTTTTAAGTGTCGCGACATTACACTTGTCAAGTGGTATTCTTGTCAACACCTGTCAAGTTCTGGGATATCTACACTTGAACAAAGTGCTAGTTCAGCACTTAGTAAGTGTTAAATACAGCACTTCAAGTGTAGTTTTTAACACTTTAGTTTTTAGCGTGTAATTAAAAGGACCCAACGCAGATGACGGGGATCAGGCTCGAACTCTCGAGCCAGATCCGCGTCATCTGCGTTGTTTCCTTTTAAGTGTCGCGACATTACACTTGTCAAGTGGTATTATTGTAAGACCTGTCACGTTCTGGGATATCTACACTTGAACAAAGTGCTAGTTCAGCACTTAGTAAGTGTTAAATACAGCACTTCAAGTGGAGTTTTTAACACTTTAGTTTTTAGCATGTGACGTTTCACGCATATTACAAAACAAGAACTATTTCTGATATTGAGTCGTATCCAGGGGTGGCGCCAGCGTGGGGTTGGTGGGAGTTAGCGGAGTCTTCACCCCGGGAAGATTAGCACCCCCCCCCCCCCCCCGATGGAAAATCGGTCAAATTAGTCGGGGAGATTAAATTATGCAAACATCATAACGATAATACTGACGAAGACTCGATGATGGGTATATAATCATTGTGGTATAGACAGAGTTAATTACATTGCGAGAGGTCCTATTTTAGCCCATTACCAGAAACTTTCCACCCAACCACTGGTCGACACACACATACAGTACGTGGAGAGTGGATTGTGACGAAATCACCCGCGGAGTGGAGTTATCACCCAAGCTATAACTTTCAAATTTTGTACATATCGACAAAAAACACAAGCAATGTTCCAGCTAATGGACCTCCGGGTTTAACCCGGAGGTCCATTGGCTGAAACTTTGCTGGTGCTGGTTGTGCTTTGCAACAAATTTGCAATTATTGCACGGGTGGAATCTCCACTTTGCGGGTGATTTAGTGATGATGCACTCTCCACGTACTGTAGGTAACATTTGTGAGTTATATCGTACTTATTAAATTTATGGGTTGTGGAACTAGGGTATCAACTAGCGAATCGCCATGACACCTGTTTTTAATACCCTAATTCCAAAAGCCACAATATTTTTCGCGTTCCAAACCTTAAGAGGTTAACACAATTAGTGAAATTGCGCGGGGTAATATCTACAGACATGACGGGTCTTCATTCTTAATTATTTATTCAACAAACCTGTCTACTTTATGGTATTTGGTGAGATCATTAACGAGTCGGTCAAATCATGTATCGGTTGTGAAATATTTCTTGCGTTGATTCAATGCAAATGAACGTTTAAGATGCATTTTAGATTCAGTCGGATGGAATACTTCAGTTGGTTGGAAAAAACGAACCTACTCGGAAAAGCGAACCGTACGTTTGTCATTATTCCAGACGATTGAATCTAAACATAGGCGGTGGACGTTTTTAAGGATAGACTGGTTCCAGGCCAAAACTAGGGGCAGACTGGGCCAATAAAAGTTATAAGGAAATGAACCAAGGTGGACCCCAGCCCTGGAAAAATTTTGATTTTTCTAACTGAACGAACGCTGCTTCCTTGCAGCTGAATGATCAATGGAAGTTCACACATATAGGGCTGTCACGATTTTTTAATTCAGGAATCGATTAATCGTCTCAAATAATCGATAAAATCGATTAATCGTACCAAGATGAGCACCCTTTCCCTCTCTTTGAAGTCTTTAAACATGAAGTTCAAGTCAGTTGAACCACCTCAAGTAAAGAACGAAGACGATCCTCTTTTAGGTACATTCAAAACTTTGATGTTCTGAACTTTTGAACCGCCAGTGTAATAATCAAGACCGGTCGTCAGTTGCGAACTTCGCAAGTTCGCAACTGCCGAACGGTCTTGATTATTACACTGACGGTTCAAAAGTTCAGAACATCAAAGCTTTAAATGTACTTAAAAGACAAATGCTTCTAACGGCTTCTTGAGGTTTAACGTCGAATTTCTTGATCTTTTACCTTTAGAAACAATAGTTTTTTCATCAATTTGTTTTTAATTATTAAACGTCTAAAACAGGGTAAAATTTACCGATTCTTCGACTACGAAAAATACTAATCGATTTCGGTGTGACCGATCGACAATCGATTAATCGATTAATCGTGACAGCCCTACACACAGAGGACATTTTGATGGCATTTTTAGTTTCATCTTCACTTATTCCGCAAGAATGGTATCAACAGGGAGTTGGGGCGAACCCATCATGCTGGCCATAGTTCGGACCAGTAGGAGAAAATTTTGATATTTGAAATTAAAAGAACGCTGTTTCTTTGCATCTGAGCTGTCAGTGGCAGACTAGACTGCTGGCATATTGAAATGTTCTCTATGTGGACTGCCATTGGCAGTCCATTTTGCCTGTTGGGCGTTTTTACGAAATTTCAGGCACCAACAGTTTGTTGGGCTGCATCAATTTTGGGGGCCCTAGGAGGGAATCCAATAGAAGACCACCGGAAATTTTACCGGTGGACCATGAGGCCAGTCCGCCTCTGGACACAACAGTGTCGATTTCCTTATAGGGTGTAGTAGGCCAGATTTATGGTAACGCTCCACAGTACCAATAATAATAATCTTTGTGAGTAAAGGGGCATCACATAAAACCTACTGTAGTATGCGCGCACACTCCGGGTAAACAACGAGTTCCGAACAGTTAGACTGTGTGCCTAAGAGCTTGAGCTTGCTTCTAATGGCGGTTGGTGATAGGCTGGTTTACCTGGTTGTTAAATCTTCCATCTCTCTTATACTGGACAGAATCGTCGTTCACAGTGCTGTTTTGGGCAAACGGACAAATCTATTTACCATCCGTAGGGATGCGGTTATTAATAATTTAATTCTACATCTATGCGGAATCGTGGGATTAAAATTATTACAATTCTTTCTTATGGTTTGTCAGTTATTGCTGTTGACCACCCCAGGCACGTGGAAAGCATTTCGAACTTGAGGTGGGCGCACGGTCATAGAGGACACCCACACACTGATATATGTCCAACGTGGCCCGTGTATACCTCAGTGGCATAGTGACAATACAAAACACAAGGCTACAGTACGGCCGCTGTGGACTGGTCACTTTCCACGGCACTCTCGGCGGTGTCCAAAATGGGATCACAACTCGCCGGCAAAGCCGGCTCGCTGAGATCCCATTCTGGACACCACCTCGAATCTGATACAAATCACAGGATATGCACGTTATCATGATAATCTGTATTTACCACAGCATCTTTCTCTGCCCAAAGCCAGCCCATATCGTAACCTCACATAACAACCTTCCCATTCTTACGCACACAGAATTTCAAAATGGTCGTTATGGCCATCATTTTTAAATTATGTCGGAAATGAAAATGCACTCTCCCAACAATAATCTCTTCATCGTTTTATCTCATTTTTCCTCCTTTAATCGGGAAAAGTACATTCCAGAATTACCTCTTCTGAGGTTACGATAGCCCATAATTTGGGCTAAAACGCCATCTAGCGTTTTTTACTGGACGGTAGTAGGGGAATTGCTAAATTGGAACACAAAAAAACACACGGCAACATATATTTTTCCAGTTCTGTTCTTTTAATGAGAGAATATACTAAGTGGAAACAGGATCCCCCCCCCCCCCCCCCCATCTCCATCCCTAGCTGAGCCAAGGAGACAGGAAAATGTTAACACTATCGCCAGTGCAAATCATTTAGTGTATTGTAACCCTGAATTGTTCTCTTTGTGTTTGTTATCTGCTTATTTTCATTCGAATACGTCTTCTGTGGTTTCATTGAATGATTCCAAGTGTGAAGAAAATTATATAGTAACTAAATATTCAACATTCTCTTGAAATCAAAACTTGTTTAGCATGGGCTCCGTGCGGTTTAATATATACAGTAGTTGACCTTATAATAAATCAACCTCAATATTTGGCCGTATTTAACACTTTCGGGTGCGTAGTGGCTCAGTGTTTATTTATTTATTTATTTATTTATTTATTAGAGTATAACGACACATTAACAGCCAGGGTCATATCATGTCGGTGACAGTTTTACGGTCGGTGGAAGCCGGAGTACCCGGAGAGAACCATCGAGCAACGACGAGCAGCTGTCAGCTCTCCAACATCGTAAGTCTGAACTCTGCACCGCGGCAAGGCAGTTTAGATTGGATGAAGACATGCGCACCATCGACGTGCAGTACGTCTTAGTACACAGCGTCATCGTGTCCCCATGTTGGCAATCGGGGTTAAGTGCCTTGCCCAAGGACGCAACGCGGGAGCGCGAATCAGTCGCTGAAATGGTCACCCATCCAACTACTAACCGCGCTCGACGTTCCTTAACTTCGGTGATCTGACGAGAACCGGTTACCTCGACGCCTCCGCGCCCCGGTGGCTCAGTGGTTACGGTGGTTACGGCATTTGACTTCAAGCCGAAAGATGCACGGTTCAATTCCCGTCAGGGGCAACAGTGGCGTAGGGGAGGGGCCCATTGGGCCCGCATTATGGCCCCAGCTAGAAGGGGGTCCCGTCTTGAAGGACGTTCCAACGCTGGAAGAAAGAGGGAAAGGGAGAGAGAGCGAGACTGTGTACCAAATACACATAAGTTCAATTCCCGCCAGGGGCAACAGTAGCGTAGGGGATGGGCCCGCAGGGCCCGCATTACGGTCCCGGCTAGAAGGGGGGGCGTCTTGGAGGACGTCCCAACGCTGGAAGAAAGAGGGAAAGGGAGAGAGAGAGCGAGACTGTGTACCAAATACACATAATTTCAAACTCTCACTTCCACGTGACGTACTCTTTGTAGTCTATGTATTATTCTTTTAACCCTTTACCTAACGTAACGGCCAAAACCGGCCAGCGCTGTTCTCAAAAATCGCCAATTAATTTTCATTATTTTTTTCATTTTTTGTCTCAAAAACATAGGTTATGACCCCTCGTTGGAACGAGCTCGTCGAGCTCGTTCCAACGAGGGGTCATAACCTATGTTTTTGAGTAAAAAAATGAAGAAAATGAGTTATTCAAGAATTATTTTTGCAAGTGTCGTCTGCTTTTCAGGTTAGGTAAAGGGTTAAGTGAACGCTACATCATTGTAACTGATAGGGGTGAGAAATGAACAATATACATACATGGTGCCTCTCAAGTCACACATGTTGGGCGTGCATGTGTGTATCGTTGGATGGTGGGGGTGAAACTTAAAAAATGTAATGAAAAAATCTACAAAGTCGTACTTTTAGAATCGATCCTATAGGCTATAACTTCATTTAATTTATGGCGTATGTACTACATGAAATCCTGTATGCTGTGCACGGTAAGAACACTAAATTTGCTCCCGTTTTAAAGGCAACCACCATTATGAAAGGGCCCCGTCTCTATCTCGCGGGGGGGGGGGGGGAGGGGCGCATGATTTTCCGCTACGCCACTGAGGGGCAACTGTGCTGTGTCCTTGGGCAAGGCATTTAATCCCGATTACCTACGTGAGGTATGGTGGCGCTGTATACTAAGGCGTACTGCACGTTGACGGTGCACTTGTCTTCAAAAATACTTACTCTGCTTGAGTGGAGTTATTACGTTGGGGAACCTGACAGTTGCTCGGCTGCTCTCTCTGGGTACCCCGGCTCCCCTATCAGTAAAACTGTCCGACACGAAGTGCCCCTGACTGTTGAAAGTGTCGTTAAACTCCAAAACACAAATAATTAAATATAAAATTTCCGGTTACAGAGATCACGTTAGGTGTAACCTTCTGAAGTTTGATATGGTCCTCGACAAATGTTCAGACAATTTATCATCGATGGGTAGACGCAAGCTCTCAACCCTAACCCCACCCCCACCCCGCCCCGTCTAATTCTGTTAGGAGTTCGATGCTCTTGTGGCCTGGAACCAGTCTAGCACTTGAATAGTCTATCACATATATTTTAGATTTAATCGTCTGGAATAAATAGGTTTGCTTTTCCGACCAACTGAAATATTCTAGATGATTGAATGAGTGTAAAAGTGCCATACGTATTCATTTTCATTGAATTCATGAAAAAAATTGTTTCCTAATCGAGAATCGATTTGATTGAATCTTTAATAATTACATTGTTAATGTAGTTATACGTTTCGGGTCCAAATACTCAATTCCCATTGGTCAGCTGGGTGAAAACGTCATGACCAAATGTAATTCATTTTCCAATGAATACATTTGGTCGAACTTTGACCCGCATTTACGGTAGAGCGCAGTTCACAGAATGTAATTCGGGTGGTGTTTGGGCGGGTTTTTAACTTTTAGCGCCTCTCGCAGTGATCAACTCCGCTGCTGTTTCTTTTGTGACATTTCCCAACTGTGGCATAAAGCCCGTTACTACAATATTCGTTTCCATTTCTAAAGTTGTGAAAATTAAAAATCAGAGTTGTGCGCTTTGTATTTTGTGTGAGGGTGGTTTTTCGCTTCGTTCGTTCGTACATGTTTTATTTCGTCTTCATGCTTTGTTGTTTGGTAAAAAGTAGTTTAAACAGTTACGGAATGTAATTATAAGAATTGAATGCAATTTTTATAATCTGTATTGGGGTATGAACGTGTGGGAATGGGTACAAATTATGTATGAATCCCGAAGGGATTCATACAATTTGTACCCATTCCCACACGTTCATACCCCAATACAGATTATAAAAATTGCATTCAATTCTTAAATGATATTACAACACTGTTAGACATGTTTGTACACTGCATACTTATGAATTAATACCCATCATGGCTGTAGTTTTACGATTACGCTGCGCCCTTCCACTAATTAGGTTAATATCTTGATGTTTTGATGGCGAAGTAAATGCTTTTTGATTGTAATATCTATAACTGGAGAATGAAAGAATATATATTTATCTTTGTTTGTAGGGGGATATTAAATTGTATCAACAGTCGGCTGCGTGCAAACTCCACGTAACGTTGGTAAGCAAGCATTCTATAACAGCGTCGAGTTCCGAACAGAATTAGGCTGGTGGCCCGAGAACCTGGGATAGATATACAAGCATTGGCGGGATTGACAGAAAACATGAGATTTATAGACTTTAACTGGATCTTTAACAATGGACAACAGAAAGGTCCCTAAAGCGAACTCGTAACAATACCTCGATATTTTCATGTGACTACGCTTAATTTGCAGACGCTTCCTTGTTCCCATTTTTAAAGATGGAGTGATAAATCTCCCCTACCAAGACATATTATTCCCTAGCCTCGCTTCACTATCAGATGATTGTATGATGTTATTTGAAACAAAAATCAGCATGTCGCACCCATATGTTAAGCTGCTGCACTCGTAACCTCCCCTCTCCCTCTTGCAACAATTCGTTTCCGAAAACCATGAGATTTGTGAAGTTAGCTTCACGTTGGTCGTTGGACATTCGTTTGACTTTCGCCTGAAGTTAGTTTGACGTTCAGCGTTTGACGTTCGCTTGCTTTTAGTAAGTTTGTCGTTGAAGATTCGTTTGATATTCGCCTGTAGTCAGTTTCGCGTTCGGCGTTTTATCATTCGCTTGACATTCGCTTGAAGTCAGTTTCACGTTCAGCGTTTAACGTTCGGCGTTCAACATTCGCCTCTAGTCAGTTTCACGTTCAGCATTTCGTCCCCTAAGTTCCAATGTGTTCTATGTGCCAGTAGGCACATAGAACACATTGGAACTCAGGGGACGATTTGACATTCGCCTGCAGTCAGTTGCACGCCGTGAAGCTGACTGCACGCAAACACCAAACGAACATCAAACGCCGAACGTCAAGCTAACTTCAGGCGAATGTTAGACGTATGTCCAACGCCCAACATCAAACGGACGAAATTTGAATGTCAAACGAATGTCCAGCGTGAAGCTTACTTCACGGGCTTAAATCCGTGACGAGCAATCTGGAAGTTGCAATGGTCCATTCACTGGTACATAAAGATTTTTAGACCCTGTTCTATTTCAAGTAAGCACAGTCAGATGTGGGTATAAACAATGGGTTACAAAACGAGTTACAATAATAAATTACGACTCGTAACATGAAAAGCAGACGACACCTGCAAAAAATATTCTTGAATAACTATTTTTTTTCATTTTTTGTCTCAAAAACATAGGTTATGACCCCTCGTTGGAACGAGCTCGACGAGCTCGTTCCAACGAAGGGTCATAACCTATGTTTTTGAGACAAAAAATGAAAAAATAATGAAAATCAACTGGCGATTTTTGAGAATAGCGCTGGCCGGTTTTGGCCGTTACGTTGTATTTTCCTGGCTTCGGCGTGTTCAAAAGTATATATTTCAAAAGAATCATTGTGTGAAGTTATAGCTTTCAGTATATTCATAACCTCTGAACATCACAGGCGTAGATAATATTTAGAATGAAATTAAACATAAAGTAACAATCACGTCTCATGCAAAATTGACTGAAGTTTTCATATTTTATTTTTATGATGGTTCTGCCCTATTTCCTCTAATGACGCCGTACCTTCAATGAGAGTGATCAGTTAGATGGTTTGTAATGCTTAACAGTACATGTGAATTAGGAGCACTTGAATTTGATTTAGGTGAAGAACTACGAGCAGAAGGTTGTCATCTTTTATAATCAACAAAGCAACAGATTCCGACAGGGCTGAACTCTATTGGTGCTGTTGTCGTACAAATACGATCTCAAGCGAAAGACCTTTCGGTCGAGGCAAATGTGAATGCAATTAAACCAGCCGCTCCATGTTCGGATTCTTTTGAGTTATAGTCAATTCGATTATGTCTCTGCTATGATCCGATGTAAATCGGGACGATAAGTGGCAAATATTAGCATAGCTCTCAGGCCACCAGTCTAATTCTGTTAGGAATTCGACGCTGTTTGTTTACCCACTTTTGTGGAAATTTGCGCGCCGACGACCGTTGGTGTAATGTGATGCTCCTTTACTTACAAATATATACAAGAATTCTTTCATGTCGCAGCTATAGTATTCCAATCAATACGCATTCAATTCGCCATTGCTGAACTCTTTCGATGCTGTTGTCGTACATTGTACAAATGTGATCCCAGGCGATAGACCTTTCTGTCTCGTAAATGCGAATGCAATTACACCAACCACTCCATGATCAGATTCTTTTGAGTTATAGTCAACTCGATGATGTCGCTGCTATGATCCGGTGTAAAACGGGGCGATAAGTGGCAAAAATTAGCTCAACTCACAGGCCATCAGTCTAATTCTGTTCGGAATTCGACACTGTTTGTTTTCCCACTTTTTTGTGGAAATTTGCATTGATGTTATGTGATGCGCCTTTAAATACAAATATATACAGGAATTCTTTCCTGCCGCAGTTGTAGATATTCCAATCAATACGCATTCAATTCCTCTTGAAAACATATTGATCTTAAAATAATTTGTGAAACTATCCGGCGTAATAATTAAACTACGGCTGCGCAGAGTCTCATTGTTATCGCATCAAAATTTGGATCGAATCAAGTCTCGACTGAGCGACATTTCTAGCTTTTATTCACAGAAAATGAATCTTTATGAAGTGTTTCTGATTCAGTCGCTCGGAATATATCAATTGGTCTGAAGAGCGAATCGTAGAATGGCTTTTCCCGGATCAACTGATTGATTTCAAACGAACGAATCTAAACACAGGTGATGATCTATTTGAGGTCCACACTGCAAAAAATGTAGGTTCTCTTTAGAACCAAAACTGGTTCTAATCTTGTCCCTGAGATGGAACCAGTTCTGTTTAAACAGTATTTATTTCAAATCAAATAAATTTATAAAGATAAGCATTAAATATTAACAGAATTAAACAAAAATTGAGGGGGTTTCAGCCGTAAGTTTAGAGCTTATACGAGGGTGTCTCAAATCATTATTAAGCAAAGGAGATATAAACAGTTGGAATATGGAACCAGTTTTGGTTCTGTACAGAACCAAAACTGGTTCGATATGCCAACTGTTCATATCTCCTTTCTTTCAAAATGTTTGGCGACTGCGTTGAATAAGCTCCAAGTTTACTGCTGAATCTACTTCAGTTCATGTAATATTCTGTTAAAATTGAATGCTAATCTAGGTAAATTTATTTGATTTGAAATAAATACTTTTTAAACAGAACTGGTTCCATCTCAGGGACAAGATTAGAACCAGTTTTAATTCTAAAGAGAACTTATATTTTTTGCAGACTGATTCCAGGCCATAACAGCGTCGAATTTCTTACAGAACAGTCTTCTAGCCCGAAAGCTTAATATTAGACCGCCCGGTACCGCGGAGTTGGAGTGTTATAGAGTCCTCCGAAGCTTCGAACTTCGATTCGATTCAAATTCGTCCCGATGATTCGATTCGATTCAAGGTGCGATGATTCTGAAAATTTCGAATAGGCAAGATGTTCTCAAAATTCTGCCAAGTGTTTCCTCTTGAACTCGTCTCCTGTCACGGGGTCTCCTGTCCTCGGGTCTCCTGTACAGAAGAAGACTCAAAGAAGTTTCGTATCAGAGACTATTTTGATTCCGTTTTAGAATATTTAGCTTTTGACTGATTGCTCAAACAGACGCGTCGCATTTCCATACAATACATACTGAAGCACTCGCTGATCACTCAAAGAAAAGTGTCTCAACCGTCGCCATCTTAAGGGAGGGGGGTTGTTGCTTTTAATAAACAATGCTCGGCAACAAAATTCTCGATGGTTTAAAATTTAATTTTTTTATTTGCCACGCTTCGCTATCATAGACCGCTTTTTAACCCTTTTATCTAATATGAAAAGCCGGAACCGGTTCTCGTCAGATCACCGAAATTAAGCAATATCGAGCCCGGTAAGTCCTTGGATGAGTGACCCTCTGAGCGATCGATTCGGGTTCCCGCGTTGTGTCCTTGGATTGTCCACATGGGGGGCACAATGACACCGTGTACTGAGACGCACTGCACGTCGATGATGCGCATGTCTTCGACCAATCTAACCCTGCCTGTGCTGCAGTGTGGAGTTACGATGTTGGGGAGCTGGCAGCTGTTCGTGGTTGCTCGCTGGTTCTCCCCGGGTGGTCGGGCTTCCTCCGCCCGTAAAACTGTCATCGACCCGATATGACCTTGGCTGTTAAAGTGTCGTAAAACCCTAATAAATAAATAAATAAATAAATAAATAAATAAATAAATAAATAAATAAATAAATAACATGAAAAGCAGACGACACATGCAAAAAAAATTCTTGCATAACTATTTTTTTCATTTTTTGTCACAAAAACATAGGTTATATCCCCTCATTGAAACGAGCACGACGCGAGCTCGTTCCAACGAGGGTTTATAACCTATGTTTTTGAGACAAAAAATGAAAAAATAATGAAAATTAATTGGCGATTTTTTAAAATAGCGTTGGCCCCACTGGGTCATCACGTTGGGTAAAGGGTTGAAGAATATACTTTGATGTACGTGGAAAGGAATATGTTGATGATGTGCACATTTTTTGCGGCAACACAAATTGAATATTTATTATATGCTAAGTGATAGATTATCTAAAAAAAATAGTGGAAAGATAGAGAAATCGTATCCCCCACTGTGAAGATATAGAAATTTTCACTTTCACGGGACCAATCAAAATGGCAGCTTTCAAAGCATCACTTCAAGGTGAATACGAGTCAAATTATCACTGGAAATGATCAATTTGTTCTAAAAACGTATAATGAAAAGAAAATCTAGTGTTTTTGAGTGGATACCGATAATTTCCAGCAATAATTCAACATGTATTCACCTTGAATTGATGCATAAAAACCGCCAGCTGAATCAGATCGCAAGACGCTGCCTGTTCCAAGTATCGATTAAATCACTTCCGCGGATCAATGCACATCAGCTGTTTACTTTCATGCTTCAATTCAAGGTTGAAACGAGTGGAATTATCGACAGGAATGATCGAATTCTTGTAAAAAGCGTATAATAAAAAGAAAATCTAGTGTTTTTTTAATAAGCGCTCGCGAAAAATAAACATTTGTCTCGGCCAGTCATGAGATAATTTTCGATATCCACTCAAAAACACTAGATATCCTCTATTTATAACAACGATTTATTACAATGTTTAGGTATTGTTGACAAAAAAAGACTTCCGAGATTCGAAAGTTGATATCGTGTAACTAGCTTTCCTGGAAGGCAAATAACATGGCGTTTGACGAAGTGAAAGGTGATACGATGTGACTGCAAACACAGCGTAACAGCTCTCACGCCATCAAACGTCATGGATTGGGAGGATTTAATACATTGACTGACTTGACGCCATCTTGAGGTGGAGGTGGCAGATTGAATAGAAACGTTTTTCTCTGACGTTCCAGCTATCCAGTTGCATAGAGAGCAGTGTCAAACATGCACTCTAAAATCAGTTTGGTTAAAAATCAACCCAAATCAACTGGATTGAGTGAATATGAACCCGATTGGGTTTATATTCAGTCAACCCATTTTATTTGGGTTATTTATTAACCCAACTGATTTTAGAGTGTGTATGAAACTCAATTCAGTAGTGAAAACGTTGCATATTTTACTTACGCTGTGGATCATGACAATTCGTTCCCTGAGTTCCAAAGTGTTCTATGTGCCAGTAGGCACATAGAACACATTGGAACTCAGTGGACGAATTGTCGAGTATTTTATCATGCCGTCGTCTGAGTGCTAGAATGTTCTATGTCCCATATGGGCCATAGAACATTCTAGCACTGAGGCGACGATGCGCAGATGAATACTTTCATATGATTAATTGTTGGAAAGTACTCCGAGAGCAATCGGGTGATGTGGTTTCAACGGGTTTACAAATTTTATTAAACTTAAAATTACTTGTAAAATGGCAGTTACAATTGCTCCAGTATTTTAGAGTGATTAATTACAATTATACACCAGCTCATCAGTGTCCTATCCTCCTTGGTGATTACATTTGGGGCGTGGGTACTTTGACTTGCATACACTGGACTGTGCCATTTGCGTGCTTTGGAGTCAATACTGTAAAACTTTAACAATTGTATTTTCTAGAATTGTATTTTCTAACTATTAATATAACTGACTAAAATAAAAATTTGCCAACTGGCAAATGACAAGATCTTTGAAAATGCTAATGGTTCATTTTAACCCATTTAGAGTCATAACTAGAAAATACAATCCAGAAAATACAGTTGTAAAAGTTTTATAGTATTGGCCCCTCATATCAGTTGTCTTATCAAACATTGCTTCCAGACACTTTTAGAACATGTATCAAGCATGCCTGAAGAGTTCGTGATTATACAAAGTTTCTATAACGAGTCTCCACTTTATAGAAAAAAAAAACATACAAAACGAGTTCACTAAATGGGGTCCTTTTCAAAGCATCACTTCAAGGTGAATACGAGTCAAATTATCACTGGAAATGATCAATTTGTTCTAAAAACGTAAAATGAAAAGAAAATCTTGTGTTTTTGAGTGGATACCGATAATTTCCAGCAATAATTCAACGCGTATTCACCTTGAATTGATGCATGAAAACCGCCGGCTGAATCAGATCGCAAGACGCCGCCTGTTACGAGTATCGATTAAATCACTTCCGCGTATCAATGCGCGCATCAGCTGTTTACTTTCATGCTTCAATTCAAGGTTGAAACGAGTGGAATTATCGACAGGAATGATCAGATTCTTGTAAAAAGCGTATAATAAAAAGAAAATTTCGTGTTTTTGAATAAGCGCTCGCGAAAAATAAACATTTGTCTCGGCCAGTCATGAGATAATTTTCTATATCCACTCAAAAACACTAGATATCCTCTATTTATTACAACGTTTTATTACAAGGTTTTAGGTATTGTTGACAAAAAAAAGACTTCCGAGATTCGAAAGTTGATATATAGTAACTAGCTTTCCTGGAAGGCAAATACCATGGCGTTTGACGAAGTGAAAGGTGATACGATGTGACTGCAAACACAGCGTAACGGATCTCACGGCATCAAACGTCATGGATTGGGAGGATTTACTGCATTGACTGACTTGACGCCATCTTGAGGTGGAGGTGGCAAATTGAATAGAAACGTTTTTCACTGTCGTTCCAGCTATCCAGTTGCATAGAGACCAGTGTCAAACATGCACTCTAAAATCAGTTTGGTTAAAAATCAACCCAAATCAACTGGATTGAGTGAATATGAACCCGATTGGGTTTATATTCACTCAACCCATTTTATTTGGGTTATTTGTTAACCCAACTGATTTTAGAGTGTGTATGAAACTCAATTCAATAGTGAAAACGTTGCATATTTTACTTACGCTGTGGATCATGACAAGTGTCGAGTATTTTATCATGCCGTCGTCTGAGTGCTAGAATGTTCTATGTCCCCTATGGGACCTAGAACATTCTAGCACTCAGGTGACGATGCGCGGATGAACTAGAGCTGTAGGTTTTTAAATTTCTTGTTCGGTTTGGGTTTTTCAAGCGGAGTAAAACCTCGGTTCGGTTCGGTTTTCGGTTTGTTCACGAGGCCAAGTAAAATTCAATAAAACTCATTCTTATGTCCTGAATCATAACTGAATGGTAGTGAAATTGAGTGAAACTCAATGAATGCCCGAAATAAGCTATATAATACATGAAGAATCAGGAAGGCCAATATAATAATTACCTAAATATACAGAACTTTTATTGTGCTTGGCCATTTTTCGAGGTCTGACACCTACACGCAACTTGAGGAAAGCTGCAAACACAACTGAACTGAAATGTCGGAAATTCACAGAATGTAGCCTTCCCAGAGTAGTGAGAGTACCCAGACACTGCCATTGGCAGTGTCTGGGTACTCTCACTACTCTGGGACGGCTACATTCTGTAAATTTCTGCAGCAAGAGAGTATTTAATAAAAAAACCGAAAAACCTTAGATTACGGGATGTCGACCGTTTCGATTTCGGTTTTTTAAAAAACCCCAAAAACTTCGGTTCTGTTTCGGTTAACCTACAGCTCTAGGATGAACACTTTCATCTGATTAATTGTTGGAAAGTACTCCGAGAGCAATCGGGTGATGTGGTTTCAATGGGTTTACAAATTTTATTAAACTTTAAATTACTTGTAAAATGGCAGTTACAATTGCTCCAGTATTGAAGAGTGATTAATTACAATTATACACCAGCTCATCAGTGTCCTATCCTCCTTGGTGATTACATTGGGGCGCGGGTACTTCAACTTGCATACACTGGACTGTGCCATTTGCGTGCTTTGGGGTCAATACTGTAAAACTTTAACAATTGTATTTTCTAGAATTGTATTTTCTAACTATTAATATAACTGACTAAAATAAAAATCTGCCAACTTATCAAATTGCAAGATCTTTGAAAATGCTAATGGTTCATTTTAACCCATTTGATTTAGAGTCATAACTAGAAAATACAATGCCAGAAAATACAATTGTAAAAGTTGTATAGTATTGGCCCCTCATATCAGTTGTCTTACTAAACATTGCTTCCAAACACTTTTAGAACATGTATCACGAATGCGTGAAGAGTTTGTGATTATACAAAGTTTCTATAACGAGTCTCCACTTTATAGAAAAAAAACCCATACAAAAAGAGTTCACTAAATGGGGTCCTTTGGCGACGCTCGGGCCTAGTTTATTGGCAGTGCGTAGATGGCTTTTCGCTGGCGGAGGGGCAAGCCCAAAATTTTCCGACAGACCGAAAATTTTTCGAGAGTGTAACAACAACAAAAACCCAAACAAACAGAAAGAATCTGTTGTTTACTGCAAATGTACTGAAAATTGGTCTTTTTTACCCAAAATTTACCCGAAATGGCATGTTTTTATCCCCCAAAGCCAGCATTTTTATGTTATTAGGCAGGAATTCGCCTAAAAATGGTCCCAAAAAAATTCCGACAAAACTTCTGGTGCCCCTCCCCCCCCCCCCCCTGGCCCCCTTTATCTACGCCACTGTTTATTGGACGAGTTCTCTAAATTTCATTTCAGAAAAAAGAAAAGGTGATCTGAAGATTTTATTTGTCACTTGATCCAAAACTCTGTGTTTATTAAAACGGTTCGTGGTAAATTAACGCGTGATTAATTTGTTTCATCACCTCGCGGATTTCAAACAGTTATAATTCATCAGATAGTTGCATCTAAGCACTTAATTCTACGAACTGCACCTCAGAAGAAATCAGCGACAGTACTTTTTTTTCAAATTTCTCGGATGCCATAGAATTAAGAAAGGACGCTGGTTTTGTTTACATTGGCATGGCGGGGGTTCGAACCCACGCCGAGAGAGTTTCCTTCGGCACCAACCGCCTAGCGAAACTATACTGAACCACACACACCACTCGGCCACCGACAGACCCTTTGCGAAACTATACTGAACCACGAAGCAATGTTTGGTATAGCGAAACTATACTGAACCACGCACACCACTCGGCCACCGACAGACCCTTTGTCGGTGGCCGAGTGGTATGCGTGGTTCAGTATAGTTTCGCTAGGCGGTTGGTGCCGAAGGAAACTCTCTCGGCGTGGGTTCGAACCCCCACCATGCCAATGTAGTTATAATTCAATTCTTATGTTTATTCCGTTCGTGAAACAGAATTATTTCATGTCCGGGCAGGATATCGAGTTCACTTATCTATAAGGCACTGCCTTGACTAACCATAATTCGGTCAAGTTCTATTCCTAAAGAAGAAACAAAACAACATAGCTCCTGATGCAAAATACTTCCCGTAAACTGTCAATATACTGTGCAGTCGCCGTGGGCTGGTCGTAAACCACACGTGGGCAGTGATGTCCACGCATGCGTTTACCAGGTAATAAAAATCATCACCAGAAAAATTTTAATTAATGAAGCACCGGTTTGTACCCGACGCTTCATAAACTAAATTTTTGATGATTATTCGATAATTAGTGTTTAGAATCTAATATTATTGCATTGGAAATACTGCCCACTCCGTGGAAAGTGTCCAGTCAATGGCGGCCGTACTGTAGTGCCTAAAATACAACTCACACTCGAGTTGGAGAAACCGTCTACTTACAGAACGTAAACAGGGGCGAATACTATAAATCTTTTACAATTGTATTTTCTGAAATTGTATTTTCTAGTTATCACTTTAAATGGGTGGAAATGGACCATTAGCATTTTCAAAGATGTGGCAATTTGCCTGTTGGCAAATTGCCATATCTTTTAAAATGCTAATGATTAATTTTAGTCAGTTATATTAATAGGTAGAAAATACAATTCTAGAAAATACAATTGTAAAAGTTTTATAGTATTAGCTCCTGAAATTACAGAATGTAAATAGAGACTCAGGAAAATCGAATGTAGTGCGTAATAGCAATGCGCGATGTTCAAATGTCAACTGATATTCATGAGATAAATCACATGATCAACTGTTATTCATGGAAAAATAACATCACCTGAGAATCCATTGACAATAGAGTGTTCATTGAAGAAAATTTCAGTTGTGATGTTAACATTTCGCATTGAAATAAAGGGGAGAAAAACACTTGATAACGCAAAATCTTTGACAATATATATTCGATCCACATTGACTCATGGGGACCAGGGTGACGTCGGAGAGTGGAGGTCAGTGGGGCTCATCTCCGTCGGGGAAACTGCTGCCTTTATTACCCTGGCCCCAGCTTAGGGGAGAATCCCCCTCCTCTCCCCCCCCCCCCCCCCTCTCTCTCTCTCTCTCTCTCTCTCTATCTCTGTGTCGAGGGAATTCTGGTGCCACCACTGCATGAGATATCAACGTAAATCTTATTGTAGCACGTCAGGTGACGTTTATGCCCCTGTTTCTTCTCTGAAGTTTCAGATTTTTAAAAAAAAATGGAAATCCATGGCGAAGCATGTAATTAAAAACAATCTACAGTCTTCAAGTGAATATCAGAGGACGCGAGTGAAAAATTGGTTATGTCTCGGTTCGCCGGCTCCTGACTTTTAAGAATTCTAGATCTGTGGGAATTTTTTTTTAAAATTTGGTATTTTTCCAGAACTGATGTCTATTTATTTGTAAGTGTGAAAGCAGCGTTCAGCATTGGGTAATACAATACAACGAGGTCAAAATATCAAGTGAAAATCGTTTAGAAAATCATCCTCCTGAACAGTTTTCCCTCGTTTACGAACTGGGTAAAGACATCCACACTCGAGTCCGAGTCGATACACACAAAGAGGCGAATGGAAAGATGATGCCACTACACAACCTAATGTCTTTAACCCATTACCTAGCACGAATAGAAGAAGATCGTGCGAACCATCGGGAGTGGTGCAGAGCTTATTTATTTATTTATTTATTTATTTATTTATTTATTTATTTATTTATTTATTTATTTATTTATTTATTTATTTATTTATTTATTTATTTATTGGGGTTTAACGACACTTTCGATACCCAAGGTCACCTCGTGTGGGACAATTTTACCTGTGGAGGAAGTCTGAGTACCCGTCGGGAGAGAACCACCGAGCACCGGTGAGCAACTCCAGACTCTCCAACGTACTAACTCTGCATAAGCAGGGTTAACATTGATTGAAGACAAGTGCACCACTGACGTGCAGTACGTCTTAGTACACAACGTCACCGTGACCCCACATCGGGGCAATCGGGGTGAAATTTATGGTGATAAACAAGTCTGGCTTCAGTAGTGAAATACAACCCGGTAACCAACGCCTGGGGGGGGGGGGGGGGGGGGGGGGGCTTCTAAAGTGTGGGTTGCATGGGTGTAAACTGTTGACTAAACTTGACTTCATACCTAAGGTGCGTTCACGAATCACGATAAAGTCGCAGATGCTGAAGGGATCTTATACACCGAAAAATATATTACACAAATTGCAGACGACACTTGAGCGGCTGCAAGTTTCATTTATGGCTCAAAACTTTGCTTAAGACCACTCATTGGAACGAACTCAAAGAGCTCGTTTCATTGAGAGGTCATAAGCTACGATTTGGCTAAAAAATTTAAAAAAATCATAAAGTTTGAATTGAGATTTTTGTGAATATCGTTTGGGAGGTATAACTGTTACTTTAGATGAAGGGTTAATCCTTAACCCAACGTAACGACACAAAACGGGCCAGTGCTATTCACGAAAATCGCCATTCAATTTTCATTATTTTTTATTTTTTGACTCGTTGAGCTCGTTCTAACGTGGGGTCATAAGCTATGTTTTTGATGCAAAAACAAAAAAAAAAACTGTTAATCAAGAATTTTGTTTACAAGTGACGTCTGCCTTTCATGATATGTAAAGGGTTAACAAAGCAATTGAACAAACCGGACAATAAATTAAATGCTCATTTTTTTTCAAATAAAGAGCGAAACACGCTACAAACTTTGCTGATTGTTCTAAAAGGTTCGATACCGCATTGTCACACCTAAGTTGACAAAATGAAGAACAAGGGGCGCGGTGGCTCAGTAGGTAGAGGTGCAGACTGCAAGCCGAGGGATCCTCGGTTCGAATACCACCTACTGCAACCCCGTTGGGTCCTTGGGCAAGACACTTCATCCCCATTGCCCATGTGGGGGCATGGTGGCGTTGTGTACTAAGGTGTACTTTACGTCGATGGTGCACTTGTCTTCAACAATGTTAACCCTGCGTGTGTGGAATTAGTATGTTGAGGAGCCTGACAATTTCTCGCCGTTGCTTTGGTGGTTCTCTCCGGGTGCTCCGACTTCCTCCACCCGTAAAACTATCCGTCACGAGGTCACCCTGGCTGTCGAAAGTGTCGTTAAACTCCAATAAATAAATAAATGAAGAACAAAATGAATCAAAATATACTACAACATTTTACTATGGATCAACCGTTTGTTCATTGGGGCTTGGTGACACTTTCAGCAGTCCAGGCCATATCCTGAGGGACATTTGTTCGAGTGGAGAAGGCCAGAGCACCCAGTGAGAACCGCCGAACAATGATAAATAACTGTCGGACAGTCTAAGTTACGGTTTACATTTAACCCTTTACCCAACGCAGACGATCTCAAAATTTATTATTTTAAATATAAATTTTTTAAATTTTTCAAAAAATTTCAACAAAACCATGTCATGTGATCCCTCATTGGAACGAGCTCAATGAGCTCGTTCCAATGAGGGGTCACAAGATATGGTTTTGTTGAAATATTTTGAAAAATTTAATTTTTTCAACTGCTCAATTTGCATATTACGCGGACGGATGTGGGCGATTCGTTAGGTAAAGGGTTAAACCTTTTATGTGCAAATATGTAGAGGAGTAGGAGAGTAAGGGGGCGCGGTTGCGTTGCGGTAACCGGTTCTCGTCAGATCACCGAAGTTAAGCAACGTCAAGACCGGTTCGTCCTTGGATGGGAGACCGTCTGAGCGATCGATTCGGACTCCCGCGTTGTGTCCTTGAGCAAGGCACTTAACCCCAACGTAACTCAGCGTACCATAGGGAGAAGAATGATTTCGCGCGCCGAAGGCGCGCAGGGACGCTGTGAGGCAAGCCCCTTTCGACCCTCATTGGCTGTATAATATTGATGTTATGTCCGAGCGTGGTAAAGGAGGGAAGGAGTTGAGGTATTCTGCGGCGTCTGTGTCTCCTGCGGGTTTTCTTGGAAGGAGGAAGTGCGTCGGAGAGATGGCTGTTGGTAGCGTTGTTGGTTCAGGAGGAAGAGTAGGTTTTTCTTTAGCGACGAACTGCCTGATCCTTGCTGCTGTTTCTTGAGTTGAAGGTCCATTACGAGGATAGTCCTGATAGCGAGAGGTGTAGCTCCTGCTTTGGTATGGAAGTTGAAAGTGTCCTGGCACATAGTTCGGACAATATCGTCCTGGATCTCCCCCCTCCACCCGAGGAATGCCTCCACGGATTCCGGGGTGCTCTTCTCCTGGTCAGATTCCTGGTCCGAAGAAGCCGGAGAAGCAAGAGCTGGGCGTGTGGAAGGTGCGTCATCTGGGACAACTTCCTGTACCATAGACAGATCTTCCTCCTCCACCCCCTCTTCAGATGAAGAGTCAGATGGGTTGAAGATTGATCTGTCACCTGACGACCAATAGTCCTCCGGACCCTCCTCCTGGGAGGGGGGGGGGTGCCGAGCTGGACAAGGGTTGTCAGGAGTGACAGGTTTGGATCCTATGACGCCCTCACTTGCCTCCCTCTCTTCCTTCTCCTTCTTCTTCTTCTCCAGAAACTCCGTCATTCGGCGGGCATCTCGTCGTCTAGCGGAGGGTCCCTTCTTTCTCTTCCTCTTCTTCTTGGTGGTGGCTATGCTACTCCGGCGGCCTTCATCCAGCTTGTCCGAGTCACTAGGAGGGTGACCAGTGTGGGAGGAAATTCCCCCCACGAAGGGTGCTACACCTCTCCAAGGACGTCGGTTCACTGTCAAGTGAATTGTTCGCTTGCGCACCTGGATACTCCGGGTGGTAGCAAGGCGGCCTTCACTTTGATCAGCGTCTCTTGTATAACTAATGGTAGCTCCATTGTTTTCAGATGTTTACACCTCGGAGTCCCAGGTGCGAATGTGAATGCATGGAAACGTAACAGGCGAGACGAGGACGCTATGAGGCAAGCCCTTTTCGACCCTCAGTGACAGTTTATGTTCAATTTGGTCCCATGTCAAGGCGTGTTGAAGGAGGAAGAGGTTCAGATACTCGGCAGATATCTCTGGCTAAGGTGTCACGGGTGTGTGGCTTCGTTGACTGATGTTGATTGAACCATCGGGTGAGGACCAGTGTGGGAGGTTGGGTCCTCTCACAAAGGTACTACCTTTCCTCAAGAGTGCTGTAGTGTTATGTTTTTCGGGCAAGTATAGTCTGCCATTTCGGAGATGATTTCGATGGATGGCCATCATTGGCAAGTATAGTCTGCCTCAGACTATCTTAATCAGTTGTTCAGGTTCGTGATGAGACGTCTTTGGAAAGAAAACAACATCGACCCCTTTCGGGGACTACCAGTAAGAAGACCCGAACTTCCCTGGTTCGGGGACAGGCCTGCATTATGATCCTGTTTGGCTGGGTCAAAGGATGCACAATATATACGCTTACAAAAAGGGGCAGAGGCGGGACGCAGGACCAATGCTCGCCTCCCTTGAAGTGGTTGACCACTTCTAGGGATGGAGCGGAGAATGTTCAGGGGGTTATAGATTCCATAACGGTTATAGTTTCCATAGCGGTTATTGGGGTGCTGGTCAAAAAACATCTTCTGTGTACCTGCTGAAAGAAGAAGGCAGAAATAGTTTTCATTAAAGTATTTAAAAATAAAATAGCATGTTTAATTTTGTACAGTTTTTAAACATAATGTAATTTTAGCTGAGTCGGTGAAGGCAGCCCTTTCTGGGGGAAGGCCACAGCTGTGCTGTTAATCTGCCTGTTAGTTCACCTTCTCATTCTCTAGATTTTTTTAGGCTTTCGATTTTTAGTGATTTTAGTTGAGTCGGTGACGGCAGCCCTTTCTGGTAGAAGGCCACAGCTGTGCTGTTAATCTGCCTGTTGGTTCACCTTCTCGTTCCCTATTTTATTTTTTATTATTGAGGCTTCTTATTTTTCAGGCTTCCTATTTGCAAGTTACCATGTATTTTAGTTTTTACTGTTGAGTTAGTGAGGTTATTTCTCTATGATTGGGCGTGTTTGGGTTTTTGTCGGCTTTCGCAAAGTGCTTCAAGCTCGGAAATTAGTTGGCTGTCGGCTAACCGGTCATGATTTTTTGCAGCTAGGGAAACAAGGCGGTCTTTTATGGTGGGGATATCGGCTCTGTCGTGGAGTGTTTTGATAGGTGTATCCCATTGGGGCACGGAGGACGACCCGAAGCGCGTGATGCTGGACCTTCTGAAGTTTCCCACATTTGTTTGATTGAGCTCAATTAGGATGATTTCCCCATACTCGAGTACTGGGCGCACAAAGACTTTGTATAGTTCAAGTAGGGTGGACTGATTGGCTCCCCATGAAGTTCCCTTTAACATTTTCAATAGGTTAATGCGTTTGATTGCTTTACTGGCCATATCGTTGGTGTGTTTATTAAAGGATAGGTTTTGATCAATGGTGATGGCGAGGAATTTTGCCTCTTTGCATTCTAGGAGGACTTTATCCAATAGTTTCAGGTCAAAGTCACGTTTGCAGGTCTTGCGAGTAAAGGTGATTCGTTGGGTTTTATTGGCGTTCAGCTTTATTCTCCATTTGGCACACCATTGCTCTAGGTCTTCGAGGGCGCGTTGCAGAGGTTTTTGGAGTAGATTGGCCGTATTATTAGAGTCCCAGAGGCCCTTATCGTCCGCGAATTGGGAGACTTGAACACGATTCTCGGAGAATTTGAGATCGTTTACATAGATGATGTACAGGAGGGGGCTGAGGACGGACCCTTGGGAGTGCCTGCTTCTAGAGGACACTGTCGGACATTTCATTGTTTACTCTGACTTTAATTTCGCGATCATTTAGGAAGGAGGAGAGTAGTCTAAGCAGTTTCATGGGGAGTTTCATTTTAGATAATTTGAGGCGCATTCCATTCTGCCATACAGAGTCGAATGCTTTTTCGACGTCTAACAGGACTGCCGCGCCAATTTGCTGATTGTCAATCGCGGTTTTCATTTGAGTGACTCGGCGGTAGACATGCTCGATGCCTTCTTTACGGTTTCTTCAAGGCGCCCCCTGAGTCCGTCGGTAAGGATTCGTTCAAATACCTTATCGATGGAACTGAGGAGGCTGATATGGCGATAGCTGGCCGGATCGAAGAGGTCCTAGTCAGGTTTTGGTATCATGACACCAATGGCTTTTTTCCAACATTTAGGAAAGTAGCCATGGGTGAGGCATGCATTGAACAGTTTGCTGAGTTTGTCGATTAGACAGTTTGGGCCTTGTTTTAGGATTTTGTAAGGTGTTTGGCATTGAACTCCCCGAGGAAGATGCAGTGTTTGTATTTCCTCGTAAAAATTGAAAGACAGTGTCAGAAACAATTTTGCTTGGGTCATTATAATAACAGACGATCACGATGTTTTTATTATCGGCTGTGATTTCAGTAGCAACCACCCCAGCATCGAGGTGATTAGTTTTTATGGTTTTAGTTTTGATGTTCTGCTTTATTAGAAGATCGACGCCTCCTCCTTTTGTGATTTGTCGATCTCTTCTGATAACGCAGAATCCACTTAGTGAGATTTTTTTGTCGGGGTAACTTTCATAGATACAGACAATGTCTGTATCTTCGAAGTATCGACTTATTTGAAGTTTTTTTATTATTAACGCTCCTAGCGTTCTACACGGCTATTTGTAGCTTATTCATGATGGGGGTTGGTATTTAGGTTGCGGTGTTTTAGTTGTTGATTAGACAAGGGTTTTAGTCGGAGTTGATAGCGGCTTTTATTAGTGATTCCGAAATATACGTCTTGAATAGTCGGGACGTCGATCGCCCGACATCTTGACAGATGTCGGACAGATTAGTTTTAACGTGATTGTTTAACACTGAGTAGAGGGATCCGGCAATAACGGAACAGACGGTGTGAGGTGACGACGCATTGTCAGGCTTAATGAGATTTAGATTTTTCAGTTCTATAGCGGTTTTAACATTTTTGAAATGGGGACACACCAATGATACACCAACAGAGCTCGAAATTTACGTGGGGGAAGGGGAGGGAGAACTCTTTACTCAATGGACGCATCAGTTTGGAAATCCCCCAGCTTTGGGCTAGCCTTGGGAAGGGGGAGAAACAGCCCAGGGCTTTGGTGGGGAGGGACTGGGCATTGGGGAGGGGGAGCCCACATAGAGGGAAAGCCAAAACAATGTGTGAAAACCTAAATGGGCTATACATAGTATGGGTCCCTTTCGAGGGTCCTAAAATTGGCTTTGGGGAGGGATAGCCTAAAAAATAGGGTACATGCAGGACGGTAGGGGCGGAGGTGCCTAAAGATAGCTTAGGCCTAGTGTGGAGAGGGGAGGGGAGGCCTATTTGGGCGCCGGGGTCAGTGACCCCGAGATCGAGGTCTCACCCCGAGGTCCTGCAAATGGGTACTGAGAACACCCTCCTTACTACTATAGTCAACTGCTGTAGGTATTTTCGTATACGAGCACTTTGTTCAGTTCATAGCCAATTACCCAAGACATCTTCTTCATCTCTGAATAGAAAGTAATTCCTCCGTCTTCTTCTTCCTGGAGAGGTTGACATCCATCCAATCATAGACTTCTCTAACGGACCTTCTTCCCATTGTTTGACTCTGGCTGGGTTCTTCATGCCGTGCCCGATTGTTGTATATCGGCAGCTTTATTTTCTTGGTCGCTTTGATTTCTGGCGTGTTCTGGGCAGGTAAGTCCATCATTTCGTGCTTTGGAGCTCACATCGGTTGGTCCATCACTGAATCTTCAGTTTTCAGTACATTGTTCTTGATTTGATCTGCAAGCTGCGACGAAACTTCATTCTACTTTGTACCAATATCAGTATTTTTCAATTCCTTCTTGCTCTCCGCGATAACTGTAGATTTCTGAACATCATTGTTCATTGCCGTTTAAGGGGAAACTTCATTGTTCTTTACTTCATTGTTCTTTGGCATTGTGGGAACTGTCTTTGGCACCTCTTTCATTCTCTTGTTTGTAGTTTGAGTGGTAAATCGTTCTTCTTATTTGACTCTTCATTCTTCAGCCCCTCTTTTGTTAACCCTTTGAACCCCAGTGGTATCTTCCATATCAGTTCAATGGCAGCAACGGGAAGAGTCCATATTCTTTGGTTGGGGGTAGACCAATCAATATTTTCGACGTGCAGCCTTGGGGCTGCACGTTGAAAATATTGATTGGTCTACACCACACCTTCACTCAAAAGTCAACCTACTTAATGAAATTATGAAGTATCATGTTACTGGGCCGGAAAAGCGGTCTCTGGGGTTCAAAGGGTTAACAATCGCCCACACAATTCGGCGTCTCCACATATTTCAGTTTCTTTTCCACAACCCCCGTAAGCTGGTTTAGGTTACTTCTTTTGAATCCGTCTACCATACGATTCACTTGGGCTAATCCTTAAGAAGTCAGCTTCAGTCTGACATCGTTATTGGAGAGCTGTTGATGTAAGTCATCTTTTAATCTCAGCACGTGGACACAGACACCTTCACTCTTCGAAGGTCAGAACACAAATGATTTTATTTTCTTACGAATGGTCCTTTTATACTTTTACTCTTGAAATGAATCTTTTTACACCTTGGCTCCTACTCTTCGTCGTCATCATCACTACCTTCCACGTTGAATGAGTATTTTGCCAAAAGGTCGTCAGCTAGATTTTTTCTCTTTTCCAACGCATATTTCTGGGATTCTTCGACATCGTCATACTCATCTTCTTCATGAAGCCCTTTAGCAGTATCTTTCTTGTGAATAGGATTCTTGCTAACAATCGTAATGTACATCAGCGTATTAATGTACTTCACCCCGATGGCTTCTCTGACACTGCTTTCAAGGGATGAGATTGCTTCCTTCCTCGCCGGTCTGCATTTTTTTATCCATTCCATCCTCGATATAACTATTCATGACGTTTCAAATTCTTCTTGGTAATCATTGTAGTCACTTCTGATATTTCCCACTGAATCATTAGAATCGCCCACTGGTTCCTCTTCTTCATCTTTATCTTGAGATAATTCCAACTACTCATCGGATCTGAATCTTCCATTGGAGAATAGTTTCTTGGTGAATAATGGCGACTGGATAGCATTGTGTTTGCTCTCTTTGAAGGTCAGATCACATATGACAAATTTGTTATGAGCACGTCTTTTAATAGGCCGAGGATATCTGACAATACATTCAGGGCTGAGTTTGGTGGATGAAGATCAAGGACAGGATAGACTTAATGAAACTCTGTTATCTTAACTGTCTGGTAAATCTCCCCGACAACCGATGGTGTAAATTAATGTTCCGGGATATTTGGAATTCAAACATAAAGACAGGGTGGATAGACCAAATGAGGGAGTTACTGGTGAACTATTCAGTGTATATCTCGGACTTAGAAATGAACACAAACCAGGGTCAAAAATCGTCAGAGAAAGAGTCATGGCGGATTGCAACCTGAATTGGCGAGACGCGGTTAAAGCAAAGAGGTATGTGGGGGACCTGTGTGATAAAGAGAAGCCAGTTTTGAAGAGTACTTTAATGGCACCTGCGGGTGTCACTGTTGTTCCAGCTGAGGTCGCGGTCGCTGGAGCTTGGGGGAAACACTGGGAAAGACAATGAAAAGGAGAGTCAAATGTGTAATTTGGGCATACTGAAGACCCCGGAACACTTTCTACTAGAATGTCCAAAATACCAGTCTAACAGAATAAGATCCACTCCCCGTATAATGGGGAAATGGGATGGGAGAATGAATGACATGTGGATAGTGGGTGACACACAGGAGAGGGTAAGTATGCTTATCGGAGATATTGGGAAGAATGGGGTACCGGATGCCATCAAGCAGTTCATCTCAGAGTGTTGGGGGGGGGGGGGAGAGAAGAGACGTGGGAATAGGGTGGCAGGTGGGAGCACAGAGATAACCAAGACCTTCTCACCTGAGAACCGCGACAAATCTGCGGCTGGTCAAAGGTCCATTATTATTATTATTATTATTATTATTATTATTATTATTATTATTATTATTATTATTATTATTATTATTATTGATGATGACGAGTTTTAGCAACTTCCCTGAAAATCCTCCTTTCTGTATGATCCTGTATGACCATTCATTTTTTTCAGAAAGAGAGTCTATCCTTAGGTAAGGGTATCCTCCTAATTTGTTGCTTGTGTGGTGTGAGCTGAGATCTATCGGATTTGTTCATTGGAACATTTGAATCCAATATGTTCCGGGCACAATCGCATAGGCAGTCTATTAAATCAGCATTAGCTGTCTTGATCAAGATCATGGTTTCATGTCGTTCAGCGTGAGATAGAAATCGCAGTGTATCTGAAATTCTGATTAGTGTTTCAGTGTTCTTTGTTTTTTTCTATTGTCTAATGAGACAGTACCCACCTTCATGTCTTTTGTATGTAAAACGTCTGGGGAAGCGTTTCCGCAATATCTGCAGCAATGAACTTTCATGTCTTTGCTACTCTTTGGTGGTCAGAGTCAAATGAGTATACGGAACGAATGAATCAAATGGTTTCGCGTACCCAGAGACGTGGTGGACCCTCTTTGACAGTATAATAGTTTTTCCTGCACTATGTCTGGGCGTGTTAAATGAAGAGAAGGGTACTTAGCGGCGCCTGTGTCTCCGGTGGTTCTTCTTTGGATGAGGTGTACGTGTTGGAGAGATCGGTGTAGGTTGCGTTGTTGGTGTTGTTGGGGGACTATGGGACTGGCTTGGTGCAAACGACCTAATCCTTTCTACTGTGAATTTATCGTCCATCTTTCTGTGCAGATCTTTCAGTAACCAGCATTTGGCGTGTTCCTGGTTTGTCCTTGTTATTGTGTACGCTACCATTAAAGTCTGCATCTCTTGTCGTATGTCTTCTCCCTCGGTCTCCTCTCACGGGAAATCCCCCGCGGATTCTTTGGTGTAACCTCTGATCAAAGCATTGGTCAGAAGAAGCCGGAGTATCAAGAGCTGGAGGAATGGATAGTGCGTCGTCCGAGGCAACTTCTTGTACCACAGACAAATCTCCTCCCTTCATCTCCTCTTCAGATGAAGAGTCTGATGGGATAGAGTTCGATTGATCTCCTGGCAACCCATTGTTCTGTAGGCCTTCTTAGTGCGATTTTCATTTTGTTGTTATGTTCTGTTATCCATTACCCTGGGTCACCCATAGTTTTAGTTTATTAGTTATGATTTAACACCTTTCACCATAGCGCCCACTTTACTTAAATGTCGAAGAGAAGTCATTGGCGAGAAGACAGTAACTGCTGTCCTTAATTTTGTAGGTAATGATTTCCACATCGAATAGCATTGAAGTCTGTGTCTCTGAAACTAAATTGTTGAAGGTGGATTATGGTTGTATTCACAAATCAGACCAATTTTGAAGGACATTGTACCGTACTTTAAGGTGCTGTATTAATGAGTGAAATTTGTTTACTTTGAAACTGCCACCTCTGATATTCCATAAATTCAAATTAAATATACACAAATTATATATCAAAGTGACAGTTATGATGCATTGAACACGACAAATATATGCCGTCAACCCACAGGGTTGACATCAGGCATCGATGGCTGCTAGACGTCAGTTACCATATTCGTACCAAAACTGATAACAAAATAATATATCAGGAGGACAAGTCGTGACCAAACGTGTTTTGGATATCCAAGAACAAAGCTTGGCATTCAAAACTCTCTAGAGTGCAGTGTAACGACTGCATTTAAAACTTATTGCGACGCACCGACGGGACTGCATTTGGGGGAAAGACCATTGAAGAAAGTTTCCAAGACCGATGGGCATGCGATATCACGCGATATCGTGAATTTTCATAGAAAAACAATCGCGTAATTCTAAGAAATTCAAACGGGTGTAATGCAAGTGATATGACAAGTGTGCAGTCTCTATATAATAATAGTGTGAAGGTGATCTGTGTCATTATTTGATTTTAGACGGCATTGTATATCGATACATTTCGGCCCCGATCACCTTGATTGAAATGTAAACAAACAGAAAACAAAGCATGAGTTTTGGAATTTCCCCTTACGCACCTCTGACGCGGCGTTTTGAAGAATTTTGAATTTTGACTTCCCAGCTTTGTTCTTAAATATCTGGAGCACATTTGGCCACGAGTTGTTTGCCTGAAATATTATTTAGTATCAGTTCTGGTACGAATACGGTAGCAGACTTCCGGGAATCATTGGTGCCTGCGGCCAACTCTGTGGGTTAAATGCATATATTTGTCGTGTTCTATACATTATAACCTCCATTTTGATGCATTATTTGTGTGTATTTAATTTATGTTTATGGAATATTAGACTTGGAATAAACTAATTTCCTTATTTATACAGCACGTTAAAATACTAGCGGAAAAATGAAACGCAAATTTTTTTCTGTCGTAAATATTTCAAATATGTTATGAACGATTATTTCATTGTCTGGATTTTGATGTTATTTCTTCTTTACTTATTAAAATCTGATAAGTTGTGTTCTCTTAACACAGGTGGCGTTTGCATGTATAACGTCCAAACGTGGGCACCCTACGCCATTTCCTGATCAAAATCAATAGCGGTTGTGCCCACCCCGGGCTTCAGTCACTGTTGTAACTCTCCTTACCATTGACACCAGCAAGTTGTTTATGATCCTTTGTGGGATGTTATTCCACTCCTGGAGAAAGGCCTGCGTGAGCTGGGACGCTGACGCGCTTTCTGACCCTCCTGTCCATCTCATCCCACAAATGCTCGATCTGGGACAAACCTGGACAGTGGGGTGGACAATCAAGAACTGAGACATTGTTTTGGTTGTGGAAGTCACGACAAACCCAAGCGACGTACATCCTTGCATTAACTGCTGCAATATAAGGTTACACACATGGATAAGTGGAAGGACGTGAGAGGTATGAAGACCTGGTCCCGATATCTTACGGTTGTAAGATTGTCCTGGATGACCACGAGAGGTGTTTTCACGCCATGAGAAATCCCCCCCCCAAACCATAACAGACCCTCCCCCGAATCTGTTGTTTTCCTTAACGCACGCGACAGAATATAGCTCACCACGAGGTCCATAGCAACGTTGTCGGCCATTTTACCTGTAAAGCGTCCACCGAGACTCGTCAGTGAATAACACACGTCTCCAATGGGCCAAATGAAACCTATGTGTGCCTGTGCCCGCATCCATTCCAATCGACGTTGACGTCGATTGGGTGTAAGTTGCGGACCAGCGTGTGGATGCCGGGGCCTTAAACTTAACTTGAACTCCCACAACCGATTTCGAACTATTCCTTGACACACTCGGCGACAATGAGTGCCTACAACCTGACTCGCCGTCTCCGTTGCCATCTGAAATCGGTTACGGAGGTGTGAGAGACGTATGCCTCTATCTTGACGTGGCGACGTAACACGTGGACGTCCGCTCCTGGGACAGTCAGCTAATCTTCCTGTGGCTCTGAGACGCCAAACTCCACGAGCTATCGTTGACTCATAGACCACAAGTTGCTGGGCGACGAGACGTTACGATTGATCCTGCATAATTAGAGCGAATATCGGTTGATTTGCACCATTGCCTATTTGCACCGGTCGATTTGCACGATAGAAAAAGTCGATTAGCACCATCGAAAAAGTCGATTTGCACCATCGAAGAAGTCGATTTGCACCATCGAAAAAGTCTATTTGCACCATCGAAAAAGTCGATATGCGCCACAAAAAAGTTGATTTGTACGTACCACCTATAAGTCGATATGCACCATTAAAAAACGGATAATATATGTCATTTAAAATGAAGAAATATTTCTTCAGAAGTATCCATGATAAATTCATCTCGCCAAATGTCTCTATCTAAACATACGCATCCTGGTGACCCTGGTGTAAGTATCACACGCTCAGCGAGAGCCATGGTCAAGAAGGCAGCAAGAGACGATATATTTATTTCTTCGGGGGTTCTTGCGAGGCCTGCACTAGACACTGTGGCAAATGATGATGTGCCGTTGCCAAAATTAGATCATCTTGCACGTTCTGCATATAGAGCCAGGGAAAAACTTCGGCCGAAACATCCAAAGGACCTTGACTTCATACTGGAAGAGTCCTTTATACCTGACGGTTTTCTTAAAAAAGACATTCAAGTGGACGATCAGCGGAACATAATTCTAGCCACTGACCTACTTATTTTTCTTTTGTTCCACTTTCGCTCAATTAATAATGCCAACACTCGCCACTATTTCTCAGAAATTCGCCCGACATGAGCTTCTTAGAAATTGCGGCAAGTGCTTGCATTATTAATTGAGGGAAAATGGAACAAAAAAGTCTTGATTAGGTTAACTGAGAAACCTCTGTAACTGCGCACTAAAATGTAAGCATTTTTTTGGTTCCACTTTCGCTCAATTAGGCGATTTTGACTTGTGTTGTGACTCAGTGTGTCTTTTTAAAAAAATCTTTTTGCTGGTTAGTTTGTAACGTTTGTTGAAGTTTTTATTCTGTTCGTTTTCTACTTTTGTAACTGTAACTGTGCTACCAAGTGCTTTAATAAAATATAAGAGTTGAATGAAAAAGAATGGCGTTTCTTATCTTTATCCCCCCCCCCCCTCACACACCCCTTAGTCTTATCTTCAATAAGGAATTTTGCCCAAGTAGTCCAAACTTGGACCCAAAGTCTGTAATATAATTTTTTGGTGTGGTACATCCCACAGGACATACCGCACCAAAAGTTATTTTACAGACTTTGGGTCCACGTTTGGACTACCGTCTTAGCAGATTGATAATATTGTCTAATGGTTAGTTACACACAGGCGTAACAGTTTATTACAGCTGATTCCTGAAAAATTAAATTTGGTAATGATTTTTATAGATATAGAATACAAATATCGTTATCAAATGTTATTTTTCATGCCGAGTACCCGTGTTTATGAATGGTGCAAATCGACACTACTATGGTGCAAATCGGCCAAACCAATGGTGCAAACTGACCGAACCAATGGTGCAAATCGACTTCTCCGATGGAGCAAATCGACTTTTCCGATGGTGCAAATCGACTTTTTCGATGGTGTAAATCGACCGCCCGATGGTGCAAATCGACCGTGGTGCAAATCGACCGTTCCTCATTAGAGCAATAGCCCTACTCCTATCAACTTTAGACATTCGCGGCATTTTGATTTTCAATCAAGTTGAAATGAAATGTTGTGCAATCGATGTGTACTGTTCAAAACTTCGATTTGGTATGATTTTCAAACCCATAGTACAGGGGAGTGCCTCGGGTACACGCTTAATCGAAAAATCTGTTGAAAGCCTGCGGCGTCGCACGTAGTCATGGTTGACTGAATTTTAACAAAAGGATCTTTAGACAGTACATTGAGGTTGCTATGTGTCAAAGTTTACTACATTTGCTCTACCAGAACAAAAACTATATTACCAAAACTGAACTTGCGTTTCTTTTTTCCGTCAGCAATAAATATGACTTGAAAAAAAATTAAATCATGAAAAAACTGTTTGGGACGTAAGTACCACCAAGCATCCTCATCCGGGGGTAGGTATTCCAGAAATGCAGGTGAGGGTAGTGGGTGGTCCTAACATCCAAAAAAGCCTTTTTCATTATTTAATTTTTTTCAAGCCATATTTATTACTGGCGAAAAAAAAGAAACGCAAGTTCAGTTTGGGTAATATAACTTTCTTCTTGTCGAAATTAAATTTCGGCGTAGGGACCAAGGTTCTTTGAAATTACTACCAAAATACACATCAGAGGGAGATTAGCAAAATCCCCAAATTAGGAAAGAGCACCTTGTTTGACGTCTTCCGGCGGGTATTTTTGAAAATGGCGGAGAGAGAAAGAACGGTTGAGATTTTAACATCGCTACCAGTTCGGGCATTAGATGATGGTAATATAGATAGAAAGTCGTTTGTATTTATTTTACATTTGATCAGTACCCGCCCAACTGCCTGTAATTTGCAGCGAAAATGTTTTTACTTGCGCCGACATGTTGCTATCCTAATTTCGCGGTACATTTTTTCCAGCCGACGCAGACTCCCACTCACTCCAGTTGTGTACAAATACAACTTATACTGTCAATAACCACTGAATTTAAAAACAAAACAAAAAAATCTCCTTATTGATTGTGACTTTTGGTCTATATACTATAGGGCAGGGCGCAGTTATGCATAATTTAGTAATGAGTAGGTCGGGATTCTTCAATAAGTTCACCAGAACTTCGCAGAAGGCCCCTAGGCCTTACAACTTACAAGTACACATACAGTTTACACTCACAGTCACAGTGACCACAGGCCCGCGTAGTATGATCAGTATTCTTAAGGTGTTATTTAAGTAACAGAATTTTGTTTATTTTGAAATTTCTGATATTCCTTAAATTCAAATTAAATATACAGAAATTATACATCAAAATGAAGGTTGAGATGTATTGAACACAAAACACATATGTAAATTGTAATCAACTCATAGAATTAACAGCTGGCACCACTGGTTCCTGGAAGTCTGCTACCATATTCATACCAGAAGGCAGAACTGATAATACAATAATATTTCTGGACAACAACTTGTGGCCAAATGTACTTCATATGGTATCGAGTCGTTTCGGCACCGAGTCGATTCGGCACCAAGTCGATTTGGCACCGAGGTAAGTCGTTTCGGCACCCGGTCAGGTCGTTTCGGCACCGAGTCGTTTCAGCACCAAGTCGTTTCGGCACCAAAGGTAAGTCGTTTCGACACCTAGATTTTTTAGCACTGCGGGGTTAGAATAAAACATAACAATTAAAACTTGCCTTAAATTCAAAGTTTTATTAAGATATCTTTCAAATATATGAAAATAACAAATAATATTTTTTACATTCTGTTTAGTGGTAGCACAATATCACATATCATATATACAGACGTGTGGGCTTTTTGCTTGGCCTGAAATAATAGAGTAAGTAGTATAAGTAAAAATTTCGAAACTATGAACAATTATTCTTTCTGTCTATTCTACTAGGTAAATACGGAAGAACATTTCAACAAATTTTAAAGAGAACCAACCAGACCGATGTGACCAGACATCCGTATCTGTGTGGTTTTATTGCAAATTTTGCAAAAAAATATTCAGCTCCAAAAAAGTGGGGGCACAATTTTTTTCTGGGTAACCGCAGGGTTATAGGACGACAAATAAATTTTTAGGGGCTCAATGTGAAGGATGTCACCAAGTATGTCATGAATACGGAACGAAATTAAGTGCAACTATGGAAAGGGAATACATGTACACATTTTACCATAGTCCAAACTTGGACCTAAATTCCATAATATAATTTTTGGGTTTGGTACGTCCTGTGGACGTACCAAACCCAAAAATTATATTACGGTATTTGGGTCCAAGTTTCGACTAGTTTTACTATTACTAGTCTGTTATGACATAAGTGTGAACAAATAAAAGATTACACCTTGTGGGGATAATTTATTTCCACTTGATTGACAATGAATGAACTTAATTGACACGATGGGATTTACAATCAAAGCAATAATTAAAATCTGACAATTTAATGAAGTCAAACGCATCTATAAAGTAATAAATATCACATTTATTCTTTCTTTCTATTAATTCTCGGTGAATATGGAAGAACATTTCAACAAATTTTTAAGAGAACCAACCAGACCCATGTGACTAGACATCCGTATCTGTGTGGTTTTATTGCAATTTTTTTTAACAGTGAAGCTATAGCCGCTGTCGTCCACTAACATCCGTTTATCACTAACAATACTATTGTCACCACCGGCATTGTCATTATTATTTTGTCGAGAGCATTCTGCACATGACCATTCAATGTTTCTACGTTGTCTAATAGCGTCTCTGTATTCGTTTAGGGTAACTCCTGTTCCACACGTTCTGTGTTGCCATCTTAAGCACCCATCACATTGAAGACCATGTTGACGGGGTCGGACTGCAGTGTTGCACTGGATGCATATGTCTTCAGACATTTTGAACAATGACAAACCCTTCTCCCAGACACAGCTTTATAGGAAAATTTTCCCTTCTAACAACAAACATCTAAGGGGCCGAAATCTTTCTGTCAAGTGATCTGTGTTGCTCACACCCTGTTATGTTTAATCACCGAAACGACCTACCCCAGGTGCCGAAACGACTTTTCCCAGGTGCCGAAACGACCTGACCACCGATGCCGAAACGACCCGGTGCCGAAACGACCAGGATTCCATTCATATACCCAAGAACAAAGCTAGGCATTCAAAACTTGTTGGAGTGCAGCGATACGACTGCATTCGCAAAAAGGGCAACACTGTGGGTAGTACTAAAATGAGTCCGCAGGTAGAAAAAGAGACCGCAAGTAAACTAGGGGGGTTAATGTTAGTGATGATAGGTGTTATCGGTATTGCCGATATCTGATATTTCAATTCAAATATCGGACCGATACCGATATTAGTTTTTGTGGCGACACAAGCTTGTGTATAAATATGATGACATTCACAGAGGACTAACGAGACATGGGGTTGTTCAGCAGTCAGCGTGACTCGGACACGCGTCCCGGGTGGATCTCAACGTAACATACATCTGTGATGTATCAAATTCAATATCATTTCCGAACTGACCCACCAGTGAGCCCAGGCATGTGAAAAAAATGGGGGTGGGCTTATCCACGAATGAGACTGAATGTAAAATGAAAACTTGAACATAATGTTTTATGTGTTTGTTTTATTCATTTTTTTTCCATCGGAATCATCAATCAATCATTCAAAAATACATTTCAGCAGAAAAACATCAACAAAATCAGCACGAAAATATCAACAAAACATCAATGTTAACAAATGAGGGTCAAAAACGCACATGGTCAATTTGTTTTAACCTAAAACATGTTCGTTCAGTCATTACATTTCCATTTTGAAGTGTGTTTAATACTGTTTATTAAAAAGTATTTGAAACTGTGTTTTTGTATTACTCACGCAAGAGAAGGTGCCCCAGTATTCAAAACTCCCATCCATTGTGAAAAAAACAAACGAAATAATCCATTCACGTGTGAGCATTTTACATGTACATGCATTGCTGGAACGCTTCTCGGTGAATTCTGTTGCATTCACTTTCTCCAAGTGCAAGATTAACAGGGGGCAGTTCGCAGCCAACATTGTTGGCACCGGATAACTATCTGCACTATCCATTTCCCAGTTATTGACGTATCGACACTGAACATAGCTGTTATTACCAGAGAAGAAGAACATTGGCAGGTTGTGGGGGGGGGGGGGGGGGACAGGGCAGGCATGCCTATCTGTACAGGCCAATACATTGCAAGATAATCACAAAGAATTTCCTCACATTTTTTCATCATTGATTCTTTCAAAAAGCATCAGTGATGGAAAATCCGGAGCAAATTTCCTTGTGGTATCATGCAACGTATTTGTATTTTCACTGGTAGTGAATTGACCAATTGTTGGGGATGTTTTGACCAACTCTTGGGGACGTGTTGGTTCGGGGATGTTTTGACCAGCACCCGTAGTGGTAATTCCATATTGGTACTGCATTTACCAAAAAAAAAAAAATCATGAATCATTGTCACTTGTCCGTGATCTGCTGTCTGTAGAGTGTAGAAGTGGGTGGGGGGGGGGGGGGTGGGGGAGGGGGGGGGGGGTTACTGAATTCTGCAATGCATTGATAAAAAACACGTGGGCACGTTTCATAAATAAAAATCTATATTTAAACTGACCGCCCTGATGTACATAATGTGTCCCCATTGTTGTAAACAATATGGCTTTGGCTTTCCCTAAATTCCCTTGTTTTGTTTTCAAAACAGCCTTTCATGTAGCATGGATCAAACTGGATATTACAACTCAGGGTATTAATTCATATTTATTTTGGAGTAGCTATTTTTTGCAGAGATCACATCAGGTAATTTCTCAACTCATTTTCTGAAGTAATAACATGAACAATTTGGGTCACTGAACATGCTGTCATAAATAATTTAAGAACTGGGAATTTCCCATTTGTCTTCAACATAAAGTTGATAAACACGAGGGCTGACAATAATAAATAACACGAAAGTATAATTGGTAATTTTATTTTTTTTAGCTGAAAATGTGAAAAGATTGACAAAAAAAAACCAACTCCAAAACACATTCACATAATTTTATTTTGATTGAACAATTGAAATTTTCGTGCACATTTTCGTGATGCCCTGTGTGTTGAAGAATGCTTCACCAGTACCGATAATTGAAACTTTAATTCAAGAGAAATATGGGGTGGGCTTATTTTGGGTGATACCCCAAAAATACGTTTTCTAAAAAGCCCTAATCTGAGTAATTAGTGCTACTTAGTTGAGATTATCAGTGATTTGCCTGAGAACTTGATTTGGAAAAAAAAGACATATCGGCTGCCAATATCGGCAGAATTGGTATTTTTTACCGATACCCGACGATAAGCCATTTATCGGCTGATACCGATAACCCGTACCAATAATCGGCTCATCACCAGTTAATGTTCTGAAATGAGTGGTTTCTGGTTCTTTGGGTTATAAATAATACACATCCGAAGATTGGTACCGATATTCCAACTTTAACCCCTAAATTTTCACTATTAATGTATAGCGCATTTTCAAACTTACAGACATATTTTTTGCAAGACGGGACAAAGAGTCCGCAAATAAATTACTCGTCCTAAAAATACAAAATGAACGGTTTCTGATTGAAACCAGTACAAATAATAAATATCCAAAGTTTGGAATCAATATTCCAACTCTAACCCCTAAATTTCTCAGTTAAATGCATTGCACGTTTACATACTAACATACTCAGTTTTCTCAACACGGGACAAAAGAGTCCGCAAACGAACTACTAATCCTAAAAATACCAAGTGAACGTTTTCTGGTTGAAAACAGTATCAATAATACATAGGGTAATGTGGGGCAAGATGCGACAAATAAGCACTTTGAACTGCTCACAGTTAACTTTGAACATGCCACTTATTTCAATTTTAAATATGACAGACACCTCTATTTGACATTTTGGGATTACCTTTTCTTGACGACTGTGCGTCTTATTTTTACCCCACATCTGGGAGTAGACTTCATCGATTGTCGTGTCTTGCCCCATGGGGGCAAAATGCGACAAGAGAGTTAACACTAGATATACTGGAAGGAGAAAGACTATGATGAATATTTGATATTCTGGTTGTATAATTTCAATCACACTCCTAAACAGAATAAATCACAATTTCCATTTCAAAAAACGTACAGTGTTTATCGAGGTCAGCGAAGGTTGGGGTGTAGTGGTGGGGGAAACCATCCCTTGCTCTCAGCGAGAGTGACAAGACGCCATATCAAGATCATGCAGTCCCCCTCCCCAATCTGTATTAAGAAGACAGGTGTTTCGTCTGGGTATGCGTAGCAGAAAGATGTATTAATAATTAGTACATGTAGTTCTTTCCAGAAAATCGACGAAAATTTGTGTACACATACTGCACCTATACCAAAATTTTCACTTGAGAACTTATGAGAAGATCTACCAGAATTTGCACCAAACAGTACGGAAACTCATTTCGTGCTCAATCCAGATTCTGCCCCAAACCACCCACCCTTCACTTTGACCCATTCATGATTGCGTGCTTCGGGCACCGTCCAATGTCATTGCATTTTGATTGTCTATCCTCATGCTGGTCTGCCCATGGCCTATAGGCTCAGTGGGCCATATAAAACTATATATCTCGAAGTTGTCACTTACTGAAGGAATTGTCGGTCTATCAGATTTGTGTGTCTTGTTTGAACCTATTGGGTCTGGCAGTTCTCTTGATCACTGCGAGATCTTGGACCATATCGAGTCAGGTAAATGCGTGTTCAGAAACAATTTATCAGTTCGTGGACAAAAAAAAACCAACTGAGGCTTCCTGAGCAACCGCAGTGGTCAGTTTGACAAGTAGGTTCCCTGATATGAATTAGTCTGCCTTCGATCCGCGGTAAGCCCTATAAGCCTGATACTCTCCCCCCCTATAAGCCTGATACTATGGTTTTAAAGATACAAAACCATAAGTGTAATTTATGTTCGATAGCTATCAACCTTCAAGTTCAATCATTGAAATCAAAACAAAACAGACGATAAAATTTACAGTCCAGGGGGGGTAACTCGAAAATATTTGTATTAACTAAGAAGGGCAGATTATTCGGGTAAGGATTCTCGCTTGGGTTCATCTCAGACAGTGCCAGATGGCTTCTGTACATGTCGTTTTATTGGTTTATTTATTGTATTTTTTACATTTGTTTGATAAAATTTCTCAAAAGACTGGAAGAAACGCATTATAGTTGTACGTTGCACAACAAAAAACGAAATGTTGGAACTGACCGTATATAAGCTCTATATACGGTCAGCTCGATGATACATGGTCTCATATGCGATCACTAGATACTGAAACTGATTGGTCAATAACGATTACTGGGATAATAATATACCATGTACTGACAAAGGTTTTTCTTTTTTTTTCTTAAATATTGATATGAAAGTTCGGATATGTGTTGAATATACCCAGATTCACCAGATAGCGCTTATTAAATGAGTCCATAGGCTTAAGTTTAAATACGCGCTATACAGTCAGTAGTGAAATTTTAGGGGTTAAAGTTGGAATATTAATCCCAAACTTCGGTTATGTATTATTTGTACTGTTTTCAACAAGAAACCGTTCAATTTGTATTTTTAGGACTAATAGTTACTTTGCGGACTCTTTGTCCTGTGTTGCAAGAAATGAGTCCGTTATTTTGAATACGCAGTTCACAATAATAGTGAAATTTTAGGGGTTAAAGTTGGAATATTAATCCCAAATTTCGGGTATGTATTATTTATACTGTTTTCAACCAGAAGCATGTCATATGGTATTATTATGACTAGTAGTTCAGTTGCAGACTCTTTGTCCCGTGTTGCGAAAAATGAGTCTGTAAGTTTGAATACGCGCTATACAGTCAACAGTGAAATTTTATGGGTTAACGTTGAAATATCAACACCAAACTTCGGGTATGTATTATTTATACTGTTTTCAATCAGAAAACATTCACTTGGTATTTTTAGGATTAGTAGTTCGTTTGGGGACTCTTTGTCCCGTGTTGTGAAAACTGAGTCCGTAAGTTTGTGAACGCGCAATGCATTTAACAGAGAAATTTTAGGAGTTAGATTTGGAATATTGATTCCAAACTTCGGATATGTATCATTTATACCGTTTTCAATCAGAAACCGTTCATTTGATATTTTTTGGATGAGTAGTTCATTTGCAGACTCTTTGTCCTGTTTTGCAAAAAATGAGTCTGTAAGTTTGAAAACGCGCTATACATTAATAGTGGAATTTTAGGGGTTAAAGTTAGAATGTCGATACCAAACTTCGGATGTGTAATATTTATAACCCAAAGAACCAGAAACCATTCATTTCAGGACATTAACCCCCATAGTTTACATGCGGTCACTTATGATCTCTTTTTCTACCTGCAGACTCATTTTAGCACTACCGAACACTGTCTGCATTTTTTATTGAAGATGGATTCCATGTTTGAGGGACATGTGCAAATCGCTCGATAACATGAATTTCCATCGGAAAACAAAATCGTAATTCCAAGAAATTTCAACATGTGTCTTGATATTTTGCATAGAATAATGCAACTGTGAAGTCTCTATATAATAATAATTTGCTGTATTAAGTCGATCTCTCTCATTTGATTTTAGATGGTGTTGTATATTGATGCTTTTTTCGTCCGATGACGTTGACCGAGCAATTTACAATGTAAACAAAGCGAACAGTTTTGTGAATTGACCCCTAAACAGCTCTGGTGCATGGTTTTGAAGAATGTTGATGCCTTGCTTTGTTCTTGAATATTCGAAACACATTTGGCCACAATTTGTTCTCTTGAAATATTATTTTATTATCAGGTCTGGTACGAATACAGAAGCAGACCTTCAGGAATCAGTTTTTTTATTGTATTGATATTTGATGATGGTACATGTATTTAAGAATATTGATCAAACTACGAGGGCCTGTGACAGTGATGTGTTACACAGGCCTGGTATTCTTAAAAATGCAGAGGATCTAAAAAGCACTCCCTTTGCATGAGCATCCCTCAAGCTAAAGGTGGCAAAATGAAGTTTTGCTATTAATAAATTCTGCCTGGTGCATGGGCTTTGTACATTTTATTTGGTGCTGCTAACAAGGTAGCCTCTGTGAGACAGCTTCACTGTCCCTCGCACACCTCTGGGCTAGTGCTCAAACGACTAGAGGATTTCAAAGTCGACTAGTCAATACCCAAAAGTCAAGTCGACTTCGACTAGTCATTGGTGATAACCTGTCTCATTATAACAGTGTTGGTGTTCCGGTAGAGTACTGAAGGTCCAAATTTGACTTCACTTGGGCATTCATATACAGCAACTTACTGGAACATTATTCTGTTAATGTGCTTCTAATTATGGTAAGAGTGAAATTATATAGTCTTATTTAATTTGCCTTGTTGCGATTTATGGGAGAGTGCCTATAGGCACTCTCCCATAAATTGCAACAAGGCAAACTAATAACATATCCTGATAGCCCAAAATAATTCAGCACTCTACTAGTACCAGTTAAAACAAACTACTGTCGCTACTATTAGATGGCAATAGATGTATACATTGATTGCCCAATATTGCTGTTCGAACTGTCTGGCAGTGGCACAGAAGGGATACTATTTACCTAAAAGCTTGAACTCCTCTGACTAGTCTACTGCACAATTGAGAGTCGACTACTGGTTTGCCCAGAGTCGACATCGACTAGTCCACTAATCGTTTGAGTACTACTCTGGGCCACAGCAATGCCCGGAGGTGTGGGAGGGGCAGTGTGGCCCTCTTATAAAGACCACTAACATTGCAGACCTCTGAAAAGATGTGGGTTTTCAGGAATAGGCTAGTATACTAATCATTATTTTCTAAGGCCAGTAAGGCTAGTTTTCACCCTCCTTAATTTTTTATGGCGAGCAGTAGGCAAGCCAGAAAATAAGGAGACTGTCATCTGCTAAATGAGGTCCCCAAAGGGTGAATTTGGTGATGCTACCCTGCACAGCAGGGTAGCATCACTAAATTTACCTTCTGTGAACCTCAATCTGAATCAAGGTCTCAAACCTAAACAGAAAGAGGTACCCAGAGGATAAATTGGCTCACTGTGTGGGATTGCACCAGCAAATTCACCCTCTGGGGACTTCATTTTGCAAATGACAGATTGCTTATTTTCAAACTTGGCAGTTGGTGAGCGAATAACTCACTCTCCTGAAAATGCCAGGCCTGGATATAGTCATTTGTCTGATATTGAACCAGTTTGCATTAATCTAGTACAAACTTTTTTTCAAATGAACAAATGAAACAGATTTTTGGTTCGGATTCTAATAGTTGCATATTTATTAATTGGTGTCTTAGAAGATTAGATACACAAAGGCAGGCATCTGAATCATTTCCAAATGCTATGACTGTCACCGATGGTCCATGTGGTGATTTGACTGGTTATGGGTTTTTTTTGATGAGTATAGAACCAGCGTTTTGGCCAGGTTCGGTCAGTTGTGATGGCCATGGATGCATGTGGCCCAGATTCCTTTAGCACAGTCTGTAGGTTGCATTTATGAAGGGGATTTCATTGAAAATTGGTAGAATGACCTAGAATGATGTCTATGAGAATATCCTATTTTGGTCGTGATCGGTCAGTCGTGTTGTACGCACATGCTCGTGACATACATTCCTTTAGCACTGTCTATAGGTCGTATTTATGGAGGGATTTCATTGTACCTAGGTAGGATCACTTGGTATGATATCCAGATGAGACTGTCCTATTTTGATCGTGATCAGTCAACTGTGGCAGCCGGATGGGCATATGACCTAGATTCCTTTAGCAAAGTCTAAAAGTCATATTTATGAAAGAATTTCATTGTAACTTGGTAAGATTATAGGATGACTCATTTTCAAATGATTTTACTGTAAATTGGTAACTTTGGTTGGAATACGTTAACTGTGGCGGCCACTTCAGGCCTCTGTTCTTGAGTACAGTCTACACCTCAAATTATTCTTGTTGAAAATATAGCATGTACTGTAGGGTACAGTACTTAACATATTCTCAATTATCACAATTCTTTTCTCATTTCATAATCCTTTCATAAACATTGACCATTATGCTTTTCATCAAACACTTCACTCAGTCAAGTTAAACCGCAATGTCATTGACACTTTCTTTTGGAGAGTCATCTTTCTATAAAGTGGGACAATTTATCCTCTGGGTACCTCTTTCTGTTTAGTTTTGATACCCTGATTCAGATTGAGGTTCACAGAGGGTAAATTTAGTGATGCCACCCTGCTGTGCAGGGTAGCATCACTAAATTCACCCTCTGGGGACCTCATTTTTCAGATGACAGTCTGCTTATTTTCTGGCTTTAATGATCGGTTGATCCACATTTTTTCTGCAACCTGTAATGTCATGGTACTTATCGCATCATACAGATGGAATTGTGATACATGTAATACATTTTGAGTGGAGCATATCATAGGCTTGCAGCCCTGCACATAAATAACCAAAGTACCTTCAAAGTTTTTGTTTTGTGGAGCTGTAGGTTAACCGAAATCGAACCGAGGTTTTTAGTTTTTTAAAAAACCGAAACCGTCGACATCCCGCAATCTAAGGTTTTTCGTTTTTTTATTAAATACTCTCTTGCTGCAGAAATTTACAGAATGTAGCCATCCCAGAGTAGTGAGAGTACCCAGACACTGCCAATGGCAGTGTCTGGGTACTCTCACTACTGTGGGAAGGCCACATTCTGTGAATTTCCGACATTTCAGTTTAGTTGTGTTTGCAGCTTTCCTCAAGTTGCGTGTAGGTGTCAGACCTCGAAAAATGGCCAAGCACAATAAAAGTTCTGTATATTTAGGTAATTATTATATTGGCCTTCCTGATTCTTCATGTATTATATAGCTTATTTTGGGCATTCATTGAGTTTAACTCAATTTCACTACCATTCAGTTATGATTCCGGACATAAGAATGAGTTTTATTGAATTTTACTTGACCTCATGAACAAACCGAAAACCGAACCGAACCGAGGTTTTACTCCACCTGAAAAACCGAAACCGAACAAGAAATTTAAAAAAAACTACAGCTCTATTGTTTTGTATCAAGTTTACTTCTGTTACATGTACTAGCCAAAAGTTTCAGATTTCTAAAACTGAGTCATAAAGAGGCAACCTGTATACACTTTTTACTGTATTAAACAGTTATTTGTCTCAACTAATGTCAGAAAAATGGAAAACTATGAAACAAGTCAGGGCTTTTTATTTCATCTAAATTTGGGAGAATCTATTTGCATTCTCGTGAAAATGGTTGTTAGAATCCATACTAAACTATGAGTGTCCCAGGATCGCATGAAGTCACCATGGTTGAACCTCTGTTGTATACTGAAACACATGATGTTAACCATTTACCCAACACATCTTTTTAATTTTTAAAACCTTCTGAATTTGATCATGTTTTGAAAAGTAAACGATATTTACCGACAAAATCCTTACAAATATCAGGCCTGGCATTCTTAAAAATGCAGGAGGTCTAAAAATCGCTCCCCTCGCATGGCCTGGGTGGAGCGATCAGCTCTCATCAAGCTTACAAAAGCTAAAAGTGGCAGAATGAAGTTTTACTATTAATGAATTCTGCTTCGTGGGCTGTGTGCATTTTATTTTGTGCTGCTAACAAGAAAGTCTCTGTGAGATGGCTCCACTGCCCCTCTCACACCCCTGTGGTTCGTAAAGGCCCAGAGGTGTGGGAGAGGCAGTGTGGCTGTCTTACAGAGACCACGCATATAGCAGTGATCTGAAAAGATGTTGGTTTTAGGAATAGGCTTTAATGATAATCATTATTTTCTAAGGCGAGGAGGGCTAGTAAGTTTTTCAAAGCGAATGGTAGGCGAGTGAATAAATTGCTCACCTGAAAATGCCAAGCCTGCCAAATTTCACACCTTTGACAGGTGTGCCCAAATTAGAGAAGGTATGAAAGCATCAAGAAAAATATATAAATTCTCTGTGCCTATTCTGCATTTTAGAATAACTTCCATCATAATATGACCATAGAAACACAAAGAAAGGCTTGACAATAAAACTTAACAGGATAAAACTGTTATTTCTGGCTTTAATGTTCCCAAAGGCGTGCGGTGGCATTGCGCTAACCGAAGTTAAGCAGCGTTGAGCCCAGTTAGTCCTTGGACAGGTGACCGTCTGAGCGATTGATTTGGACTCCCGCGTTGTGTCCTTGGGCAAGGCACATCACCTCGATTGTCCACATGAGGACACGATGACGGCGTGTACTAAGGTGTACTGCACGTCGATGGTGCGCATGTCTTCAACCAATCTAACCCTGCCTGTGCTGCAGTGTGGAGTTACGATGTTGGGGAGCTGGCAGATGCTCATCGTTGCTCGATGGTTCTCTCCAAGTTCTCTGGCTTCCTCCACTCGTAAAACAGTCACCGACACGATATGACCCTGGCTGTTAATTAATGTGTCGTTAAACCCAAATAAATAATGTTCCCAAATTAGGGCAAAATGGTGTCCCCAAAGTAAACGAATTTAAAGGTCTGCAAATATGGATATCAATGGAGCCGGCTCATTGAGTCGGTTTCAATGACAGCCATATTTGTACAATTTTATTGACAAAGTGTCGGGATATTTCAGGTCATATTAGTCTTATATTCAGACCTTCACAATCAGTCTTACTCTAATTTCGGCACAATGGCAAATATGGATCATTGTGGCCTGCATGGTTGGAGAAAAAGCTCCAGTAATTTCTTCTTGGCGTCTGTTTTAGGTTTCAGTTTCCCCTCTTTAAATGGTAGTTTACAACCCCTTGTTACAGGTCTTCACCATTATCACTGGTTTGCAGTGTCGAGCCAAAGTCCTATTTGAAAGTAAATTATTCATGACATTTTATAGGAAATGCCCCAAACATGAATATAATAGATCTCCAGCTTTAAGTGTATGATCATATAGAATTTGCCATAGAAAAGCAATCGGTTTCGACAGTGTCATATACGACACTGTCAATGCCAATTGCTTTTCTATGGCGAACTCTGTGGGTTTTTTCCTGCGTCGCCAACGGCAGAGCAGGTCTAGTAACCGCTCGACTCCGTCAGTCCGTCCGAAACACTTCTTCCATCAAAGTTTTCTTGGCTTCTATGAAAGAGAATGATTTTATATTTGGTCTGCTGCTTCATAATGATGAGTTGAATCGTGTATCTAATTTTCAGATCTGCCGTGCAGCCACTTCCTGTTTGCCGGTACTTTGAAATTTTACTGTACCCACTGAACATTGAAATTTTCCGTCAAGGTTTTCTCGGCTTCTATGCAAGGGATTGATTTTATATGTGGTCTGCTGCTTCATAATGATGAGTTGTATCGTGTAAGCAATTTTCAGATCTGCCGTGCAGCCACTTCCTGTTTGCTGATACTTTGAAATTTTACTGTTCCCACTGAACATTGAAATTTTTCGTCAAACTTTTCTCGGCTTCTATGCAAGGGATTGATTTTATATTTCATCTGGAGCCTGATAATGATCAGTTGTATCGTGTGTGTAATTTTCAGATCTGCCTTGCAGTCACTTCCTGTTTGCTGATTCAATTGCATGCAGCGACGCAGGTCCAGACCGGTATTGGTCTTGGCTTGTTTTAAAATTATTTATCGGTTGCAGGCCTCGACAGTTCAGGCAAACGATCGTTCCGTTCCCCTAGAAGTTATGCAAACAAAAATTGAGGCGAACAGACTATCAGTTAACCACAAGGATCCATCAGTTAACCAACTTTTTTACGATCAGCATATTAGATGCTTGAACAGAAAGTAGTACACATACAAATATTAAATTTGTGCTTATTATTCAGCTGTAAGCATAGTCCAAACATGGCCTGAAAATCCGAAATATAATTTGTTGGTTTGGTATGTCCTTGAAAGGACGTACCAAACCAAAAAATTATATTACAGACTTTCAGGCCATGTTTGGACTACTGTAAGCATAATTAGAATCAGGTTATTACAGTTTATGGAAATGGAAATGTACTGCAGCCTGATGTATGATGGGACCACAGCCAAATCAATTCTGGACCTATTCACCGCTTTATGCAATGCTGCCAATAGAAGAGGCACAACTCTTATATGCAATGCTGTCAACAGAAGAGGCACAACTCTATATTTCTAGTGATTGCATATTTGTTTCGTTGATATTTTTATCGTTGGAAGTCATCACATGTTGTCAACAGAAGGGGCGTAACGCTTCATTTCCCTCCCAAACTCTCCCACCAGCACAGGCCTACGGCTTTCATGTTTGGATTTTTAGTTAAAACTTTACCCAACAAATCGCCCGCATCCACCTGCGTAATATCATGCAAATTCAGCAGTTGAAAAAATATTATTTTTCAAAAAATTTCAACAAAACCATATCATGTGACCCCTCGTTGGAACGAGCTTGTTCCAATGAGGGGTCACATGATATGGTTTTGTTGAAATTTTTTGAAAAATTTGAAAAAATGATATTTAAAATAATAAATTTTGATATCGTCTGCGTTGGGTAAAGGGTTAACCAACAGGTTAAGGAAACAAATCTATGAAAGTTTCAGAATAGGTTAATGAACAACTAAATGGGTAACCTGTTAATCGGTTAATCAAAATATGGAATTGTCAAGGCCTGGGTTGCATTGTTTGATTCGAAGGTAAGCGCCAAGCTATACTGGAAGCTTCAGGGAAACCTTGCCAAACTATATATTGCCGAAACACTGCAGAATTTTGGAAAGAGTTTCAAAATCCACATAATTTGGGTGCAATTATCTCATTTGGGCTCAGCGTTTACTGTCGTTATTTGAGAAGAATTTAAAGGCCGGTTTATATTGGTTAATTATGGTATGTTACGTAAAAGGTTAAATCAGCTCAATTCTTTTCACGTGAATCGTAGCAGGTGCAGTGAGAATTAGGGCTGCACGATATTCAAAACTGAATACTGGTATTGGTATTCAAAAAAATACCACGGTGTACCGGTATATCGATAACTGTTCACTGATATATGAACACAAGTACCACAATCGAGACTCAAGGCATCACAGTCGGAACAAATTAGCATGCCTTGATGATGCAGTTCGAAAAATCTTTACCCAACGGAGACGATATCAAAATTATTATTTTCAAAATTAGTTTATCAGATTTTAACCAAATATTTCAACAAAACTATATCATGTGACCCCTCATTGGAACGAGCTCAACAAGCTCGTTCCAATGAGGGGTCACATGATATAGTTTTGTTGAAACTTTTGAAAATTATTTTTTCAACTGCAGAATTTGTATATTACGAGGGCTCAAGCAGACGATTCCTTGGATAAAGGGATAATATTATTCATTTGGAGCTACAGTTAAAAAACTCAAAGACATCCTGAAAATTAAATTGAGGGTAAATAAATAATGATGATAAACCGATATTTTTGTAATTACACCGGTATTCAATCAATATTGGTTTTAATACCGGTATATATCGGTTTATCGATATACCGTGCAGCCCTAGTGAGAATCTGCATGAATTCTCAATGGTTTTGTTTGCATGAATAGATTCTTGAATTCTCGTTGAAATATATGCCCTGCAAGTTATGAATTTTATACATTAATGCATTGATAACATTTTTTTTTTCTTTGAACAGACTGGGTGAAAAATGTTCTGGACAATGATTTCACCGATACAGATCCACTACCAATACATATTGAAGAGAACTTACAAGGAGAAAATTATCACTGCAAAACACTGCATCAATGCAAATCACAGTTACAACACTGGGCAGTTGAGGGTGAAACTGAAAATGGTGAAGGTATGTCAGTGTACACTGTACAGGCCATAAAATTTGATAGGAACGATTTTATCGTTCCTCTGGTGGTTTTCTAAATGAAAAAACAAAACTGAAAAGTTGTTCGTCTGGAACTACAAAAAGTTGTGTCTTATCACCTTATTTGACAGCACTGTTTTAATATGTTCCTGTGGAAAGATCCCTCTGTGTTTGCTGCAGACAGGCCTGAAAATAAGCAGTCTGACATTTGCAGAATGAGGTCCCCAGAGGGTGAATTTGATGATGCTATCCCATAAAGTGGCCCAATTTATCCTCTTTGTACCTCTTTCTGTTTTGTTTTGAGACCCTGATTCAGATTGAGGTTCACAGAGGGTAAATTTAGTGATGCCAACCCGGCATGCAGGGTAGCATCACTAAATTCACCCTCTGGGGACCTCATTTTGCAGATGACTGTCGGCTTATTTTCTGGCTTGGCCACAGATGCTTTCAATTCAAAATCTGTTAACTGTCATACAGTAGGGTCATCGTGGATGGGTAAGAATCCACGGGTTGACATTTTTTGTCGCACATGTAATTCAGAGATGATCTGCTATGACACCTAGCAAAATTAGATATTAGAAATGCTACTGCAAAAAGGTGTGGCTTGTAGGTATTATTAGTCAATACTAAATATTACAGCTTTTTAACGTTAACTAGCACAATGAAAGTTAAAAATCTGTTTCTCAGGCCCTCCCGCATAGTCATTCTTGTTGCCACATGCTCTCTTTTTATAACCAATGCAGACTTAAAAAAATAAAAATTAAGTAGTTTATGTCTGATGTCTGATATTTTACACATGTTATTAAACTTTATAAATTTGTCCTTTGAGTGCAGCAACCTTGGCTTTGCAATGCTTTAGTATTGCAAAGCCTTCTTGGACTCAAGGGATGAAATACACCACCACCCATGCTATTCTGTAGATTTGGAGGCTGAAAACAAAAAGATTAGTGATGAACCGATAATCGAAAATCGGAACTGGCCGGTTATGGGGCATCAGTTAATTATGACAACTGGCAGTTTCCGGTTATTCTATATTTAACATTGAATATTAAAAATCCCTTTTCTGGCCATTTCAATAGTTTCCCCATTAGTGTTGAAACGATTAGTGATTTTCAGGAATCGACTAGTCACCAGCAGTAATCGATTACTAATCGACTAGTCGAAGCCCCCATGTTATTGTTATCAAACACGTGTACCGCCGTTCTTTCCTGGTTAAAACTAACAGTAATACTTGCAATGAAACAATGACAAGTGAAGCTTTCAAAGTCCTCAAAACCTCTTTCAGTTTCGAGAGAGAATTAATGTTGGTAGCTTCTGTTTAAAATCATTTTTTCTCAATATAGTCACTGATATTTTAATAAAATAAATCATTATTCAGGTTTTTTTTATATTATTCGTTCCATCCCATTGAATGTTAACAAAAGGAAGTGCTCTTTACGCATGCATGATGTACATCCCCTGTCGAAAATTAAGCACAGTTAACGCCCACAGCAGTCATCAGCCTGTCAACAATTGTACACTGAACACTCCCACACAACTTCTCGTATAATGACTTAACCTCTTATCTGTCCATAATTATGCATACATCGAACACGCCTACTAATTTCCATATTGTCTGCTTTGAAAATCATCACCTGACCTGATTGGGTTTCCTCTTAACTCAGTTGCAGTTCGAGGAAAATCTAGTTTCACTTTCAATTTCCCGGAAACTCGCAGATTTCCAGGAATTTGTCTGCATGTATTTACAAAATGAAAATAAAAAGCACCTGGATTTTGTAATTGGTTCTTTAGTGATAACAAATTGTTCCAAATAAGAACTGGTATGTGTTCTTCCATAATTTCTCTTTGATGTTTCTGGAAGACATTTCGAACTTACCAGTACCTGGTGAACAAATTTATGTCCGTAGGTGGCCTAATTTCATGTCAACTTTGGGTCCTAATTTTCCTGCAGGCTGCTCCCTCGAGAATAAGCTCACCCATATATTTTTCCCTGTTTACTTCACGCACCCCTGGTCTTATTCAATCTCTGGTCAGTTGGCCAACTAGGGTTATTATTCATCAATCATGCAGTCGGAAACATCAAACGCGTTATTTCCGTGGGTTGTTTTTTGATTTCGGGAGTTTACTTGTGACGTTCGCAACAATGTTGGGTGAATTTAAGGGGATGGTGTATGGTTGGGGCAGATGTTCCGACTAATCGACTAGCAGATTTAGGGATCGACTAATTTAATAATCGCGTCGACATCGATTAGTCGGCTAATCGTTTCAACACTATTCCCCATTGAAAATGTGTGTAGTGCGTAGCAAAACATTTAGGGAGCTGCAGAGCAGAGATATTATGGAATTTAGCAACTGCAATCGGTACGAGATCGCCACCATTTCCCGCTGATTGTACAGTTCATGTAAACATTGGATAAACATATCAAGGGAAGTAACAAGTTGAAAAAAGAACACTGAAAAATACATTCTAATAAACGTGTAAACCATGCGTCATTGGACTTCACAACACACATTAACATCCAAATTATTATTCATTTAAGACGCAAAGTATGTGTGCTCAGTATATTCCTGGTTAATACAGCCAAGTGTATTGTTTCCTTACACAAAACTGTATCAACACTATTTACCGGAATAAAACACAGTCTTCACGAGAACAATATTGTGTGATTGTATCGTTAAAAAAAATCTTTTCCCCACACCCCAACCAAAATGCAAATATTATTTTGTCCAACATTGCCCGGCACTAAATATGCATACTCTGAGAACTTATGTGGTATTAAGCTTTTGTAATTGATGATTTATCAATGAAATACTGTTGTATAACAGACACAAACAGATTTTCTTCTGTGTCCCATTTCAACCACTGGCATAATCGGCAGAGAAATAATTGGTAATCGGTCGAAAGCAAGTTTTGATAATCGGTTAGTGTTCAACCGATGATCGGAACCGGCCACCACAATCGGACGATTGTAGGCAATCGGATAACAACGGCTCCTGGAACATCGGTTCAACCGATTGTTGCCAAGCATTTTGCAATGATTCATTAATCGCATTTTATTATCTTGTTCAACTGCTAATGTAAAATGATGCCAATGATACCATTCAATAAAGTTGAGAAAGAACCACAGTGTGTATGCTTAATCTCTCCAGACGCCCCTTTTACGGGATACACAAGTTAAACGACAAGTGAAGCTCACAATTGAATGTACTTGCGGCAATCGCCAATTCCTACCAGGAAAATGAAGATTGTACTCCATTGACTCAGGTCGCAGTAAAATTACCAGTCGTGCACACTTGGGCGGTAAACGTGGCTCTGTGAGAGCCACGTTTACTGCCCAAGTGTGCTCGACTGGTAATTTTACTATGACTCCAGACAACAAAGAAAAATGTTTAGTTTAATGTAGTTCTTTCGAGCCTCGACTTGTCTAGTAGTGCATGGTATTACAATCGGGATCAACATCAGAATCGGGCGATTGTGAGCTCAAATAACTGGTAATCGGTCTGCGACTATTTTTGGTAATCGGTTGAACACTATAATCGGTCCATCACTAAAAAGATGGTGAATAGCATTATTAGTCTTTGATGTCTGTCAAATTATGTTGTTTACATACCAATTCTTGGAAAGTGAAGTTTGAAGTCTTGGAATGCTACAGCTTATAATTCATGGTATATTGTTCACATTTTTAGTCCCCTACCGGCATCGCCGCAGGGGACTATAGGTTTGCACTCCGTCCATCCATCAGTCTGTCCGTCTGTCAGTCACACTTTAGTTTTCCGGAGTTTTTTTTTGGAAACGCTTCAACGGAATGATTTCATTTTTGGTAACCTACTATAGAACGATGACTTACAGATCAAGTTTCATTTGTACTCTGTCCATCCAGCAGTCTGTCAGTCAGTCTGTCAGTCATACTTTAGTTTTCCGGACTTTTTTTGGAAATGCTTCAACCGAATGATTTCATTCTTGGTAACCTACTATAGAACGATGACTTACAGATCAAGTTTGAGTTTCATGCTGATTGCATTATTCTTCTGTGAGTTATGGCCCTTGGAAATATGGAAAAGCGCCAAAATATCAGTTTTCTGGACTTTTTTTGGAAATGCTTCAACGGAATTCATGCTGATCACATCTAGGCTATAACATTTGTATAATTATTAATGCTCATTAGTCTGGTAGGGGACATTGTATTGCTTCACCGATACGAGCGTTCTTGTTTTGTATGCATCGTATTATTTGGCTTTTTTTTCCAAGAACCGATTTTAACCCTTTACAGAACACACATCATATCAAAATTTATTTTAATTTTTTCCTCAATTCTTAATTTTTTTTTAAAAAGACCATATCATGTTACTTCTCACTGGAACAAGCTTGAGAAGCTCGTTCCAATGAGGGGTCAGATAATATAATTTTGTTGAATTTTTTTCTAATGCACAATTTCTATATTATGTGGCGTATGCTGCTGATTTGCTAGTTGGAATCAGGGTATGCTGTTGTCTACTTTTCTTAAGTTAAAATTGCAGGTGTGATGGCCTGCAAGAGTGAAAGATCACCTCAAAATTGAATGATTGACATTTAGGCCCCACAAAGTAGATCTTCTGTTTCTTAGGCTATTTTTTGTAAAATTGCATGTGAGCGAGCGTTTTTTTTATTTGATTTATTTTTGTAATTATGTCTTTGCCATCAAAAGTTCATGTTCTTGGTTTGTTTTATGTTTTAGGCCTCATAATCAACAGAATAGCATGGGCGGTGGTGTATTTCATCCCTTGAGTGCAAGAAGGCTTTGCTGAAGCATTGCAAAGCCTTGTTGCACTCAAGGGACAAATTTATCGATTTTATTAACTTGGGTAAAATTTCAGACATAAACCATTTAATTTTTTTAAAGTTTGCATTGGTTATAAAAAGAGAGCATGTGGGAGCTGAGAAACAGATTTTTAACTTTTTTTTAGGCCTTACTACCATGCATTATCTGCATAACACATGGACATCCATGTGTTTTGGCAGATTTCGTACCTCAGACATACAGCTGTAATTTCTGCACAGGCCTCCCTTGAGCCAAAATAAATTGGCTCCCCTTTTTCAAAATTTTATGATTCCATTCAAAATTGTGGGAATATTTTGGGTGGAAAACATTGTGGTCATTTGCAAACAAAATGCCAAGGGCCTGCCCTAAACTTCTGTTTCTATTTTCCAAAATTATCCCTGATGAGGCTCTGGGATGCCAACAAGAGTCTCCACCCCCACCCCTCCTCCCATACTTGGCCACAACTCAGGTGATGAAAATGTTATGAGAAAAGAGGTACAGTTAATCCTCTTAATTGAATATCCATTTTGCCAGTGAAAATTATTCAGTTAACAGGAGTATACAGTTAACAGGGATTTGGTCAGTTTCCAGTGTTCTGGAGGTAATCTGAGCATTTATTCTATTATATCCCATTTGACAGAGCTCATAGATATAATAGAATGAATGCCTGTATTTGATGTAGTGAGGCCAAAAAGGTTGATAAATTAGGGGAATTTGGTGCGTGTCACAGTAATTTCTTTGAGATATTACAAAAATTTATATACAATTAACAGGAGTTTACTCTACAACCCATATGCAATTAACAGATCAAATTTGTACTGAATGTATGGTAAATGGTTTTGTGTTTGAAAATTATATTCAGTTAACAGGGATATACAATTAAGAGATATCCAATTAAGTGGGCTCCACTGTACATGCTGCAGAGATCGTGTTCTCACTATTTTTTTCGCATCAGATTATGCGTAAAAGATATATGTATGGTCAAATAATATTTTTACTTCAATTTTCTTTTTCAACTTTTAAGCCTAGTTTGATGTCTCCTTTCTTTTTTCCATCCAGGATTTTGGACAGTATTAGTTGAAAATGACATTCCACACAGAAACTTGGTTGTGCTTTTTGCATACCTTATGGAAATTGGGAATAAGGTAAAGTATTTGTTGTTTTTCTTTACAGTGTAGACAATGGATAACAGGGTTGAGTAATTCGCAGCACTAGAAGCAATCAGGTGTGAGCTAGTGTTCAACTGATTACCCAATATGGTTGTTGACCGATTACCGGTTATTTGAGCTCACAATCGGCCGATGCCGATTCCGATTGTAATACTGTGTACTACTAGACAAGTCGAGGCTAGAAAGAACAACACAAAACTGAAAATTTTCCATTGTTTAACTTTGTTGCCTGGAGTCGAAACAAAATTACCAGTCGCGCACACTTGGGCGGTAAACGTGGCTCTCTCAGAGCCACGTTTACCACCCAAGTGCGTGCGACTGGTAATTTTACTGCAGCTTGAGTCAATGGAGTGTAACCGTCACTTTTCCGGTATGAACAAACGATTTCACTCAATTGTAAGCTTTGCATGTCGTTTAACTTGTATGTCCCGTAAAGAGATTAAGAATACACATTGTGGTTGTTTCTCAACTTTTATTGAATGGTATCATTGACATCATTTTACATTAACAATTGAACAATTGCAGAAGATAATAAAATGCGGTTAATGAACCACCTCAAAATGCCTGGCAGTAATTGGTTGAACCGATGTTCCAGGAGCCGTTGTCGTTGTCATCCAATTGCATACAATCGGCAGATTGTGGTGCCCGGTTCCTATCATCGGTTGAACACTAGGGTGAGCTTGGTTGGATGAGGATCGAGGACAGGATAAACTTAACAAAACTATCTTATCTTAACTATCAGGGCTGGGCGGTTTTCTGGGTTGGTTCCGGTTTTCGCGGCACTGAAAAACCAAACCGCAAGACCCAACAAAAGCCGTCCAAACTGTGTTTGTGCATAAACTGATCCAACTATCTTACTGGGGGGGGGGGGGGGGTGGGGGGGGGGTGGGGGGGGGGGACTAGCGACCACTGTGGACTCTTGTTGCTTAGTATATCAGGCAAAGGGTCGAATACATTGTGTTCTCATTGTCACATGTTCTCCCTGTGACAATGAGAATACAACATAGTTTAGATAAGGCTTATTCATTTGTTATCCTGATTTATGCTTTTTCTGACTGAGTTGGCTTACCAACTGCACTGCTAGAATCCAAAGGGAAGTTAGGCTGACCTCAGTACAGACAAGGTTTTTGTGGTGAGTGGTGTCCTACATAGAGGATATGGAATGAGTGTTTTTCTCATATAATATTTATGAAACAAGTCTAAGAATTTTCCGTTTGGGCGAAACGGAAAATTTGGACGAGTTTCATAAATATTATATGAGAAAAACACTCATTTCATATTGTATTTATCATATGACACACACATGCACAAATTAGCCACTTAGTATAGCTTTTTAACCCATCACCTAACTTGAGTTGCAGATGGCACTTGGAAAAAACATCCTCATATAACTAAAAATTTTCATTTTTTGCTTCCAAAACATAGGTTATGACCCCTCATTGGAACGAGCTCGTCGAGCTAGTTCCAATGAGGGGGTCATAACCTATGTTTTGGAAGCAAAAAGTGAAAATATAAAAAAAATTGAATGGCGTTTTTCTTGTAGGTAAAAGATTAATACAATATAACCCACCCTAAATAGAACAGATAACGTAAATTCTCCCTACTGAAATTATGCAAATGTGACCCAGTTGTATTTTGTTTAGCCAATCAAATTGTCCAGTTTTGAAATTGACCAATGAAAGCTCCCAACTCTAATAATGCAAATTATGAAAATATGGCCCAGTTGTATTTTGTTCAGCCAATCAAATTGTCTAGTTTTGAAATTGACGGAAGGCTTTATTTATCACTGATTAATATGAAAACAAAATATCAAATGTTTTAAAGTGAACAAAACGGACGAGTCATATGATAAAAATATTTATTTAATGGGCTTTAACAACTCTTTTGACAGCTAGGGTCACTCATGTTGGACAGATTTACAGGTGGAGGAAGCTGGAGTACCTGGAGAGAACCACCAGGAAACAGCGAGCAACTGTCAGACTCCCCCAACATACTAACTCCACACAAGCAGGGTTAGCATTGGTTGAAGACAAGTGCACCATCGATGTGCATTATGCCTTAGCACAAACACCACTGTGCCCCCACGTGGGGTGAAGTCACTGAAGTGTCTTGCCCAAGCACACAACGCGTGGGATTGCCACTGGTGGGATTCAAACTGAGAACCACTCGGCTTGCAGTCTGCACCTCTACCTATTGAGACCCCCCCCCCCCCCCCCCTTCTCCACACCAGACGCGTTGATACAGTGAAGCCCACTTAATTGGATATCTCTTAATTGTATATTCCTGTTATTTGAATATAATTTCCCAACACAAAACCGTTTATCATACCTCCAGCACAAATTTGACCTGTTAATTGAATATAGGTTATAGAGTAAACTCCTGTTAATTGAATAAAAAATCTTGTAACTTGTCGAAAAAATTACACTGACTCTTCCCAGTTTTCCTTTGTTTATAGACGTATTTGGCCTCAGTACATTTAATACAGGCATTTAATTTATTATATCTTGTTTGACAGAGCTCATGGAGCTCTGTCAAACAAGATATAATAGAATAAATGCTAAGTTTATCTCTAGAATACAGGAAAGTGACAATCCCTGTTAATGGAATACTCCTGTTAATTGAATAATTTTCATTGGCAAAGTGGCTATTCATTTAACAGGGTTCGACTGTATAAGGGAGAAAATTTGACAAGGAGAACTCAACATAGAACTTATTCATCTGTTACCTTGATTCATGAGCCTTTTTCTGACTGAATAGGCTTAGCAACTGATCCCGTAGAATTCCTAAGAATGATCAAAGGAAAGTTAGGCAGAATCCATTGGAGATACTTGCACACAGGGGCTTTTGTGGTGAGTGGAGTTGTACATGAAACTAGAGCTGTAGGTTTTTAACCCTTTACCTAACGAATCGCCCGCATCGGCCCATGTAATATGCAAATTGAGCAGCTGAAAAAATAAAATGTTTCAAAAATATTTCATCAAAACCATATCATGTGACCCCTCATTGGAACGAGCTCATTGAGCTTGTTCCAGTGAGGGGTCACATGATATGATTTTGTTGAAATTTTTTTTTAAATTTAAAAAAATGGTATTTAAGATAATAAATTTTGATATCGTCTGCATTAGGTAAAGGGTTAAATTTCTTGTTCGATTTCGGTTTGGTTTTTCAGGTGGAGTAAAACCTCGGTTCGGTTCGGTTTTCGGTTTGTTCATGAGGCCAAGTAAAATTCAATAAAACTCATTCTTATGTCTTGAGTCATAACTGAATGGTAGTGAAATTGAATGACACTCAATGAATGCCCTAAATAAGCTATAATACATGAAGAATCAGGAAGGCCAACGTAATAATTACCTAAATATACAGAACTTTTATTGCGCTTGGCCATTTTTCGAGGTCTGACACCTACACGCAACTTGAGGAAAGCTGCAAACACAACTAAACTGAAATGTCGGAAATTCACAGAATGTAGCCTTCCCAGAGTACTGAGAGTACCCAGACACTGCCATTGGCAGTGTCTGGGTACTCTCACTACTCTGGGATGGCTACATTCTGTAAATTTCTGCAGCAAGAGAGTATTTAATAAAAAAAAACGAAAAACCTTAGATTACGGGATGTCGACGGTTTCGATTTCGTTTTTTTAAAAAAAAAAAAACCTTGGTTTGGTTTCGGTTAACCTACAGCTCTACATGAAACTATTGCCGATTTTTTTCGAAGTTAAGGAGCCAAAAGTGTTATTTACTATCTGAGGTTTTTTCCTGAAACCGAACTGAAATCGAAACCGAATCTGAAAAATCAAAACCGCCCAGCTCTATTTAACCCTTTACCTAACGTAACGGCCCAAACCGGCCAGCACTATTCTCAAAAATCGCCAATTTTCATTATTTTTTTCATTTTTTGTCTCAAAAACATAGGTTATGGGTTATGACCCCTCGTTGGAACGAGCTCGTTCCAGCGAGGGGTCATAACCTATGTTTTTGAGACAAAAAATGCAAAAAATTAGTTATTCAAGAATTATTTTTGCAAGTGTCGTCTGCTTTTCAGGTTAGGTAAAGGGTTAACTATTTTGTAAATCTCCCAGACAGCCGTTGGTGTAAACTATTGTTCCAGAATATTTGGAATTCAGATACAAAGGCAGGGTGGTTTGAGTAAATGAGGGAGTTGATAGAGAACTATTCAGTGGAGATCTGACTTACAAATGCTGACAACCCAGGGAAAAAAAATGTGAAAAGTTGGGAAGGACAGTGAAAGAAGTGCCGAATGTAGTGCGTGTATTAAACCATGGACCTTTCGGTTTGTAGTCCAATGTCATAACCACTGAGCCACCGTGCTCCCCTCCATTGACTTTAGGGGGAAATCATATGAAAACATGGAGAAGTGAGCTGAAAAGGAAAGACAAGAATGGCATTTTGGTTGATGGTTCAACTGTATAATATTAACACTTTGGCCAGCCGCTGATTTGTCGTGGTTCTCGGACGAGAAGGCCTTGGTTACCCCTGTACACCCAACCGCCTCCCTATTCCCATGCTTCTCTCCTCCCAACACTCGGTAGACGAACTGCTTAATGACATCCCTTGCCCCATTCTTCCCAATCTCTCCGATTAGCATATTAACCCTCTCCTTTGAGTATCTCCCTAACCACATGTCCTTCATTCTTCCATCCCACTTCCCCATTATACTCCCAGTGAATCTTATTCTTTTAGACTGGTACTTTGGGCATTCTAGAAGAAAGTGTTCCAGGGTCTCCACCATGCCCAAATTACACATCTGGCACTCCCTTTCACTGTCCTTCCCAATTTTTTCCCTCAGCTCCAGGGATCGCGACCTTATCTTGAACAGCAGTGCCCCCCAAAGGTGCCATCAAGGTACTCTTCAAAGCCTGGCTTCTCTTTATCACGCAGGAAACCCAAAGACCTCTTTGATTTGACCCCCTCTCGCCAATTACGGTTACAATCCTCCATGACCCTTTCTCGGACGATTTTTTTGCCCTGGTTGGCCCCAATGTCCAGGTCCGAGATCTGCAATGAGTAGTTCTCTACTAGCTCCCTCACTTGGACCATCCATCCCGTCTTTATATTTGTTTCATTTACGTGTAACTAAATCATTAAAGTCATGAAAAACCATATTCTACATGTGTGTAATTTTATTTCAGTGTATTAGAGAGTTTAGCAAATTTGATGATTTCAGTTTTGAAATGACAAAAATACAATATTTTAATAACTATAGATTTATATGAAAACGATTCTATAGACCATTTTCATGTAAATTTATAGAAATAAAATATGTCAATTAATATTTTATCTCAATTTTATGTACAATGGAAATTTTTAACAGATTTTGTTTTTGAAGTGTGAGAATTTCAGCAAATTTCCACAAATGTTTGTTGCATATCTCTCTCTTCACTGATGTATGAAGTTATATTTATACCACCCACTTGAAAAGTGGGCGGTATATAGCATTCATGGTGTCCGTACTTCCGTACTTACGTACTTCCGTACGTCCATACTTCCGTACGTCCGTGACGCTTTGGGGGTACACATCTGCTATCCGCTACTCCTCTTAAACCAGTGGGTGGATTTCATTGAAACTTACAGGCATTCTTTTCTATACATTATAGATGTGCACCTCCTATTTTGCTTTCAGGTATTTTTATTTTTTACTCTTTCCCAAAGGGCGAAATGAACTTAGCCAAATTGTTGTGATGCTTTAGGGAGGTACACTCCTGCTATCCACTACTCCTCTTATACCAGTGGGCGAATTTCATTGAAACTCTCAGACATTCTTTTATATACATTATAGATGTGCACCTTCTATTCTGCTTTCAGGTATTTTTATTGAAAATTGCTCTCATGTTTTCGGAGAACATACAGATGTGCTGTGTATATTAAATACTTTTTTACTGTTGTGAAATGTTTCTTGGTTGGAGTGCTCACAGTAATTCTAGTTAAATGATAGTTTCTTTTTTTCAGAGAACAGCGAGTAGTTGTAAAAAGGAAGCTGCTGTTTTGGCTGGATCTTGTTACTTGTCATTAATATCCATATCAGGTGTGTAGATTCATTGATTTTTTTTAATGTACTTTCTTCCCAGTTAACTGCGACTTGTTCCCAATTCCCCAGTTTGTGAAGGACATTGAGCAGCCAAGTGAAACAGTACTCAAGGAAGGTAACTTGTTGATTTGGGTTTAAAATTCATGCAAGCATCAGAAGCAATTCTTGCGAAAGATTCTTACAAGGAAAACAACTAGAATCAATTTTGATTCTCGAAAGATGTTCATTTCATTCTCGTCATAGATTTTGAATGTGTCCTTAACTGGTAGATTGCTGGAAGCCCATATTTGGGCTTTATTCTAAAGTACAGGTACTGCAACTTAAAGGCTTGATTTTCAGTGGGTATGCTTCATAATATCTTTGAAGTTAAATTATTTTGTCTGTAAGGATTTGCCTTGTTACAATTAATGGGAGAGTGCCAATACACTCTTCTATAAATTGTAACAAGACAAGAACATAAGAAAATATTTTGATGACTGAAAATAACTTTGCACCCTACCAGTTAAAGGTCTTTGACTTATCAGTGAAGTCTTGGTTGCTTATCCAGGTAGTCAAACCTTCACAAGAAAATCACTGCAAAGATACTTAACTTCCATCAGCAATAGGCTTGCCGTGATTATGCAAAAAGTCAACTAATCGACTTTAAATTTGAAAGTCAAATTTTTTCACCCATGTATACCATACGGAGGTAAACGAGGGCGGCTCAGGCCCACCCTCAAATAAATCGTCATTTTTCTGAGTCCGATTCGAAAATGTTTGCGGTAATTACCTCCTGCTTTAATGATTTTTTTTTGGAAAATACGAAACTTATTTTCAAGTATTACTGCTCTTGTCATGTCAACAACATGTCCGTACTTTAGACAACATCGTTTCCAATAACCATTCTTTGCTCCTAAATCTTTTATTTTGAACAACACGAAATGAAACTCGCTGCGTTTGATGAAATTTCAGTATTTTGCATCACAAAACTAGAGTTGGCTCCGTTGGGTCACTCTTTCGTGTTGAAAATCTGAAAATCACAACTTTTCAAACCATTGATAAATTATTGAGTGTGTGTGTGCAGAAGGGGAGTGGGGGGGGGAGGTGTATGTGACTTTTTACATCCTTAGTGCCCTTACAGGGTCCAGCAGAATAGTCCTTGTAAGTTGTAAAATCCCTCTCCCTCAGATCAGGCCTAGTTACTTCTGGCTGCTCACTGTTATATCGATAAACCGATATATACCGGTATTCAAACCAATATCAATTGAATACCGGTGTAATTACAAAAATATTTATTTATCATCATTATTTATTTACCCACAATTTAATTTTCGAGATGTCTTGAGTTTTTTAACTGAAGCTCCGAATGAATAATATTTTGCCTTTATCCAATGAATCGTCTGCTTGTGCCCTCCTAATAAACAAATTCAGCAGTTGAAAAAATAATTTTCAAAAATTTCAACAAAACTATATCATGTGACCCCTCGTTGGAACGAGCTCGTTGAATGCCCAGTTGAGGACACCAATTGTGGATCAATGTTTTGTTTTCAGGGGGACTAAGATTGGGAAAGTTAGGGTGAGAATTTGGAAAAATTGTGCCCAAATTTCATTGAGAAAGGGTCCCATATTCAGTCCTCGTGGTCCTCGTGGGCACTCAAAAGGATTCCTCAGGCCTGGCATCCTTAAAAATCTAGGAGGGCTGAAAATCGCTCCCCTTGCATGGCCTAGGGGAGCGATTAGCTCTCCTTAAGCTTACAAAAGCTAAAAGTGGCAAAATGAAGTTTTACTATTAATGAATTCTGCCTTGTGGGCTTTGTACATTTTATTTAGTGTTGCTAACAAGGTAGTCTCTGTGAGACGGCTACACTACCCCTGGCACACCTCCGGGCCTCGGTAAGGATCGGAGGTGTGGGAGGGGCAGTGTGGCCATCTTACAGAGACCACAACCAAAGCAGCGATCTGAAAAGGTGTGTGCTTTAGGAATAGGCTGTTAAGGTAATCATCAATTTCTAAGGCCAGAAGGGCTAATTTTTGCCCTCCTTAATTTTTTTGAGGCAAGCAGTGGGCGAGCGAATCAATCACTCTCCTGAAAATGTCAGGCCTGATCCCTGAATGCTCAAACATTTATATGAATGTTAAGCAATCTGATCATCTAACACTAGTAATAATAAAAAAAAACACACAAAATTCAGTTGTCTGCAGGTGCCATTGTTGCAAAATAAAACCAGGAATACCGTACCTGTGATTAAACTCTGAAAAAATGTGATGGAAGTTGCAAATGTTTGTATCCTCTTAGATCGGCACGTCTGTTTTTTTCCCAGATGACATGAAAAATTCCAGGTCTATCAGCAATCTGAATCAGGCATGGGTTTTTTTTTGACTGACACAAGACATGAAAGTGATTATGTTACACACAAACATCATACATGTATCATAAAGTGAAAAGGGAAAACTTTTAAAATTACTAAAAGATTTGAAGCCATTTACTTCAAAATATGGTCCATACAATTTATAAAACGTTGCCATGGGAAGCAGTGAAGTAGAGTCATGCTGGTTTATTATTGTAAAACTGTAAACAAGTTCCGCTTTACTAGTAAAATAGGCTCCGTGACCTATGCTTGGGGTGGCAGTCCTCTAAAGTGGGTAGTATCAGTGAAAAGAATGGGCTATACTTGACTCAGGGACCAGCTGTGAGGGCGACTAGGGCGAATATGTCGCCCTTCTAAGTTCCAAGTCGTCGAGAAAAATAGTTGGGGTGATTACAAGTCGCCCTCTAAAAATTGGCCGAAATGAGAAAAGGCTGAACTGAGTGGTCCGAGGTTTACATAAACATGATTATTTTAAAAAATCGAATGTGCTTGAGTGTGATAAATGGGCATTTTCATTTGTCAAATAAGCAACCATTTATTTGAAATCACACGGCAGTCAATTGGCATTGTCGCTTTTGGCAGATTTTTTTATTTCTATTTTGTTCCGTTTCAGTCAGAGCTTCAAGTGTTGAAAAGAAAATAGGTGACTTTCGCGACTCAACAAAATAACCCAGTTTGAAAGTAGGTTACCTCGCTTAGGATGCCAAAAATGTATACACAACAGACGTATTTTCTAACACTGCATTTTTGTTTCATTTTGCTGACAACTGTTAACTGTTGGGCTATCTATTCCCAGAAAAACACGAATGGAATTGAAACACATAAAAAAGGCTTTAGTGATGTCAAGAAAAGCTTTGTACAGGGCACAAGTGTGCATGTGAAGGATCTTGAAAAAGGGGACCTCCTAAACACCGGAATGACAAAATGACGCGGAATGACACCGGAATGCCATAAAAATGATGTGGAATGACATTTATTTTACAAAATACTCGACCCCAGTATGTATTTTGTTTATTAACTAACAAAGTACCTTCCAAGCAACCTTCTTACATCTGGTCCTGTTCACACTTTTAGACTTGGGGAAATTATTAGCTTAGTAGACTTTGGTGAAAGGCAAACACAGGAGGGTGCTGGGGGATTGGCATGAAGAAGAGGGGAGGGGTCATGAAGGAGATGGTAGCTGTGGGGGATTTTCAGTCAATAATTACTTTGTGATTTTTTAACCTGGCATAGATGCATCATAGACAACTGGACCTAGATTAATCGGACGTTAATGGAGGACCACAAGCTGAAAATATGAAGACGCGGCACTTGCCTATGAAGTCTCCCTACTTGACTCTGCAGTCTCCCTATTTTTTTCTGGAGGGAGACCTGAAGTCTCCCTAAAATTCCTCCCTAGTCTGGTCCCTGACCTGACTTCATACCAGTGTTGCTGTCATGATATAGCTAAAGATATGGAAAGTGACTTTAAACTCCAATAAATAAATATTTGTAAAACTTGATCTGTTTGTAGGTTCTGGTGCATTCAAAATATTTCATCCAGCATTGTTTGAGAGGAGTGTGGATATTCTCAAATCATGGACAATCATGGGTATGTATTTGTATTAACTCTTAAAGGCCTAATTCCAACTTTCTTCATTTGTTATAGCAGTTAGAACAGGTGTTCCAAAATGCACTCTCTGAGTAAAAAAGTAAGTTACATTTTAACTCCCTGACACCTAGATGACAGAATATGAAAATTCTACCTGAAAGTTTTTCCCATCATGTGACAAGGAATTTTACCAATTTAATCCTGTTTGACAGAGCTCATGGAGCTCTGTCAAACAAGACTGAATTGACTAAATTTCTAGTTACATTTTGGGATAAATTTGCTGCTTGAATTTTTGGTATTTTGACATAAGTGTGGAGGGGTTAAGAATCTTGGCAGTTGTTTCTAGGTTGTTTCTACCTAGACATGCCAAAACTTGACTAGAGAAAACTGCAGTGCCACAGGATGTGAACTAGAAAGTGTAGCAAAAATGTATTAAAATTTCCAAGCCTTTGAGGCAGGCTTCTTCTTTTTGTATGAAACACTGTGCCTAAAGCAAGGCACTTAACCCCAATTGTCCACATGGGGGCACGATGACGCTGTGTACTAAGGCATACTGCACGTCGATGGTGCGCATGTCTTCAGCCAATCTAACCCTGCCTGTGCTGCAGTTCGGAGTTAGGATGTTGGGGAGCTGGCTGCTGCTCATCGTTGCACGGTGGTTCTCTCCGGGTACTTCGGCTTCCTCCACCCGTAAAACTGTCACGGTCATGATTAGCCATTGTGCATAAGTATGTGACCTTAAAACACCAATAAATAAATAAAATAACAGTGCTTAAAATATGTCCTTTGTTTCAATTGATGAAGCCTTCACAGGGCTGATTTCATTTCATTGTATAATGTCCATATTTCTATTAAAATCACTTATAAAGGTATTCAGTCTTGTTGGCTGATCGCTAACTTGTCTCTCATCTGGGCTGATTTTTGTTAAAAATCACATGTGACTGTGTGACCTCAAGCCAGAAAATAAGCGGACTGTCATCTGAAAAATAAGGTCCCAAGAGGCTAAATTTGGTGATTTTACCCTGGGCAGCATCACTATATTTACCCTCTGTGTACCTCAATCTGAATCAAGGTCTCCAACATAAACAGAAAGAGGAACCCAGAGGATAAATTGTCCCACTGTATTGGATAAAATCAGCAAATTCACCCTCTGGGGGACCTCATTCTGCAAATAACCAATGGCTTGTTTTCAGGCTTGTGAGACCTTCCACTAGAGAAAGGAAACACCCTCCCTTTATTACCCTGATGGGTGAAATCCACTCCACTTAGCTTCAGTACAGTCGCGATGGACTGGTCATAATCCATGCTTGGGCAGTAATGTCCACGCATGCATTTACCAGGTAATAAAAATCATCAACAAAATTTTAATTAATGAAGCACCGGTTTGTATCTGTGATTCATTGATTAAATTTTTGATCTATATTCCTATAATTAGTGTTTGGAATCTAATAATATTGCATCCATGGAAATATTGTCCATCCATAGAAAGTGATCAGTCCATGGTGATCATACTGTAGTGTTCCAGTAAATAAGAAATTTGTTGCAGAAACAAAAAAGAGAAAATTGTTTGTCCCTATATCCCGATAAATTCTGTCTTGATTGGTCAGAATGCCTTGGACAAATAGCCATGACAAAGGGTGCACCTAACATCCATGGTACAGGAGAGCGAGCAACATCCAGGGTATAAGTGCACGCGAAACATGGGGGGGTATATAGTTTAAACGAAAGCTTTCTGTGTTTGCTCACCTCGACTTAAAAAACAAACCAAAAAACCTGAAAATAGTCGCAAATATCATCAGATTTCTGACAATTCGGTCATATTTTGTCTTTATAAATTAAATAGTTGAATAATTAAAATGAAACAACTTGAGAAAAATAAAATAAGAGCAAATAATTCGTCCCCTGAGCAAATAATTCGTCCCCTGGAACTTGGGACGATATGTCAACAAAATACTGTTTACTCGTTTCCTTAACGACACAAGGGATGTAACTCTTTCTGTTGTCTTCTGTGTTTGTAAAAACAAAACAATTAGCAGAGGGTGAGAAACGCATCCCCAAATTTATTTTCACTATGTTTCTATTGTGTTTCAAATGGGACAAAAACGTTTTCTGTGCCGACATGTATGGTATATGGAGATTTAATACCTGGATGTCTCAGTTAAACACCTCGCCTGCGGCTCAGTGTTTAAAAACCGACATCCAGGTATTAATTCTCCATATGCCATACATGTTGGCGGAGATAACTTATAATGAATGATACGCACAGATAAGTATATCTGAAGTATTTCTCAACAAAGAAATATTTATAAAATCCATGTGCCTCCGTTGTCATTTCATAAATAGCATCTTTCCTAAAGTCCAGCATTCCAAATAGACTATTGAGAGAGCTGTTGAATATAATGAATAATAGGAAAATATAGGAATCATTATTTGTGAGTTGTTAACTGGTTTTCCTTGAATTCAAATCGGTATCTCCCAGTGTTACACATTGTCATTTCATTTAAGGTTTGCATTGAGGTTCGGTACCCTTGCGAAATTGCTACAGGGCCCTAAAAAGTCTTGGAAATTCAAAATATAGGATTGGGGCGGATCAATCCTGTCAAAACGCGAAGCCTGCTTTCAGCATTGAGTTGTATCAAGCTGAATTTGTATTTTATTTTTTTCTCCGTGAAATGTTGGTGATGTTCAGTGTTTCAAATATTTTTCTTCAATTTCTTTCCCATGAATAGCAATAAACTATGAATTGAAACCTCAAAAGGTTTGGACAGTGTTCATCAATTTTTACCACACTATGGCAAGTTGTGTCCTATTGCTTTGCAGTATCTTATAATAATATCAAGTCAGTGCCACTTGAGCAGGCAGTCAGTAGTCAGCTCAAAACCACTGCCTCCATACAGATATTGACAAAAGTCAGAATGAGGATCTTGGGAAAATATTTTTCACTAGTGGATTTATACACAAAGAAAAAAATGCTGTATGTAACTTTGGCAAATCTTTCATGAAATACTTAGTGATGAATCGATAATTGGAATCACCAAACACAACCGACAGATTATGGGGCATCAACTGATTATTACAACTGACAGTTAAAAACCAGCAGTTTCTGATTATTCTATATTTAACACTGACTATTAAAAATCTCTTTATATCTGGCCAGTTTGTTGAAGTTTTTCAATAAAAACGTATGTAGTGCATAGCAGAATATTTAATAATTTGCAGAGCTGAGATATTACGGAATTTACCATCTCCAATCAGTATGAGATCGTCACCATTTCCCAGCGGATCAAAGTAATTGACCTTCAATCATGAATTCAACATTGCATTGAGTACATAATGTAAACTTGTAAATAAATACAATGTGTTCAGCCGGTAGTCTTCAGTATTTCATGATGCAGGCATCACAACACAATAAGAGAATAAAATTATAGAAAAAACTCTTTTTTTTTCAATGGCAGGTGATTGTTACGCAACATGTATGTCGCATGGCTGTCACAACAACGTTTTCAGTTTGTCAAGAAGTTGAAAAATGAACATTAAACTTGCGTGCTCATCGATCTGTAAACCATGCATGTACACAAGTTCACAACACACATTAATACAAAGTATGTGTGCTCAGTATATTTCTGGTTAATTCATCCAAGTGTATTGTATTCTTACACAAATTAACACTATTTACAATATCATGTGATTATATCGCTAATAACGATCCTCCCCCCCCCCCCCCAAAAAAAAATAAAAATAACACGAATATTATTTTTGCTAATTTTGCCCAATGCTAAACATGCATATTCTGAGAACTTACCGTATTTACTCTATGTATTGGGACACTCTATGATTTGGGACACACATTATTTCCAGAAAACTATATTTTTTTTATGCTCCAAAGTTTGGGACATTCAGGAGATTTGTTTCCAGTTGACCCGTCGCTAGTAGCAGACGACACTCATAAAAAAATTCTTGAGTAACTAAAAATTTTCATTATTTGCTTCTAAAACATAGCTTATGATCCCTCATTGGAACGAGTGCAATGCGCTCGTTCCAATGAGGGATCATAAGCTATGTTTTGGAAGCAAAAAATGAAAACATAAAAAAAATTGGACTGCGATTTTTGTGTATAGTGATGGAAAATGAATCACACACAACTTTATTCAGCATCAAATCAAGACCAGGCTGTGTTCTTTTCCCATTTTCTAAGAATTGGGACACCTGTGAAAATAATTATTTTTAGCTGTCCCAATACATAGAGTAAATACGGTATATGCTATTAAGGTTTCGTAATTGATGATTCAGTAGTATAACCAACACATATTATTCCAACCATCGGAATCGGCAGATAAATAATCGGTAATTTGTTCATAGCAAGTTTTAATAATCGGTTCATCACTAGAAATACTCAGGCCTTATCATCAGGCTCAAATATTTTATTCAAGATTTGCATGAGTTACATTCTCCCCATGTCCCTTAGCTTGACTCCACTTAGGATAAGAGAAAATAATTAAATTGTTCTGGTTTCCAGACCGATCCTACTTCTCATGACAGACCTTTTATTAGCACTAAACATGAATATTTTCACCATTTAAAATGATATCAGAAGATATGCATGGACTTGACTTCAAATACATGTGCACTGGGAAAATAGGCTGTACATTTCAACCCTACACCAAACCCAAATAATAGACGACACTGTATAAAAAAAATTATATAACTAAAAATATTCATTTTCTGCCCCCAAAACTAAAACTTAGCTTATGACTCATCATTGGAACGAGCTCAATGAGCTCGTTCCAATGAAGGGGTCATAGGCTATGCTTTTGAGACAAATAATGAAAAAGTTATAGAATTTGAATAGCGATTTTTGTTCGTGGTGCTGAGCAGTAGGGCTGCACGATATTCAAAACAGAACACCGGTATTGGTATTAAAAAAAATACTGCGGTATACTGGTATATCGAAAACTGTTCAGATATCTGAACATAAGTACCACAATCGAGACTTGAGGCATCACAGTCAGAATGTATCAACATGCGGTTATACAACACAGACGATATCAAAATTTATTATTTTAAATAAGATTTTTCCAAAAATTTCTACAAAACAATATCATGTGACCCCTCATTGGAACGAGCTCGTTGAGCTCGTTCCAATGAGGGGTCACATGATATAGTTTTGTTGAAATTTTTGAAAATTATTTTTTCAACTGCTGAATTTGTATATTACGTGGGCACATGCTGACGATTCCTTGGGTAAAGCGATAATATTATTCATTCTGAGTTCCAGTTCAAAAACTTGAGACATCTTGAAAATTAAATTGTGGGTAAATAAATAATGATGATAAACCAATATTTTTGTAATTACACCGGTATTCAGTTGATATTGGTTTGAATACCGGTATATATCGGTTTATCGAAATACCATGCAGCCCTACTGAGCAGTTAGATAAAAGGTGAAGTGACTGTTAGAAAATAAAATATACCCCCCACCCACCACCAGAAATCCTGACCGACTAATCCCATTTTTCAATTGCATGTCCTGACCGACTGATCCAATTTACCCAAGCGAAACCATTTTCTTTTCATCTTATTCAAAAGATTTCCTCCACACTTCTATCATGAGTGAACTGTTAACTGGTATCGAGAATAGTAACTTGACAAGCTTATAAGTTGTAACCATTGTGGTACAGGTTATCTGATTAATGATTTCAACGCTAACTGCACATATATTATTGAAACAGTAAAAACCTGACAGCAAAAAAGAGGTTATGATTGTCAAATTTGAACTTCTTTCCAGAATCAGGTGGAAAAAGAAAAAGTCAGCCATCAGGCGGTGGTGCAAGTCAGAAGGGAAAAAAAGCCAAAAAATCCAAATCACAAGAAATATCACAGGTATTTGCAGAATGTTAGGTATCATGCAAAGAATACAGGGCTCAATATTACGTTTTTTGTTTTTATTAATTCAGTACAGTGGAGTCCACTTAACTGGATATCTCTTAACCCTTTATCCAACGCAGACGATATCAAAATTTATTAATTTAAATATCATTTTTCAATTTTCTTCGAAAAATTTCAACAAAACCATATCATGTGACCCCTCATTGGAATGAGCTCGATGAGCCCGAAAAATAATATTTTTTCAGCTGCTGAATCTGCATATTGCGTGCCCATTCATTGGGTAAAGGGTTAATTGAATAACCCTGTTAATTGAATATAATTTCCAAACAAAACCATTTACCATACCTTCAGTACAAATTTAACCTGTTATGAGAATATAGGATCTGGAGTAAACCTCTGTTAGTGGAGTAAAAATCTCTTGTGACCTGTGGAGAAATTACCCTGACAATCACCAAATTCCAAGTGTCCAAATCCCTGTTAATTGAATCATTTTCACTGGCAAAGAGTTGAATATTAAGAGGGTTCCACTGTGCCACAAATGGTACGAAATATGCTCCGTGCTCATGCTGGGTACTGTTTGGTTGTGGTACACAGAACCTTTCCCTTAACCATAAGTCCCTCGATTAACCCCCTGCACGCTGTTAGTGCAACAGAAATTTTTCTGCTTTTCTCTGTCAAACAAGGTATATTTTGTTAACCATTAAGAGCCTGGACAAATGTACTAAATTCCCACTAGCCCACAGCCAGTGGCTCAGAAGTGATTTCTAGTGAAGTCTTGGCTGCCTCAGAAGTCAGCCAAAACTGTAACTAGAAACCACTGCCTAGATTATTTGCCAATTGTCAGCCGAACCTCCTTATAATTTTATGTTAAGGGTACCTATTTTGAGGTTGTAAAAGTCAGAAATAGGCCTTTAAGGGTTAAATATTAAACTGCATTATGGGAAATATTTGCTGCTGAAAACTTTGCCATTTTGACATCAGAGTGCAGAGAGTTATATGGACAGATGTGGTCTTACAGTATGTGAAGTAATAACTATCCATGTTAAGTATAGCAGATAACATGCACGAGGCAAAGTATTTCAGTGAGTAAACGGTGACCCTGCATATTGTTTTGGGCTCTCTCATATGTCCTATCTATAAATCCATGTTTTCTCAACAATGTTTTCAATATCAGTAATATTGATGTCAGATGTCTTAAATGTCTTTTTAACCCTTTACCTACAGTATGTGGAGAGTGGACTAAATCACCCATGGAGTGGGGTTATCACCCAAGCTTTTACTTTCAAATTGTGTACACATCGACAACAAACACAAGCAATGTTTCAGCCAATGGACCTCCGGGTTTAACCCGGAGGTCCACTGGCTGAAACTTTTCTTGTGCTGGTTATGCTTTGCAGCAAATTTGCAATTATTGCTTGGTGGAATCTCCACTCTGTGGGTGATTTAATGATAATACACTCTCCATGTACTGTAACATGGAAAGCAGACGACACTTGCCAAAAAAATTCTTGAATAGCTAATTATACCCCACGCAACGAAGTTGCAGGGGTATAATGTTTTTGACTGGTCCGTCTGTCAGTCAGTCCGTCAGTCAGTCCTACTTGTTTTCCGGACTTCTTTTCTACACGCTTCCAGATATTGAGCTGATTTTTGGTATGTGAGTCTAACATAGTGGCCTACAGATCAAGTTTGCATTTTGTTCCGCTCAACTGATTTTTACCAAAATTATGGCCCTTGGACTCTGAAAAATTCATCAAAATTGCAGTTTTCCGGACTTATTTTCTACACGCTTCCAGATATTGAGCTGACTTTGGTATCTTAGTCTGACATGGTGGCCTACAGATCAAGTTTGCATTTTGTTCCGCTCCACAGATTTTTAACGAAATTACGGCCCTTGAATTTTGAAAAGTTCATCAAAATTACAGTTTTGCGGACTTTCTTCCTACATGCTTCCAGATATTGAGCTGATTTTTGGTATGTTAGTCTAACATGGTGGCCTACAGAACAAGTTTGCGTTTTGTTCTGCTCCACTGATTTTTACCGAAATTACGGCCCTTGGACTCTGAAAAATGCATCAAAATTACAGTTTCCCGGACTTTTTTTCTACACGCTTCAAGATATTGAGCTGATTTTTGGTATGTTAGTCTGACATGGTGGCCAAGAGATCAAGTTTGCATTTTGTTCCGCTCCACTGATTTTTACCAAAATTACGGCCCTTGAACTTTGAAAAGTTCTTCAAAATTACAGTTTTGCGGACTTTTTTCCTACACGCTTCCAGATATTGAGCTGATTTTTGGTATGTTAGTCTAACATGGTGGCCTACAGAACAATACCATTGAAACTACGGAACACTGTTTTCTGCAGTATTCCTAGAATCTATGTTTATTTTTAAAAAATGATTAGAGCTTGAAATATCGGGGTGCGTGGGGTATGTGAGCGTGGTCACTAAGGTTCTATATTTTTTTTCATTTTTTGTCTCAAAAACATATGTTATGACCCCTCGTTTGAACGAATTCGTCGAGCTCGTTCCAACGAGGGGTCATAACCTATGTTTTTGAGACAAAAAATGAAAAAAATAATGAAAATCAATTGTCAGTTTTTGAGAATAGTGCTGGCCGGTTTTGGCCGTTATGTTGGGTAAAAGGTTAAACAATGTTAAGAAAAAAAATTGGAAAAAAATAATTAAAAATGAATGAGGATTTTTATACCCCAACTCTTGGAAGAGAATGAGGGGTATACTGCATAACATCTGTCCATCCATCTATGCATATCCACAGCGATATCTCAGCAGTGAGGTGGGGGGATGGATTTCAATGAAATTTGGTATGAGGGATCCTTGTGACAAGTCACTCGTGCAAATATAAAAAAGTTGCCCGCTTATTTTTCTCCAGAGTTACGGCCTTGCCTTACTTATGGTTCTATGGATCCAGTACTGCTGTGGGCATATAATTGCCTTCAGCAAGAGCTCTTATTGCGAATAACACAGGCTGTATTTTCTGTTATTGAGTAAAGGGTTGATGCCAGATCCATATTGGACTTCACACTGAGAGGTCCACAGTTTGATCCTGACCAATGGTAACTGCATTATGTGCTTGTGCAAAGCACTTTATCCCTGATTGCCCACTTGGGGGCATGATGGTGCTGTGTACTAAGGTATACTGCACATCGATGGTACTCTTGCCTTCAATCAATGCTTACCCTGCATGTATAGAGTTAGTTTTTGTGGAGTATGACAGTTGTTTGCTGCAGCTTGTTGATTTCTCAGGGTAAAACTGTTTAACACAAGGTGATCCTCATTAAACCCAATAAATAAATAAATGCCAGTCCAGCAGTACAACATTCATTGATAAAAAAGATTTACTGGCTGCAATTCGTACCTGCAAACAATACACAGAAAAAGTACAATTTTTATTCTGTCAAATAATTATATATTGTTTGATAGTCTTTCATGAGCTGTGTCAAACAATTTATCTTATGACAAGAATGCATTTTCCCTAATACAAGTAATAACATTTGGACAAAATACTAATGGTATTGAGGCTGGCAACTGCATGTGTGATCATTCGAATCAGAAAGAGAACATTTTTTACCTGCACTCAGCTGACAGTTTTATTAAACATATTGAGGTCAACATTTTTATAATAGTAAATAAATGATAAATAAATCTCTAGCTCAACGAAATAAATTAGACTAGATCATCTTTACCATGATGATATTTTTTATATAGGCCTATCATACAGGCCTATCATACAGGCCTGGTACTAAACTGTTTATATCATAACCCATTAGCAGGTTGCACTATATAGCAAGGTGGTAACCCATAGAGAGAAGGGTGTTGTGATGCTTTTCTGATTTTACTATGCCAGTCCTTTTTTACGTGTTTACGTTTCTGTCCATGTAGATATCAACATCTAACGTGTGATCTTGCTTCAGCAAGATCACACGTTAGTTATTGCTATTTATTTTGGCGGAAATTCTTTTTAAGAAGGAAACAGCAGGCCAGTCTCTTTATAAGTAGATGCAATACTCTGCAGCAGGCCAGTCTCTTTATAAATAGATGCAATACTCAACCTTTGAGTCGAGATAGTTCTGACAGATTGCCAAGTCCTTCTGGTAAAACATACAAGATTAGTAATTTAAGAAAGTTATGATGTATTACTTGGACGTAATCTGTAGTTCGTTCTCGTATATTACAATTGACATAATTCACACAATACCTAAATGGTTGTTAGGTTATTTCCAGGCCTGTCCTGCCTTAAACATGAAAAATAAAACAAAGAAATACCCAGCTGAAATACTACTATAAACTTCAGCAGTTATAGTACTTGCAGAACAATGTATGGGGATTACATCATGCACAGCGCAAGAACACAATGCCATAATGTCTTGATCTGAAGTCATAATAAAAGTCACTATAGACATTAGAGCTGTAGGTTAACCGAAACCGAACCGAGGTTTTTATTTTTTTTAAAAAACTGAAACCGTCGACATCCGTAATCTAAGGTTTTTTGTTTTTTTTTATTAAATACTCTCTTGCTGCAGAAATTTACAGAATGTAGCCATCCCAGAGTAGTGAGAGTACACAGACACTGCCAATGGCAGTGTCTGGGTACTCTCACTACTCTGGGAAGGCTACATTCTGTGAATTTTCGACATTTCAGTTTAGTTGTTTGCAGCTTTCCTCAAGTTGCGTGTAGGTGTCAGACCTCGAAAAATGGCCAAGCACAATAAAAGTTCTGTATATTTAGGTAATTATTATATTGGCCTTCCTGATTCTTCATGCATTATAGCTTATTTCGGGCATTGATTGAGTTTCACTCAATTTCACTACCATTCAGTTATGACTCTGGAAATAAGAATGAGTTTTATTGGATTTTACTTGGCCTCATGAACAAACCGAAAACTGAACCGAACCGAGGTTTTACTCCACCTGAAAAACCAAAACCGAAACCGAACAAGAAATTCAAAAACCTACAGCTCTAATAGACATTGATTGATTGTCAAAGCAGACACCATTAAAAACTGTTACCAATCCCTTCATTATCAAACAAGGAAGATAAATTGGTTAACACCACTATGTGTATTTTCCGAGATGATGTATTGATGTCTCACCCTTGCCTTTGGGTCATATATCATCGATATATGCCCAGAGACGAGGTTTCGACTTCTGTACACCATCTCGGAAACCCACATGGTGGTAATAACCTTCATATATCATGGATCACATTTCTTAATCTATTCAAGAGTTGGAGTACTGTAGGTGTACAGTGGCCTAAATAATATTGCAGTGAACTGATAGTTGCAATCTTGTAGGCCTGGCATTCTTTAGAAGTGCAGGGGTGCTGCAAGCCGAGAAAAAATTGAGGAGGGCAATTTTTTGCACCCCTTGCTTTTCTGGAATGTCAGACCTGTTTGGGACTGCCTTTAAAATCTATTATCATTTGGAAATGTTGCATTGATTTGTGATAATTCATGACACATTTTGATATATTTTGAGTGCAGGAGACAGTCGCATAAGAATTGAATACAACACCTTGAATAATGAGAAGATGTGTGTGCCAATTTTTCCACTATGTAGCTGAATGTAGTATAATTTTTCAGTCACAATAGTAATGAATATACACTACACAGAGAGTGTATTGTCAATAAATCACCTGTGGAGTGATGATTTCTCTCAAGCAATAAATGCTAATTTGATGCAAAGCGTAAATAGCATAAGCAAAGTTTCGGCCAATGGACCTCCAGGTTGAACCCCAAGGTCCATTGGTTGAAACTTGGCTAAAGCTTCTTGTGTTTCTGTATGAAATTTAAGAGTAGTACCTTGGGTGATACCTCCACTCCATGGTGATTGGGTGACAATCCACCCTCCACCAAAACAGCATACAAGTATATGTATTGAAAAAATTCCAGGTGCATTTGCACTCCCAAGCAATTTGAGGAGGGCAATTGTTTTGCATTCCTTATTTTTCTAGACTGCCAGGCCTGATCTTGTATGATATTTTAGATCTCTGAAGGATTTGACATGGATGAAGAAGACGAGGAAACGGATGAGATGAGTCCTCAGGAAATTAAGAGTTTGAAGAAGAATATGACATCATTGTTAATTGTGAGTATTCTAACATTTTTTTAAATAAAAGATAGGGTAGTATCGAGTAAGTTCTTTGATACAGTAAAACCTGTCTTGAGAGACCACTGTCGTGAGAGACCACCTGTCTTGAGAGACCACTGTGGCCATGTACTGATTGGTTTCACTCTATAATGGACCTGTCTTGAGAGACCACAAAACTGTTGCAAAAACTCAATTTTTCACCTGTTTTGAGAGACCGGAAAATCAATTGTTGGCAATTGTATTAAAATCAATAAACAGGTTGAGGGTTAGATTTTTTTGGTGGTCCGAATTTGTTATTCAAAATTTGTTTCATTAAAAACTATTGGAGAGTTCCTATTGGTACTGTCCAATAATCTGTAATAAAACAAATTTATACAAACAAAATATATGTGTTTGACTGAAAAAGAAACATGAGCAAGGAAAAAGATGGCTTTTGTTCTGGTACCCTCATTGTTGTAACTCAGTCATTTAAGATCAATGCAGTGTGCACAGAATAGTTCAAAAATGTAACCAGGACATCGGTTCAACATTGAAGTTTTTCACTTTATATACTTTTATCTTTAATTTTTTAAACAATGCCTTTGTACTTGTATTAAAGCTAAAATAAAACAACAATAAAAAAAAACCTGAAAAATCAGTTCTTCTCCATTTCTGCAACAAATATTCTCTGGTTGGTCATTCAGTGACTAGCAAAAACGTCAAACCTGTAATGAGAGACCACCTGTCTTGAGAAGTTGAGAGACCACGTTTGCTCGGCAAAAGGGGTGATCTCTCAAAACAGGTTCTATTGTAGTTCATTTTGTTCAATTATCTATCCACATAAACCACTGGAGCTGGGCAGAAGCAGTTTTTAAGCTACAATGTCATTTTTTAGCTCAACTTTGACGAAGTCAAATTTGAGCTATTGTCATGGCCCGTCGTCCGTCTGGCCGTCTGTCCGTATGTCAACAATTGGCTATGGCTCGGGCTAGAGGTCGTATTTATGAACCGATCTTTACGAAACTTCTTGTGTACCTTTGTTATGACCCTGGGACGGGAACGAGTGTTTTTAGGTGTGGTCCGAAATTCAAGATGGCTGCCAGTGGCCATTTTGTACCGATGATGCAAAAATCAGTTTTTTGTACAGAACTTCTGTATGAAAGTTCTGATTTGAATAAAGTTTTGTATAAATGTTTAGTACCATGGGATACATCACATATAATACGGGTTTTTTTCTCGTGCGTAAATTATGCAAATTAGACTGACTTTGATTTATTTAGTGTTACTTTCAGAGCTGTAAGTGCCAAGCTGCTATGGCTCGGGCTAGAGGCCGTATTTATGAACCGATCTTTACGAAACTTCTTGGGTACCTTTGTTATGACCGTGGGACAAGAACGAGTGTTTTGGGGTGCGGTCCGAAATTCAAGATGGCTGCCAGCCGCCATTTTGTACCAACGATGCAGAAATCTGTTTTTTGTACAGAACTTCCATATGAAAGCTCTGATTTGAATAATTTTTTGTATGAATGTTTAGTACCATGGGATACATCACATATAATACGGGGTTTTTTCTCGTACGTAAATTGTGCAAATTAGACTAATTTTGATGTTTTTTGGGGTTACTTTCAGCACTGTAAGTGCAAATGCCAATACGGCTCGGGCTAGAGGCCGTATTTATGAACCGATCTTTACGAAACTTCTTGGGTACCTTTGGTATCACCGTGGGACGAGAACGAGTGTTTTGGAGTCCAGTCCGAAATTCAAGATGGCCGATGGCAGCCATTTTGTACAAAATTAGGTGCAATCAGATTTTTGCACAGAACTTCCATATGAAAGCCCTGATTTGAATAATTATTTTGTGTGAATGTTTAGTACCATGGGATGCATCACATATAATACGGGTTTTTTTCTCGTGCAGAAATTATGCAAATTAGGTGAACTTTGATTTTTTCAGTGTGACTTACACACAGTAAGTACACATGTCAATACGGCTCAGACTAGAGTCTGTATTTATGAACTGATCTTCACGAAATGTCTTGGGTACCTTTGTTATCACCTTGGGACGAGAACGAGTGTTTCTGGGTGCGGTCTAAAATTCAAGATGGCTGCCAGTGGCCATTTTGTACCGAAATTAGGTCTAATCAGTTTTTTGTACACATCTTCTATACAGCTCAGACTAGAGGCCATATTTGTGAACCAATCTTTACGAAACTTCTTGGGTACCTTTGTTATCACTGTGGGATGAGAGCGAGTGTTTTTGGGTGTGGTCCGAAATTCAAGATGGCCACCAGCAGCCATTTTGTACCAAAATTAGTGCAATCAGTCTTTTGTATAGAACTTCTGTATGAAAGTTCTGATTTGAATAAATTTTTGTATGAATGTTTAGTAACATGGAATACATCACATATTGTAAGGGTTTTTTTTTCGTGCCGAAATTATGCAAATTAGATGAACTTTGATTTATTCAGTGCTACTTACACAATGTAAGCACACATGTCAATACGGCTCAGGGTAGAGGCTGTATTTATGAACCGATCTTCACAAAACTTCTTGGGTACCTTTGTTATCTCCTTGGGATGAGAATGAGTGTTTCTGGGTACGGTCCAAAATTGAAGATGGCTGCCAGTGGCCATTTTGTACCGAAATTAGGTCCAATCAGTTTTTGTCACAAGTTCTATACAGCTCGTATTTATGAACTGATCTTCACAAAACTTCTTGAGTACTTTTGTTTTCAACCTGGGACAGGAACGAGTGTGTTTTGGGGTGCCTTTGTTATCACTGTGCTATGAGAACAAATATTTTGGGGTTCAGTCAGACCCACTCTGGGACTCAACGATTTTTTCTAGTTCAGCATCTGACTGTCGCCCACCTTTACAATACTTTACCTATACATTTGTTACAGGCAACGGTCAGTATTCATGTACAGACCGTTACAATACTTTATATGTACCTTTGTTATCAGGTCATTACCTAGATGTTCGTCATTGCTGTGTCACATTCTATACATGTACATGTCTTTGTCTTGACAAGTTGAGCTACAGTGTCATTGACACTTTCATTTCTGAATAAAACCTTGTTTTGTGTTCATTGTCCTTTTGATAGCATCCCAGTAAATGACATATGATACAGTTTATTGTATCAGATTTTTTCAACATGACAGAGAAACACCAGAAAATTTGAGGGAGATCCAGGTCATACAAGTCATAGGGATGAACCGATTATCAAAACTTGCTATCAACTGATTACCGGTTATTTCTCTGCCAATTATGCCGATTCCGATTCCAATGGTTGAAGTAGGACACTGAAGAAAATCTGTTGGTGCCTGTTATACTGTATACATCAATTATGAAAGCTTAACCCTTTACCCAACCAATCGCCCACATACGCCCGCGTAATATGCAAATTCTGTAGCTGAAAAAATGTTACTTTTCGAAAAATTTCAACAAAACCATATCATGTGACCCCTCTTTGGAACGAGCTTGTCAAGCTCGTTCCAAAGAGGGGTCACATGATATGGTTTTGTTGAAATTTTTTGAAAAAATTAAAAAAACGATATTTAAAATAATAAATTGTGAAATCTTCTGCATTGGGTAAAGGGTTAATACCACATAAGTTCTCAGAGTATGCATATTTAGTACTGGGCAATATTAGCCAAAATAATATTTGCATTTTAGTTGGGGTATGGGGAAAAATTGTTATTAACGATATTATCACACGAAATTGTTCTCGTGAAGATTGTGTTTTATTCTGGTAAATAGTGTTAATACAGTTTTGTTTAAGGATACAATACACTTGGCTGTATTAACCAGGAATATACTGAGCACATATACTTTGTGTCTTAAATGAATAATAATTTTGATGTTAATGTGTGTTGTGAAGTCGTATGAAGCATGGTTTACACGTTTGTCAGAATGTATTATTCAGTGTTCTTTTTTTCAGTGTGTTACCTCCCTTGATGTGTTTCTCAAATGTTTAAACAAACTCTACAATCTTCGGGAAATGGTGGCGATCTCTTGCTGATTGCAGTTGGTAAATTCCATAATATCTCTGCTCTGCTCTGCAAATCCCTAAATTTTCTGCTGTGCACTACACATGTTTTTAATGGGGAATCTTTATTGAAATTGCTAGATATCAAAAGGATTTTTAATAGTGAATGTTAAATATAGAATAACCGGAAACTGCCGGTTGTCATAATCGGCTGATGCCCTTCCCCCATAACCAGCCGGTTCCGTTTGCCAATTGGCCTCTCCCTATAAAGTGAGTAGATAAAATTGTTTACAGACCATAGATAACATTTTGTATTGGTTACATGGAATAAAATGCTACTGAAAAGAATCAGTGACATATAGACAGCAAGGAACAAACATGAACGAGATGACCAGCCGCATCTTGTCGGTAATTCTTTGGTTGGTATACATCACAGTATATTATGGATGAGTTGAATATCATTTGTACAGATCTACGATGAGACTGCAGTCGATATCGTTAGTAGTCATATTGATTGATGAATACTAAGAGGACATTAGCGGACATTAAGGACATTAGCGATTACACTCCTGACAATAGGGATTATCATATTGGACTTTGGTTTAATATAAAGATAGAAATTGTGATGTGAGTTTTTTCTTAAACTCTGCTGTACCTGTGATATTTCAGATATTTTGGTTTAAGTTTTTCCAAAGTCGAGGGAAGGCAAATAGTGACAATCTGTCTAAAAGCTTTTGTCTGAGTTCTACTGATGTGAAGTGGTTGAGTTTGCCTAGTATTCAACCCTTTGAACCCTGGTGGTATCTTCCATGTCAGTTCAATGGCAGCAATTAGAAGAGTCCATATTTATTATTTGGGGTAGGACCAATTAATATTTTCAATGTGCAGCCTTGGGGCTGCACATTGAAAATATTGATTGGTCAACACCACACATTTACCTTGAAGCCATCCCTCTTAATGACATTATAACGTAGCTTGTGACCTGGCCAGAAAAACGGCCTCTGGGATTGAAAGGGTTAAATTTTAAGAATTGTCTTTGAACCAGAAATAATCGTTAAAGGAGTCAGGAAGATTGCCATATTCCCAATCAAACACAAAGAGATAGGCTGAAGTTTGAAGTTACTTTCTAGGTACTTTGGTAGTTGTTTCTTGCCAAATCTTGGCTGCCAATATATGCAGACAAGACTTGCCCTGAAACAACCGCAGAGTCACAGGATGTAAACTGTTGAAGTCTGTCAAAAATGTATAAAAATCTCCAAACCTTTAAGGGTTAAAACTACTTCTCCGAACAAGAAAATTATAAAGTTAATGTCAGTTCCTGGTTATTTATTTCATTAGTAATCCCATCTTTTCTATTTTCAAAATGAATGAAAGTTAATTTTAAATCATCTTTTTCAAGGATTTAGTGGATTTCCTGGAGGTATACAGTTTGAGGCAGGCAGAAACTTCAGCTTGTCATACAGTACAAGTGCTCATGGAGGTGATAAAGATGGAACCAGAAATGTTCGACGGAAAGTTTTCAACAGAAAAGTAAATTTGAATTATTAAAGTGTCTTTTATCCCCCAAACCACCAGTCATACTAAATGCAGTGTGGAGATAGAAATGCATATAATTGTATCTCAATTATGTTTGAAGTGCTTTTTCCATTCTTGATATTTTTAAGCTTTTAAAAAAAAAATCTTATTTCTCAACACCTCCCTCATCATTAAAAAACTGTCTAATCACTCCACTAGGGCCGCACGTGGTATATCGATAAACCGATATATACCGGTATTCAAACCAGTATGGATTGAATACCAGTAAAATTGCAAAAATATTGGTTTATCATCATTATTTATTTACCCACAGTTCCATTTTTATGATGTCCTGAGTTTTTTTTAACTACAGTCCCGAACGAATAATATTTAATCCTGTACCCAACGAATTGGCCAAATTCTCCCGGGTAATACACAAATTGTGCAGTTGAGCAAATATTATTTTTCAAAAAATTTCAACAAAACCATATTATGAGACCCCGCATTGGAATGAGCTCGTTCTGTTCTAATGAGGGGGGCACTTGATATGGTTTTGTTGAAATATTTTGAAAAATTTGATAAACTAATATTTAAAAAAATAATATTTTTATACTGTACCAATGACCCAGACTTAGCTGGTGCTAACTCCACAAAAACCAGGGCCAAACACAAATTTTGCCCCCCAATCCCCAAAATTTGCATCCAAAACAAAAAGAAATCATGTCCTAAAGGACCTCCATAGTACGACTCTACTGCGCATGCGCAGTGACGCAGTCGTCCCGAAATTGGCGCCAAATATCTTTCTCTGTTTGGCCCTTCATCAGTCAACATCTCACTGATCTTTGTGCTTGTAAATCTCAGTTTAAAGGATGCCAGACACGTAATTCTTGGAGAAAATGTGATTCTAAGGAGGATAGAAGGAGGAGAGGAAAAAAGAAGTGGCAAAAAATAATCAGGGCTGTACTTAAAATTTTTTGTTAAAATTATGTTAAGTTGCCTATTTTCGAGGCAAACGCCTCTTGTTGTCATTCTTGCTAATTGTTGCACTGCTTATTCAGTGTTTCCTCTCCCCTAACCTTCTAAAGTCCCCCCTTGCAATTCTCCCATGCTTTTGGCATATTTTTGAGAAGTTTCATTTCTAAAATTTCCCTGGGAGAGTTGCTTGGTTACAGAATGTTTTCTGTTTTTTTCCCCATAGTTACGTTTTCACCCATGGGTGTATAACGTTTGTGTTCTGCATCTTCCATCTGATGTTCTGCAGATTCTCCCCTGGGAGTCTCTGTTTTGCATCAGATAGAGTGTAATTGAGGACTGATTCCGGGCCAGTTTTGTCAGTGCCTGGAGTCATGTTTTCTTCTGTGTTTACACTGTTTGTTTTCATTGGCAACAGCCTTTTTTGAGGGGGGCTGTTTGCCTTTGAGGTAGTTTATCTCATTATAAGATACATTTATATTATCCGAAAGTGTCTCATTAATTATTTTATATAATTTTAAAATTTTTGACCACACTTTGCCATCGGATCCATCGGGGCTCAACGTTACTTTTCAGCAACTTGGGCTTCTCTGAAAAAATATTTTTTCAAAATTATTTTGTTTTGCAATTGTTTTTTCATTTATTAATGGATCATGTTATTATGTATCTTTGTGTCAGGGGTTTTTGCGAGTAACTAGGACTTATTGTTGTTCCTTCACAATGAAAGGAACTTGTTCAAATTGTAATAGGAAGAAATCTTCCTCTGACTTTCATGATTATTGCATAAATTGTAGTCAGTGTTCTCGCATTAATCCCTGTCCTGTATGTGAACATTGGGATGAGAAACATTGGAAACGTGTGTCACGATATGTTGTTTCTGGAGAAAGAGCGATGCCGGCTCTTTCTCCACAAGGTCACTCTACTCTCTCAGTTTCTATTTCAGAGGAACCAGAACAGGGTGATGTTTCCATGTTATCTTCTTCAAGTGTGCGTCCGTCGTCACAATTAAATACAGAGCTAGCGGCAAAAGTGCTCATGGAAATTAGACAAATGTCGTCCGCTAGCTCGCCCGGTGTAGCGTCCATTCACCGAATGGTTCGGCAGCCGGGTTCGTCCGATGCGGTCCAAGAGGAAATTTTGGGTGATGCGAGCACTATAAAAATAATAGATGCACACCCAGTGACGGCGGATAGTGAACGAGAACGGAGGAAGCCTTTTAGTCCGGTTCCTAGCTCGTCCAGGTCCAGCCGGGCCGCGAGCGAGAGAGGCCCCTCTCTCGTACAACAACATCTGGGACCAGATGTTGTGGTACAAAATGTGTCTTTAGCGGAGCATACGTCCGTCGCTCGGGACGCTCCGTTGTATAAGCAGTCCGCAGAGACTGTTAAGGCTTCCTCTTCTCGCCGGCGCACACGACCGCACCTTGGCTGCGTGACCTCCGATATCTTGCCAGCTTCGCCGAGGAAGGATTATTCGGCGACCAGGTCACACCATCCGGCAGCCAGGGACTCGAGACCGATGGACTCCGGACGTTCGCATAGGAAAAGTATGCGGGAGCCATCCGATGCGGAGCTGCCCTCGGCAAAGCAGCGAAAGACCGCTCCTCCGCAGGTCTCGACGTCGGACATTCTAGTGCAGATAGCACAGCTTATCGCAGCATCCCAGCAGCCGACAGAGACGGTGTCGGATCGAGAATTATCCGACGGCGCTGGGTCGGTACGCTCCGCCGAAGCATCGGGGGCGGACGACCGGGAACATCGGGAGGTCCGACCGGATGGTGAAAGGGATACGGATGAATTGGAGCTATCCCTTTCGGAACAACACAAAGCTGCCGTAGACTTCATCCGGCACTTTCTTCCTCAAGTTGTTCCGTCGGGCCAGACTGCTGCGCTTCCGGACAGGAGAATTATAGCGTCATTGGACTCTGATTTTTTCGAGCGGTTCAGGGACATCGCTCCCGAGTTTCCGTCGCAGTCCAATAATGTTGCAAGAACATTTGAATTATTGAACGACGCTATTTTTAAACTTGCTTCCAGGACAGGGAAAGCAGGCTTCTTGTCCGCAAATACTCTCAACCTGCCTTTCATTAATGCAAGGAATAAATTCGACACGGCAGGTCAGGGTATACCGAGAGTTCCTCTGCGTATGGACGACGAGGCGGAAGACTTAGAGCTATCATTACCGTCGTCAGCTTCTATTCCAACCGCAGTGTTGGAAACAGCTATTGCGTCTAACAGAGCCAATTTAGATGCCTTATCTTACGCAGATCACCTTACGAAGGCGTTATCACTGCGTCTTCAAGGGGAAGAGTTTCAGGATATACAATCCTCCTTAAGACTTCTTTCAAGGGCAGTAGCTTATTCCACGTGTAACTCCGCCCTTTCAGTGGCTAATCTGGAGTTGGTTAGACGTGACGCAGCCCTGTCTACATCCACACTAGTGGATTCTAAGGTGAAGAACTCTCTTAGAGTCGCTTCGGTCTCAGGAGATCTTCTCTTTGACGGCAAGCTTTCCGCTATTTATGATAATATTAAAAAGAAAGCTAGTGATTCTCTGTTGTTTAGATCCGCTCCTAAAAGGTCGGATTCAGCAGACACGAATAAGGCGGGCACTTCTGGGTCTTATCCGCCCAAGAGAGGTTCCTATAGAGGTTCCGGTGCGTCCTCTAGCTCTTATTCGAGAGACCGTCAGGATAGCGACTCTCGTTCGGGACGTCCTTCAGGCCGGGACAATCGGTCGGACGCCCCGAGGTCGACGAGGCGAGGTGCGGGTCGTGGAAGACGTGGTTTCTCCTACCGCAGGCCTCGCAGATCCAGGAGGTGATGGCTCAAACCTCTATCGCGTTCCGGTTGGCGGAAGGTTGTCGAGTTTTTCTCAAGAGTGGGCGTCGATTACGGACGACCCTTGGGTGAGAGGAGTGACTTCGGAAGGTCTAAAGATATCCTTCAAACGAAAGCCTCCATTAACTCGAAGTCCAAAGTGGACTCATCTTCCGTCAAACCCTCAGAAAAGAGACGCTCTGCTATCAGAGGTGCAGTCTCTTTTAATGAAGAACGCGGTAGAGGTCGTAGAAAACCAGGAATCGCTGGGATTCTACAGCCATCTGTTTCTGGTTCCGAAACCAGACGGCTCGTTCCGTCCAGTCATAGATTTGAGCTGGATAAACAAGCTGATCATCGCTCCGAAGTTTTATATGGAGACGATTCGATCGGTCAGAGCGAGTATTCGGGTGAACGATTATGCAACGAGCATAGATCTCAAAGATGCGTACTTTCACGTCATGGTACATCCGACATTCCGAAAGTATCTACGCTTCGCAGTCCTAGGAGTGGTGTATCAGTTCCGGGCCATGTGCTTCGGATTGAATCTAGCACCCTGGGCTTTCACTCGAGTAATGAACTCGGTAATGATTTACTTCCGAGCTCATTCGTCTGCGGTAACGTCGGCCTACCTGGACGACATTCTTCAGAGGTACGGCAACGAGTTAACGCTTCAGAACGATGTTCAGAATCTTCTTCTATTGCTCCGACATCTCGGTTTCATAGTAAACGAGGAGAAGTCGGATCTGGTGCCGTCCAAGTCATTCACTCATCTGGGAATGAGCTTCGAGACGCACAACAATCTCGTTCGTCTGCCGTTAACCAGAGCGAAATTAGTCAGTTGTTACGCTCGCTATTGTCTAAATACAGACAAAGTCACAGCGAGAGAATTTATGAGACTGATAGGTCTGTGCGGAGCCGCTGCGGATCTCATTCCGATGGGACGGCTACGCACACGGCCTCTTCAAATTTTCTTGACTCAGAATTGGAGTGTGAAAATTCATTCGCTCGATGTAGACGTTCTCTTGTCAGATCAAGTGAAACAAGAGATTCAGACTTGGGCAAACATTCAGTGGTTAACTCAAGGAGTTCCGCTGCAGTTGCCGGATCCGAGTTTTACCATTATGACGGATGCCAGTCAAACAGGTTGGGGTGCATCATTAATCCCAACGGATTCGAGATGCCAGGGTCTTTGGGATCCGCAATTCCTGTGCAAGCACATAAACATCAAGGAAATGATGTCAATTTGGCTTGCGTTACGTCACTGGATGGACATTATTCACGATGCTCATGTCCAAATCCTATCCGACAATACGACAGTAGTGGCGTATATACGGAATCAGGGAGGCACTCATTCAGTTCCGTTGTTCAATCTAACGGAAAGAATCCTTCTGTTTGCGTTGGAACATCACGTTCTTCTTTCGGTCCGTCACATACCGGGTCGTCTGAATGTGCTAGCAGACTCCCTTTCTCGAAAGGGTCGCTTGTTGCCGTCGGAGTGGACTCTCAACAAACAAGTATTCAATCAGATTTGCTACCAATGGGAACGGCCAATGATAGACTTATTTGCGACACATCTCAACAATCAGTTGCAGACGTATGTGTCCCCGTGTCCGGATCCAAGAGCATTTGCTGTAGACGCTCTATCGATCCCTTGGGACGGAATGATAGGATATGCGTATCCTCCAGCGCCGTTAATTCAACAAGTATTGCTAAAGATAAAACAATCTCAATGCAAGATTCTGTTGGTAGCATCTCTGTCGCCACAGAGACCGTGGATAAATCTACTCAGGTGTCTGTTGTGGGACCTACCGCGGAAGCTCCCTCCACGAGAGGATCTTCTTTGGCAGGGGAAATCGCGCCAACTGCATCACAACCCGCAAGGTCTCAACCTTCACGTTTTTCCGTTGTGCGGTCCTTCTTGCATGGCAAGCACTTTACAGGACGAGCAGTGGACGCGATTTCTAACTGTAGGAGGACCTCCTCTTCGCTAAACTATGCGGCTAAGTGGAAGGTTTTCCGTCGTTGGTGTAGGGATCATTCTGTTGATATATTTGATCCCTCTATACCAGACATTGCTAACTTTCTAGTGTACTTGTTTGACGAAATCAAACTGCAACCGGTTACTATAAAGGGTTATAGATCTATGTTATCTGATACCTATGCACATCATGATAGTTTACAAATTGGATCTAATGTCTCTTTATCGAAATTGGTTAGAAACTTTTCGATAAATAGACCCAGAACTCTTAGATTAATTCCTAAGTGGAATTTAGCTTGGGTTCTCCTTAAATTGAAGGAAAAGCCATTTGAACCTCTTGGGACAGTAGATTTCAAATTCTTATCTTATAAGACAGCTTTTCTCTTAGCTTTCTCTTCTGCCAGAAGAGTCAGTGAGCTTCATGCACTATCGGTGGATGATTCTCATTATCGTAGTGTTGGGAACACTATCACCTTCACTACTAACGTCGGTTTTTTAGCTAAGAATCAGGCTCCTAATAAATATCCGGAACCTATTGTTATTAAGGCTCTTCCGTCTTCAGACGGGCGTAGGCCTTTACTCTGTCCTGTTAGAGCACTACGTATCTATAAACAGAGATCTCAGTTCATCAGAAAGGGACGGAAACGTTTCTTTCTGTCTTTAATGCCTAATAGAAAGGACATTTCAGTCCATTCTATTGCTAGATGGATTCAGTTAACTATCCGTACTGCGTATGAAGATTTATCTTCTTCTCAGCAGTCTGTGCTTAAGATTTCTGCTCATGAAGTAAGAGCTCTTTCTACTTCCTGGGCTTATGCTAATAGTGTTGCTATTACAGATTTAATGAAGGCTGCTTATTGGTCTCAGCCATCCACATTTACTAATTTTTATCTCAGAAATATTGAGTCCATTTCTGGAGACCTGCATTGTTTAGGTCCGTTATCTGTTGCTCAGAATGTCGTCCACTAAACAGTTGCAACTATAGTTATGCAGGCTTTCTGTTCCGGCAGTGACTCCGTCCGGCTGCCCTCTTCGCTCTGGGCTATTTGACCCAGGGCAAGGGGAAGGGGGGGGGGGCGGGTGTTCCCTTAGGTCACCTGCTTTATAGTGAAAAGCAAGGGAATGCCTCCTCCAAGACAGTATTTCTGAGTCGCTTCCGGGATGGTTTTAAAGTGTAATATTAATGTTTAATTTCATTCATGTCTTACTTTTAAAGTGTAGCTCGGTGTGAAGCATTTGTATATGTCAAGTGTCAAACGGGCTTTAATATACAATACTCGGACACTTTTAAATGATTATAAAGAGTCTCAATTCTCTGGACTACTTTATTTATTGGCTTGTTTTAATAATAATTAGTATAAAGGTTATACTGGATATTAATAGAGAACATGAATGTTATTGTGCTCAATTATTAAGGGTAGTGTATCTTTCTAATTTAAATATTAAATAAGAAAGATACATGTAAAGCCTAATACTCCTTTTCTCCTTAAGGGGTTATCTCTTTATTTTATAATTGAGCTTATTGGATTTTCCTCTATGTCCTAGGCCCTCCAGCCTGTTTACTATTCAGCTAAGTCTGGGTCATTGGTACAGTATAAAAATGTTAAAAAATTTATAGTAATTTATATATTTTTTATACTTACCAATGACCCAGACGGGGATGGCCCTCCCTGAGTTGGGAACTCTTGCCTCCCCGCTGAGTACATAGCGCTGACCAGGCACTGCCAGTAAGAATGATATTTGGCGCCAATTTCGGGACGACTGCGTCACTGCGCATGCGCAGTAGAGTCGTACTATGGAGGTCCTTTAGGACATGATTTCTTTTTGTTTTGGATGCAAATTTTGGGGATTGGGGGGCAAAATTTGTGTTTGGCCCTGGTTTTTGTGGAGTTAGCACCAGCTAAGTCTGGGTCATTGGTAAGTATAAAAAATATATAAATTACTATAAATTTTTTAACTTTTAATTATCCCCGCATTTTAAAAAATGCGGGGATATTGTCATGATCTCCGTCCGTACGTCCGTACGTCCGTACTTCCGTACGTCCGGTTTTGTAATTCGAAACGCTGTAACTTTCTACAGTTGTTCGATAGGGTCTGTGCAACCCAAAAATACAACTTTTAAATTTTTGTGCCACCAGGTGGCTTCTGTGGAGCCACTTAAAAAATGCGTTATTTTTTCACTTTTTTGCTGAATAGTCCCAACCTATGTAATTCGGAGTTCTAAAATTACACTAGGGTGTTGCTAAATGATCTGTAGATATGTAGGAAGGTTTCGGATTTTTCGGGTGCCACGTGGCTGTGCCACCGTTGCCGCTTTTGTGTTTTCTTAGACCTTTTCCGGCGAAAGGCTCCTAGGGTATGTAATTCGAAATGCTAAAACCATGCTCAAATGTTGCAGTAGGGTCTGTAGATGCGCACAAAGGTTTCGGATTTTTCAGGTGCCACGTGGCTGTGCCACCGTTGCCACTTTTGTGTTTTCTTAGACCGTTTCCGGCGAAAGGCTCCTAGGGTATGTAATTCGAAATGCTAAAACCATGCTCAAATGTTGCAGTGGGGTCTGTAGATGCGCACAAAGGTTTCAGATTTTTTAGGTGCCACGTGGCTGTGCCACCGTTGCCGCTTTTGTGTTTTCTTAGACCGTTTCTGGCGAAAGGCTCCTAGGGTATGTAATTCGAAATGCTAAAACCATGCTCAAATGTTGCAGTGGGGTCTGTAGATGCGCACAAAGGTTTCAGATTTTTCAGGTGCCATGTGGCTGTGCCACCGTTGCCGCTTTTGTGTTTTCTTAGACCGTTTCTGACGAAAGGCTCCTAGGGTATGTAATTCGAAATGCTAAAACACTGCTCAAATGTTGCAGTGGCGTCTGTAGATGCGCACGAAGGTTTTGGATTTTTCAGCTGCCATGTGGCTGCGCCACCATTGCCACTTTCGTGTTTTCTTAGACCGTTTCCGTCGAAAGGCTCCTAGGGTATGTAATTCGAAACACTAAAACCATGCTCAAATGTTGTAGTGGTGTCTGTAGATGCGCACGAAGGTTTCCGATTTTTCAGGTACCATGTGGCTGTGCCACCGTTGCCACTTTTGTGTTTTCTTAGACCGTTTCCGGCGAAAGGCTCCTAGGGTATGTAATTCGAAACGCTAAAACCATTCTCAAATGTTGCATTGGAGTCTGTAGATGCGCACGAAGGTTTCAGATTTTTCAGCTGCCATGTGGCTGCGCCACCATTGCCACTTTCGTGTTTTCTTAGACCGTTTCCGGCGAAAGGCTCCTAGGGTATTTAATTTGAAATGCTAAAAGCATGCTCAGATGTTGCAGTAGGGTCTATAGATGCGCACAAAGGTTTCAAATTTTTCAGGTGCCACGTGGCTGTGGCACCGTTGCCACTTTTGTGTTTTCTTAGACCGTTTCCGGCGAAAGGCTCCTAGGGTATGTAATTCGAAACGCTAAAACCATGCTCAAATGTTGCAGTGGGGTCTGTAGATGCGCACAAAGGTTTTGGATTTTTCAGGTGCCACGTGGCTGTGCCACCGTTTCCACTTTTGTGTTTTCTTAGACCGTTTCCGGCGAAAGGCTCCTGGGGTATGTAATTCGAAACGCTAAAACCATGCTCAAATGTTGCAGTGGGGTCTGTAGATGTGCACGAAGGTTTCGGATTTTTCAGCTGCCACCTGGCTGCGCCACCATTGCCACTTTCGTGTTTTCTTAGACCGTTTCTGGCGAAAGGCTCCTAGGGTATGTAATTCGAAACGCTAAAACCATGCTCAAATGTTGCAGTAGGGTCTGTAGATGTGCACAAAGGTTTCCGATTTTTCAGGTGCCACGTGGCTGTACCACCATTGCCACTTTTGTGTTTTCTTAGCCTGTTTGCGGCAAAAGGCTCCTAGGGTATGTAATTCGAAATGCTAAAACCATGCTCATATGTTGCAGTAGGGTCTGTAGATGCGCACAAAGGTTTCGGATTTTTCAGGTGCCATGTGGCTGTGCCACCGTTGCCACTTTTGTGTTTTCTTAGACCGTTTCCGGCGAAAGGCTCCTAGGGTATGTAATTCGAAATGCTAAAACCATGCTCAAATGTTGCAGTGGGGGTCTGTAGATGCGCACAAAGTTTTCAGATTTTTCAGGTGCCACGTGGCTGTGCCACGTTTCCGCTTTTGTGTTTTCTTAGACCATTTCTGACGAAAGGCTCCTAGGGTATGTAATTCGAAATGCTAAAACACTGCTCAAATGTTGCAGTGGCGTCTGTAGATGCGCACGAAGGTTTTGGATTTTTCAGCTGCCATGTGGCTGCGCCACCATTGCCACTTTTGTGTTTTTTTAGACCGTTTCCGTCGAAAGGCTCCTAGGGTATGTAATTCGAAACACTAAAACCATGCTCAAATGTTGTAGTGGGGTCTGTAGATGCGCACGAAGGTTTCAGATTTTTCAGGTACCATGTGGCTGTGCCACCGTTGCAACTTTTGTGTTTTCTTAGACCGTTTCCGGCGAAAGGCTCCTAGGGTATGTAATTCGAAATGCTAAAACCATTCTCAAATGTTGCATTGGAGTCTGTAGATGCGCACGAAGGTTTCAGATTTTTCAGCTGCCATGTGGCTGCGCCACCATTGCCACTTTCGTGTTTTCTTAGACTGTTTCCGGCGAAAGGCTCCTAGGGTATGTAATTCGAAATGCTAAAAGCATGCTCAAATGTTGCAGTAGGGTCTATAGATGCTCACGAAGGTTTCGGATTTTTCAGGTGCCACGTGGCTGTGGCACCGTTGCCACTTTTGTGTTTTCTTAGACTGTTTCCGGCGAAAGGCTCCTAGGGTATGTAATTCGAAACACTAAAACCATGCTCAAATGTTGCAGTGGGGTCTGTAGATGCGCACGAAGGTTTTGGATTTTTCAGGTGCCACGTGGCTGTGCCACCGTTGCCACTTTTGTGTTTTCTTAGACCGTTTCCGGCGAAAGGCTCCTGGGGTATGTTATTCGAAATGCTAAAACCATGCTCAAATGTTGCAGTGGGGTCTGTAGATGCGCACGGAGATTTCAGATTTTTCAGCTGCCACCTGGCTGCGACACCATTGCCACTTTCGTGTTTTCTTAGACCGTTTCCGGTGAAAGGCTGCAAGGGTATGTAATTCGAAATGCTAAAACCATGCTCAAATGTTGCAGTAGGGTCTGTAGATGTGCACGAAGGTTTCCGATTTTTCAGGTGCCACGTGGCTGTGCCACCATTGCCACTTTTGTGTTTTCTTAGACCGTTTCCGGCGAAAGGCTCCTAGGGTATGTAATTCGAAATGCTAAAACCATGCTCAAATGTTGCAGTGGGGTCTGTAGATGCGCACGAAGGTTTCGGATTTTTCAGGTGCCACGTGGCTGTGCCACTGTTGCCACTTTTGTGTTTTCTTAGACCGTTTCCGGCGAAAGGCTCCTAGGGTATGTAATTCGAAACGCTAAAACCATGCTCAAATGTTTCAGTGGGGTCTGTAGATTTGCACGAAGGTTTCAGATTTTTCAGCTGCCTAGTGGCTGTGCTGTTGCCACTTTCACATTTTCTTAGACCGTTTCCGGTGAAAGGCTCCTAGGGTATGTAATTCGAAATCCTAAAACCATGCTCAAATGTTGCAGTAGGGTCTGTAGATGCGCACAAAGGTTTTGGATTTTTGGGGTGCCACGTGGCTGTGCTACCGTTGCCTCTTTCATGTTCTCTTAGACCATTTCCGGCGAAAGGCTCCTACAGTATGTATTTCAAAATGGTAAAACTATGCTCAAATGTTGCAGTAGGGTCTGTAGATGTGCACAAAGATTTCGGATTGTTCAGGTGCCACGTGGCTGTGCCACCATTGCCACTTTCGTGTTTTCTTAGACCGTTTCCGGCGAAAGTCTCCTAGAGTATGTAATTCGAAACGCTAAAACCATGCTGAGATGTTGCAGTAGAGTCTGTAAATGCGTAGGAAGGTTTTGGATTTTTTGGGTGCTAAGTGGCTGTGTCACCGTTGCCACTTTTGTGTTTTCTTAGACCGTTTCCAGCGAAAGGCTCCTAGGGTAAGTAATTCGAAATGCTTAACACATGCTCAAATGTTGCAGTACGGTCTGTAGATGCGTACAAAGATTTCATATTTTTCAGATGCCACGTGGCGGTGCCACCGTTTTTCTTTCGTGTTTTCTTAGATCATTTCCGGCGAAAAGCTCCCAGAGTATGTAATTTGAAATGCTAAAACTATGCTCAAAAGTTGCAGTAGGGTCTGTAGATGTGCACGAAGGTTTCGGATTTTTGGGGTGCTACCGTTGCCACTTTCATGTTTTCTTAGACCGTTTCCGGCGAAAGGCTCCCAGGGTACATGTATGTAAATCGAAACGCTAAAACCATGCCCAAATGTTGCAGTGGAGTCTGTAGGTGCGCACGAAGCTGTGCCACTCAATATGATTTTAGTGTGTCATATAATTCATTTCTTCTTTGTATCAAGCATTCATACAAAGTCAAGGATGCAAATGCGGGGATACACTATAGTGTGCTTTGCACACAAGTGACACCATCTAGTTTTGATATCGTCTACGTTGGGAAAAGGGTTATTCGAACTGTATCATCAAGGCATGCTGATTTGTTCCGACTGTGATGGCTCAAGTCCTGATTATGGTACGCATGTTCAGATATTTGAACAGTCTTTCGATATACCGATATACCACAATATTTTTTTGAACACCGACACCGGAATTCAGTTTGGAATACCGTGCAGCCCTACACTCCATCAGTGGGAGCCCTGGGAGGTGAAGCAGTGCTTGTTTACTGTGTAAACAAATTCTGCTTTACTGGTAAAATAGGACCCAGTCACCAATGCTTGGGGTGGAAGATCTCTAAAATGTGCAACATGGGTATAAACGATTGACTAAACTTGACTTTATCTCCATGTTGAAGTCACGATTAGCCATTGTTGCCTTAAACACCAATAGAAAATAAATAGCACACTCATTTTTTGACCCTTTATTACATGTAGCGGTCAAATCCGTCACAAAAATTGCCCTTTTTTCAATTTTTACCGCAAAAACATAGTTTGTGTTGCCCCATTGGAACAAGCTTGTGAATGTCATTCCAGTGAGACTGTCATTAGCAATGTTTTCAGGGAAAGAATAGAAATTTTTTAGTTATTCAAGAGATATTTTTGCTTTTATCATCCCTCCCTGGCCGTGTTAGGAAAATGGTTTATAAAGTTGTGGGTATACCTTGGAAAGAACACGGACAGTACAAATCAAAATAAGTTTTAGCATAACCGCAAACTAAGTATACTGCTGCTCCTGCACTGATAAGATTAGAATCTGACAACAGTTTCTGGAAAGCTCTCCGTGAGAGCTTTCCAGAAAATGATGTCAGCTTCTGGTCTTATCAGTGGAGGAAGACAAAGATACATTGGTTATAGTGGTTATCCTACAACTTATTTTCACTGAGATGGGCAACATGGGTTTTAATGATTGACTAAACTTTTGTTTATCTCCATGTTGCCGTCACGATTAGCCATTATGCAGAAATATGTGACCTTAAACACCAATAATAAGGCCTATAAAAAAAATTTCTTGTTTCTCAGGCAGTATTTTCTCCATTTTATGATGCGGGAGGGAGGCTTTTTTTCTTTGTTTATTCACAAAACAGTTCTGAAAATAGTTGGAATCAGAAATTTAACTCCTCTCACTATTATGTAGCAAACCAATGTTTTCAGCACAGAAACTTTTCCATAATGTAGTGGAAAATTTAACCAACTATATCTTGTTTGACAGAGCTCTGTGTGGTCTATCAAACAAGGTTTAGTTGGTTAAATAGTTGTCATACAAGTGCAAAATAGTGTCATAGAAGAGATTTCCAGGTGACAAAAAAGGCAGATTTTCTGATGTGGGAGGTACCACAGAAACATGAATTTTTTGTTAATAGCCTTAAATAGATATGCCTCATCAATCCATTTTTAGCTCAACTTGATGTCAAGTATGAGCTATTGGGATGGGTTGTGATCAGTCGTCAGTCCGTACATCTGTATGTCCATATGTTCCTCTGTCCATCCACAATTCCTTTAGCACACCCCACAGGCCTATCACCCGATCAGTTCCAAATTTCATGCATGGCTTTGGGGCAATTATCTAGATGGGAGCTGATTAATTTTTCCGAATTTCATTGAAAAACACATTTGGCAGTTGCCATTTTGAATTTGGCATATAATTTGATAACAATTCCATTAGCATACCTGACAGGCTGCATCTCTCGCCCAATCTTTTTCAAATGTCATATGTAGGTTTGGTGTGATGTCTTGATAGGAGCTATTGAATTTTTCTGAATTGCGTTGAAGAATATGGCCGCCAGCTAGCATCTTGGATTTGGCATATAAATTGTCAACAATTCCATTAGCACACCCTATAGGCCGCTTCTCTCCCCCAATCTTCTTTGAATGCCTTATGTAGCTTATGTGTGATGTCTAGATGGGAGCTATCAAATTTCCATAAATTTCATTGAAAAACATGACCGCCACTGGCTATCTTGGATTTCGCACATAAATTGTCAACAATTTGATTAGCACACCCTACAGGCCACAACTCTCACCCACTCTATTTCAAATTTCATATTTAGCTTTGGAGTTATGTCGAGATGAGAGCTATCAAATTTTTCTGAATTTTCTTAAAAAACATAACCACCAGTGTCCATCTTGGATTTGGCTTATAAATTGTCAACTGTTCTATTAGTCCACCCTTACCAGCCACATCCCTCACCTGATCTTTTTCAGATTTCATATGTAGCTTTGATGTGATGTCTTTTCTGTAGAAACTTGATAATATGACTGGAACTTTCTATTTTGTTCAGTTTCTTCTGAAAACATCTGTTTTCTTGAGTTTGGTTCCAATCAGATGAGTTTTTCACAGAGTTATTGACCTTGAAATTAGTTTATGATGTGAAAACTCCAGAGAATCATTTTTCCATACTTTTTTTGCAACATGTTCAGATAATTGGCTTCAGGGATGGATCCAGAGCCTATTTGTTACAGGTAGGGGCGCCCAAATTGTGGAGCCCAAATGTCCCCAAATTCCTGCAGGAAAATATTCAACTTTGAAATCTACCAGTTTGAAGCCATTATTTCCAATATTTAGTAGAAATCTATATACATGCAGTTGATAAAAAACCCTTCAAGACACATGCAATGGTCTAATCATCTGTATTGACCCTTTACCTAACATGAAAAGCAGACGACACTTGCAAAAAAAATTCCTGAATAACTAATTTTTTTCATTTTTTGTCTCAAAAACATAGGTTATGACTTCAAATTGGAACGAGCTCAACGAGCTCGTTCCAAAGAGGGGTCATAACCTATGATTTTGAGAAAAAATGAAAAAATGTTGAAAATTAATTGCCGATTTTTGTGAATAGCGCTGGCCGGTGTTGGCCGTTACATTGGGTAAAGATTTAAGACATCTCAATTTATTTGGGGACATCCTCAGTTGAAAAACAGGTGTCGCCCCCCCCCCCCCCCCCCCCCCCCAAAAAAAAAAAAAAAATTCCTGGATCCACCTCTGGTGGCTTTGTCTTGGGTACCTACAAATCGAGTTTGTGTTTGGTCCTACTCGGATGATATTTCATGGATTTATTGACCTTGAACTTAGTTTATGATGTGAAAACTCAGAGAATCATTTTTTTGGACTTCTTTTTGTCTATATGTTCAGATAATTGCCTGATTTGTGGTATGTGGCTTTGTCAGGGGCATGTAAACCCAGTGCTCAATCATGCTACCTCATAAGAGCATACGTGTTGTACTGACACATCTAGTTGTAAAATTTTAATAACGACAGGGCGTTATTCAAAGAACTGCCCTGTAATGTAAATGATTAATACAGTGGAACCCTGTTAATTGAATAGCCCCATTTGCCAGTGAAAATTATTCAATTAACAGTATTCAATTAACAGGGATTGTGTCACTCCTGTATTCAAGACTAACTTAGCACTCACTCTATTATATCTTGTTTGACAGAGCATCAGGAGCTCTGTCAAACACGATATAATAGATTAAATGCCTGTATTGGATGTACCGAGGCCAAATAGGTCTATAAACAAAGGAAAACTGGGGAGAGTCAGGGTAATTTCTAGACAGGATGAAGATTTTTTATTCGATTAACAGGAGTTTACTCTATAACCTATATTCATTGAAGAGGTCAAATTTGTACTGGAGGTATGGTAAATTGTTTTGTGTTGGGAAAGTATATTCAATTAACAGGGTTATTCAGTTAAGAGATATCCAATTAACCCTTCACCAAACATGAAAAGCAGATGACACTTGCAAAAAAAATTCTTGAATAACTAATTTTTTCATTTTTTGTCTCAAAAACATAAGTTATGGCCCCCTCGTTGGAACGAGCTCAATGAGCTCATTCCAACGAGGGGTCATAACCTATGTCTTTGAGACAAAAAATGAAAAAATAATGAAAATTAATTGGTGATTTTTGTGAATAGCGCTGGCCGGTTTTGGCCGTTACGTTGGGTAAAGGGTTAAGCAGGCTCCACTGTGCTACCAGGCCTTCAGATAAGTTTGTATATAGGTGTAAAAGCCTGTCGATTTTTAGCAAAAGGTATTGGAGATAAAAGAGGAAATATTCACATCAAAAAATTTGCAGCCACTACCATTTTTGAATTTGGGAACGGATTGGTCAGTTTGATCCAAATATGGTATGCCGTATTGTTAGGTGACATGCACTTGAGAAATGTGAAAACAAATTTCACACACCCTTGTGAAAACTGTATGGCTAAAAATAGAAAAAAAGTTTAAATGCCTTTTTACTAAGCTGCATCAGACAAATATTTGTCATATGCTTTAAAGTATCTTTGTGAGTACGAGATTCAAATTTGCCAGAAATAGGCTATCATTTATCTGGTAGAGTGCTGGAAGCCCATATTTGGGCTTTATCCTAAAGTGTGTGTACCCAATTTAGAGACTTCATATTTTGTAGATATGCTTCATGTTAACTTTGAACTAAAATTATTTTGTCTGTTGAGATTTGCCATGTTATAATTCACGGGAGAGTGCCTTTGGACACTCTACCATAAAGTGTTACAAGGCCAAGACCCTTGAACAAATTTGATGACACAAAACAATTCAGCACTCTACTAATTAAAACAAGAGATTTTCACTCGGAAGTGACTATGCCCCGAACGTGGCAGGCCTGGCATTCTTTAGGAGTGCAGGAATGCTGCACGCCTTGAAAAAAATGAGGAGGGCAATTTTTTGCACCCCTTGATTTTCTGAAATGGCGGACCTGTTTGGGACTGCCTTTAAAATCTATTATCATTTCATCCCCTGAGTTCCAATGTGTTCTATGTGCCTACTGACACATAGAACACATTGAAACTCAGAGGACGATTTGTCAATGTTGCATTGATTCGCAATAATTCATGACCCATTCTGTGTCACATTTCAATACATTTTGAGTGTAGAAGACAGTCATATAAGAATTGATTGCAACATTTTGAATAATGAAAAGATGTGTGTTACAGTTTTTTCACTGTGTAGCTGAATGTAGTAGTTTGTCAGTCACAATTTTAATACCTTAAAGTGAATATAACCAAAATAGCATGCAAGTTTTTACATTGAAAATTCCAGGTGCAAATTGCATTCCCAAGCAATCTGAGGAGGGCAATTGTTTTGCACTCCTTGATTTTCTAGATTGCCAGGCCTGATCTGGCAATGACCTTGATCTGTGACCTTGACCTCCATCAAACAAAACAACGTTTTGTGTGTAATGCATCATCTCCCCATAAGCAACATGTATACCAAGTTTCAACAAAATCCAACAAAGTATCTCAGAGTTATGGAGTGAACAGGACAATCTTCCTGCTGGACGGACGGAAATGACAAACACTATATGCCACTGAAAATTTTTTCGGGGGGCATAAAAATGTTTTTACACTTATCAAACAAGCTATCACTCCTCACAATTACTCTTTTCATTCCCTGTCAACTTTTCTGCTTATGCCTATCACTTAAACACAGTTAATCAGGCATCATGTTGCAACAGGGAAATCAGCAGTTCTGTGTTGTCACAAAATGACTTGTGTATTTAAACTGATGTGATTCCTGAAAGTTTGTCCCGTAATGCTTGTATCACAAATGCAGATACCAACAGTTACTCTGAATCAGTGTTTCTTCAACACATAACTTTGTACCCGGTTCAGTCTCAGGAAAAATGCAAGAAATTTTTGCATATCGAGATAGAAGCTGATGCTTGGGGTTTGATATACAAAGGTGCTCCCACTACTATGGATGACGCTTACCTCCAAACACTGCAATACAAGATTTACAAGGAGCTCTATTTACGAATGCACGCCTGTTCCAATGTAGACTATCTGAGACCGAGCTCTGCACTTTTTGTAACAACACAAAAGAGACAGCGTTACACCTTTTTGTGGAATGATCAGTTACAAAAACAATTTTGTTATAATTCGCAAAAAGACTTCAACAGAACGGCGGAGTGTTGATGCCGTTGACCCCACCTTTCATTATTCTTGGATATCATAATAATAAAAATAATAATAATAATATCTACTCATTTGACCACCCCCTCACTATCCTTATTCTAATATACAAAAAGTTCATTTATTCGTGCAGAGTGAGAAATGTCTACCTAGTTTCCATGGTTTCATCGACGTCCTCCATAACTTCCGTGAAGTAGAATTGTATTCACTTCACGTTTTCTCGGAAAAAAAATTATGAACCATAAAGAACAGATGGGAATTCTTGAAACCACTATTCTGTCATACAACTTATTAAGCACCATGTCATGGACATACATGGGACAACACTGCTCAACATGAATCACTCTTCCCATATTAATAAAAACCCACCTGCTATATAGCACTAGGCTGTACAAAATTCATGATAACAATAGTGTTCAACCGATTACCAAAAATGGTCGCAGACCGTTTACAGGTTATTTGAGCTCACAAACGGACGATTCTGATGCCGATCCCGATTGTAATACCGTGCACTACTAGACAAGTCAAGGCTCGAAAGAACTACATTAACCTAAACATTTTTCTTTGTTGACTGGAGTCATAGTAAAATTACCAGTCGCGCACACTTGGGCGGTAAACGTGGCTCTCACAAAGCCACGTTTACTGCCCAAGTGTGCGCGACTGGTAATTTTACTGCGACCTGAGTCAATGGAGTACAATCTTCACTTTCCAGGTAGGAACTGGCGATTGCCGCAAGTACGTTCAATTGTGAGCTTCACTTGTCGTTTAACTTGTGTATCCTGTAAAAGGGGTGTCTGGAGAGATTAAGCATACACACTCCTCAGCTTTATTGAATGGTATCATTGGCATCATTTTACATCAGCAGTTGAACAAGATAATAAAATGCGATTAATGAATTATTGCAAAATGCTTGGCAACAATCGGTTGAACCGATGTTCCAGGAGCCGTTGCCGTTGTCATCCGATTGCCCACAATCGACCGATTGTGGTGGCCGGTTCCGATAATCGGTTGAACACTAGATAACAAATGGGTCTATTTATTTCTGTTTCGGCATGTTAGGGTTTGACTCTTAAATCTTTATGTTTGCAAAAACATCTTTTGACTTGTCATCTTACTCACTCATATATTCATCATTGTACACATGTATTTATTATTTTATCTGAATAAAAAAAAAGAAGAAAAAAAAAGATAAGGCTAAAAAAAAATAAAGTTTTGATTCTCAGGCCCTCCCTCGTTGGATTTGAACCTTCTCATTAGACATTTTTATTATGTCATGTTTTTTTTAGAATTTGTGAAAACATGGAATGGTCATTTTTTCACATTTCTCGACATATAATTATTTAGCTGTGTTTGCAGTAAATTGGTTTTTCTTGTTGCAGTTTATGGGAGAGTGCCCAGAGGCACTCTCCCATAAACTGTAACAAGGCAAATTCTGATATACTGGATCATGATTTAATTATTTATTTATTTGCTGGTGTTTAAGGTCATATATTTCTGCACAATGGCTACTAATGGCCGCAACACCGATATAAACTCAAGTTTAACCAATCATTTAAGGCCATGTTTCCCATTTTAAAGAACTCCTAAACCAAGCATTGGTTACTGGGGCTTGTTCTAATGGATCATGATGTTTGATAGATCTATACATTAAAAAGAATAATAAAATACAAATCCTTTTAGCTGTTGTTACGGCAGTTAGTTATAAAAGGTATACTATAATTACACTAAAGTACAACTTTTTCTGTTTTTCAAGTGGAAAGACAGAAAAAAGATTTACTGAGTATACTCAATCCTTTACACAAAAAAAAAAAAAAAATAAAAAAAAAAAAATAAAAATAAAATCCTCCCTCCCTCCCTCACTGATTTGAAAAAAAAATTATACTGAGTATACTCCACCCTTTGCACGAAGAAAAAAAAAAAATTTAAAAAAAAATAAAAATAAAATCCTCCCTCCCTCACTGATTTGAAAAAAAAAATTGTCTGAGAATCAATTCATTTTTTTTATTTGGCCTAACTAGCAAACATGATGTTTATATTCTTATTTTTAACTTTTGTTTTCCAGATTACAATCGAGATATGCATCAATCAGTAGTCTTGCTTTCAGGGTATGTACATCATCTTATTCACTGTGACACAAAATTTAAATCCATCTGCACAGGGATGAGGAAAAACTTTGTAAGCAACACATCTTGTGAAGTGATGTTAACCCTTTACCCAACGAATCGCCCGAATCCGCCCGCGTAAAATGCAAATTCAGCAGCTGAAAAAATATTATTTATCGAGAAATTTCAACAAAACCATATCATCTGACCCTTCTTTGGAACGAGCTCATCGAGCTCGTTCCAAAGAGGGGTCACATGATATGGTTTTGTTGAAATTTTTTGAAAAAAATTAAAAAATGATATTAAAAATAATAAATTTTGAAATCATCTGCGTTGGGTAAAGGGTTAATCAGTATACAATCTTCCATCGGCAGTTAGGGTAAACATTGGCAAATTCTGATGGTTAAAAAAGGTTTGTTAACATTTTCGACACAATGAACATCTAAGGCCCCACAAAGTAGTTCTATTTCTCAAACCATTTTTTTTGTAAAATTGCATGTGGGCAGGCATTTTTATATTTTATTTTTATCTCACCTGACTGCAAGTCAGTGGGAGCTATTGCCATCACTTATGTCTGTTGTACCGTTGTTCGTTAACTTTTGCAAACTTGACTTCTTCTTCACAAGCACTAGGTCAAATTCATATCCATTTCTATTTCAAGAACCAGTGGGTCAGTTTCAACCAAATTTAGCATGTAGTATAGGTGGGTCCTAGGTAATTTATTGATCCCTTCCCCCCCCCCCCCCCCAAAAAAAAAAAAAATGTTCTCAGCCCTGTGGCAACCCCAGGGGCTAAAAACAGTAAAATTCAAAAACCCATATTTCTGAAACCTCAAGGAACAGAGAACTGTTTTTTTCTGGTTCCTTGGAAAAAAATTGATATGATTCCTGTATGAATATATTTAATTCAACTGTCTCATGACTTCAGTGTATTTTCCAAAGATTTTATTTCATGTTGAACCCTTTCTGTGCTTTGCATATATTATGTGTTTTTCTGGTTTGTTGGAAACATTTATCGGATTCCTGTATGCATGTCTTTAATTTAACACTCTCAAGACTGCAATGTGGGTTCCAAAAATTTTATTGATGCCATGATCAAACCCTTTCATTGCTGTGCACATATATGTTTCTTCTCGTACTTGGAAACAAATTGATCTGATTCCTGTATGAATGTCTTTAATTTAACCCTCTCATGACGTCAGTGTGTTTTCCAAAGATTTTATTTCATGTTGAACCCTTTCAATACTGTGCACATATGTTTTTTTCCTCGTTTCTTGGAAACATTTATTGGATTCCTGTATGCTTATCTTTAATTTAACCCTCTCAAGACTTCATTGTGGGTTCCAAAGATTTTATTGATGCCATGATCAAACACTTTCAATGCCATGCACATATATGTTTTTTTCTGGTTCCTTGGAAAACAAATTGATCAGATTCCTGTATGAATATCTTTAATTTAACCCTCTCATGACTTCAGCTTGTTTTTCAAAGATTTTATTTATGTTGAACCCTTTCAGTGATGCACACATATATGTTTTTTTTTGTTTCTTGGAAACATTTATCTGAATTTTGTATGGATGTCTTTAATTTAACCCTCTGAAAACTCAGTGTGGATTTCAAAGATTTTATTGATGCCTTGATCAAACCTTTTCAGTGCTGTGCACATTTTTGTTTTTTCTGGTTTCTTGGAAAAAATGTCTCTGATTCCCGTATGAATATCTTTAATTTAACCTTCCCAGGGCTTCAATGTGGGTTCCAAAGATTTTGTTTCATGTAATACTGTTAATGAAAACCTATTTCTGATTTCTTTAAAAATATTTAACTTCCCAAAATAAGCCTCCATAAATTCTCTTTCTGCTTTGTTTATTTTTGATGCTTCAACTATTTTCACACAGATTTGAATTTACTGGTGGCTGTGAAATTCTGTTTCTCTAGTTTGAAATCTTTCTTATTCTTTAAAACCACTGGGCCAGATTCATTCGTTTATGACACAGACCATCTTTGGAGTAAACCTTTTCTCCTTTGTTCAAATGAAGCTGCTGCCATCTTCAGGCTGGTGGAATTTACTCTTCTCATCCCCCCCCCCCCAAAAAAAAAAAAATAAAATTAAAAATTACTATATCCCTTAGGGGTGGGTTTAATGCACCATTATTGGAGGGGCAAGATTTTTCATCCCACCCAAAATTTCTATTTTCCAAACTGAGAGGCTGATTTGAACCAAATTTGATATGAGGGCTTATTGGGTCATAAGTACCTAATTTATGCCAAAAACATTTTTCCCATTGCCCCATGAGAACTGCAAGAGCTAAAAATATAAAAAAGTTAAAACGCTCATATCTCCAAAACTACACAGCGCTGAGACTTTTTATTTTGTGTGGAGCTTCCTTAGAAACAGCAGAAAGGAATGATCAAAAAAAAATTGCCATCGGCTTATCATTTTTTAACACAGTGAGTAATGAGAAAAACATTGAAGAATTGAAGAATCTTTTTCCCCATACCACTGCTCCATAGGCTTTCATATTTCACATATAACATCTTTGGAAGACTCATTCACATGTTTGTAGAAATCAGATCCCTAGGTCCATATCTGGGCTCTCTATGGGAAGCCTAAATGTTCATATTAGTGCAAAATGTGGAAAATTCTTTAAAAGTCTTCTTCTGATACACCAATCAGAATCTTTTGATATTTGGTATGCAGCATCCTTAGGGGGTGAGATTCAAGTTCATTCCTCAACTTTGTTCCTCAATATGAGGAATATTCTTTAAAAACATTTTGAGATGAGATTCAAGTTTGTTCAAGCCAAGTCCCTGGGTTCATATTTGGGCTCCCTGTGGGAGCCCAAATTATAACTTAGTTTAATATGAGGAATATTCGTTAAAAATCTTTCTTATTCTTTGTTTTTTTCCTCTAAAAACAAATTCCCAATTGGAGCATTCATGATGCAAATTTTCCCAGTGACATAGGCCTGGAACCCTTTTCAAAAGAGGGCAGAAGAATCCTTGTAAAAGTTAATTCAAGCTGAATAATTTGTAATTTGTATTCCTTTCAAATATATAGGTAGATTAATAATTACAAAGCAGTTATTTCCATTTAATTATTTCCGTAAATTTTTGAAGAGCTTGTCCTATTCTGGTTTTTCTCTTCACCATTTTCAAGATGAACAGTTAATTCATGTCTGTTTGTATGGTTTTAAAGTTTAAAGAGCGAATTGGGTTTTTTTTTTGGCTGGGATAGATGTTGTTTTGGGGTATTATTGGTAATTGTTTTTCTTGCATACTTCTCAAGTTTTTGTATTTTTACTTTATTACAGGGTATGTATCTGCTGTGTACACCTCTGCATGGTCACGTTGTTTCTCTCACTACCAGCGTAAGTAAACTTACTTCCACAATGTAATCAACATTCCTGGAAACATGGATTGTTTTATTCTTTGCTTTCCTCCTTTTTCTCCTTTCTGGAGCCCTCACTTGTTTGCAAATTACATAAAGGCAGACCTTTAGTTTCCCTTAATTTGGGCACACACAAAAGTCCATGGACCTACTGGGCCGAGTATGGTTCGGCCCGGTGGGAAAAAATTTTGATTTTTGTCTATAAAAGAAGCGATTTCCTGGCATCCAAGTATTGGATTCCGGCTTCATCAGACTATAAAAAACACCGTTTTCTTCCTTTAATTTAATAAAATTCTAAATTCACTACCTTTATTTCATAGATACGTTCATAAATTTCCCTTGTATATATATATACATTCCATCTTTATTCCGCTGCAGGGACTGCTCATCATGATACTCGTGATACTTGTCAACTCACTCAAAAAAAAAATCAAAACGCATTCTCTGATTAGTGATTCATGAAAATTAGATCGTCAAGCAGACCAATCAAAAGTCATCTTACACAGAGTATAGACTTAACGCGATCTATCCCATAACATCATTTTACCTCACTCAAAAGATATTTTTATTTTAAACAACAACAAATTTAAATGATGGTTATGAGAAACTTTCAATTCGCAGTTGCTAATTGGTCACACACAATAGAGTATAAACGGCGATGTTCTTTAAAATAGACCAGACACCGGTTTAAAAAAAATGGCCACTTCCTGCATATTTTCTGTCGATTCAACTTCTGATTCCTGTACATTCTTCCGAGATCAAATTTCAGTCATTATACAAATAAAATATTGTTATTTTGGGCACAATATGGGAATTTGGGCACACCATTTACTGGCGTGAACTTGGGGGAATCTAAAGACCTGAAAAAGGAGTACAATAACTTTGGTTCTGATACTTGTACAGTGGAGCCCACTTAATTGGATATCTCTTAATTGTATATCCCTGTTAATTGAATATGATTTCCCAACACAAAATGATTTACCATACCTCCAGTACAAATTTGACCTGTTAATTGAATATAGGTTATAGAATAAACTCCTGTTAATTGAATAAAAAATCTTGTAACCTGTTGAGAAATTACTCTGACTCTCCCTAGTTTTCCTCTGTTTATAGACCTATTTAGCCTCAGTACATCCAATACAGGCATTTAATCTATTATATCTTGTTTGACAGAGCTCATAGAGTTCTGTCAAACAAGATATAATAGAATAAATGCTAAGTTTATCCCTAGAATACAGGAAAATGACACAATCCCTGTTAATTGAATATTCCTGTTAATTGAATAATTTTCATTGGCAAAGTGGCTATCCAATTAACAGGGTTCCACTGTACTTTCTAAAAGGAGTTTCACACACCATTGTGAGAGCCCTGCAAAGCTTTGAGATTCTCTTTGATTTTGAATGTTCAGTTGGTATTGGGTTTGATTCAAAATTGACTACCCAATTCGTTTTCCTCTGAACCTTTTCACTGGAATTTCACTTGGTATCATTCATCTTAGTCATGTCACAAAACATACAGCTGAGATAGAAATTGTACATAAATAATGTTGAAAATAAAGACAGAGTGTAATTTCCACTTTATTAACATAAAAAGTATCTGTACCCATGCAACCATACATGCTGATTCCAGTTTCCCTAGTCACTACCACTGCTAAAAGCAAATTTAAAGTTCCCAAGCAATATCGACGATGCGCTCATGGTTGCTAGCAGCTAGCCCTGTGTAGTGCCCAGTACAGAATTTCTGATTTTGAACAAAAATCCTTACTGGGTAAAATCCCAACTACATCATTAACTGGTTGAGTGCTAGATTATTTTTGGAAGTTGGAATTTGTTCATATAGATTTGCCTTAAGGCACTCTCCAATAATTTTTAATAATGCAAATCTATATGAACACAATTGTATTTGCTTATGACTGAATAGGAAATTTGTGTAAAGAATATGAAGACTTTAGTATGGTACCCTCATGTTTCTTGAAAGCCATGATAGTGGCTTCCAGCACTCAACCAGTTAAGGCATGCCATCATTGAAGGCATGCCTTGATGATGTAGTTGGAATATTTTATCAGTCCCGACTTCAAGATGCCTGTATTCGATTTGAGGTTTGATTTGATTTTGAATAATAGACATGATTCGATTTGATCCAAATCCAAAATATGTGATTCACAGGGCCCTACCCTGCAGCTAAAAATAGAAATGATTTTCAGATACCATTTTTTCTAAGCTGTGTGGGACAGTTATATTTTTGTACAATGTATGTTTTTTATACCAAGATTCAAGAAATGCTGTTCCCTGTCTCTAACTGATTTTTAGCTGAAAATTTGGATAAACGAAAAAAAAAATTGCCATAGAGAGTTTGCATAACTGACACATAAACAAAATGAGCGTTAATCAAATTTTTGGAATTCCTTTCTTTGAGGAGTATAAATGCTGAAATGGCTTTTGAACTCTAGAGGTCCTCGGAAGTGCTTTGAAAGGACTTTAAAGTTTGCTATTTCTCATTGCTATATTGTTAACCCCCTTCACTCTGATGTCAAAATACCAAAATTTCAGGAAGCTGTTTTTTCCCATAATGCATCTAGAAATTTAACCAATTCAGTCTTGTTTGACAGAGCTCTGTCAAATGAGATTGAATTTGTTAAATTTCTAGTTGCATTATGGGAATTTTTTTCTGCCCGAAATTTAGATATCTTGACATCAGTGTGCAGGGGGTCAAATGGTTGTTTTATATAGAGGTTATTGTCAGATACTATTTGGTTGAGGTAAATTTGGCAAGGTGAATGGATCCATTGAGTGACTGTCTACCTCCATAGTAGAAATCCAGGTATGAGGAGGACTTTAAAGACATTTAACTCTTGACTTTAACTCTTAAAAGCCTGGAGATTTTTAATGTCTGTTTGACTTCACTATGACAATTTGTGTTCCGCAACTTTGCAGTTGTGTCGAGGCAAGTCTTGGCTGTCTATATAGGCAGCCAAGACATGTCTAGAAACAACTTCCAACATGTGTAGAAGCTACCTGACAAGTTTCCACAAAGACTGCATGTTGAGGAACCTGCTCTAAAGTACAGTGGAACCCTGTTAATTGAATAGCCACTTTGCCAATGAAAATTATTCAATTAAAAGTAGTATTCAGTTAACAGGGATTGTCACTTTCCTGTATTCTAGAGATAAACTAGGCATTTATTCTATTATATCTTGTTTGACAGAGCTCCATGAGCTCTGTCAAACAAGATATAATAGATCAAATACCTGTATTGAATGTACTGCAGCCAAATAGGTCTGTAAACAAAGGAATACTGGGGAGAGTCAGGGTAATTTCTCGACACGTTACAAGATTTTTTATTCAATTAACAGGAGTTACTCTATAACCTATATTCAATTAATAGGTCAAATTTGTGCTGGAGGTATGATAAATGGTTTTGTGTTGGGAAATTATATTCAATTAACAGGGATAAACAATTAAGAGATATCCAGTTAAGTGGGCTCCACTGTAGTAAAAAATGACCGAAAGTCAGAAATAGGCCTTTAGAATTTAAGAAATGCCTTGATAGTGGCTTCGGAATCCAGGGATTTTTACCCTTTATCTATCGAATCGGACACATCTGCCTACAAAATTTTCAAATTCAGCATTTGAAAAAACAAAATTAAAAAAGAATATTAGCAAAACCACATCATGTGACCCCTCATTGGAATGAACTTATCAGTCTTCGTCCAATGAGGGATCACAGGATATGGGTCTGTTGAAATTCTGTGAAAAAGTTATAAAAAAATTAATTAAGGCCAAATAAAAAAAATGAACTGATTCTCAGGCAATTTTTTTTTCAAATCAGTGAGGGAGGGAGGATTTTATTTTTTTATTTTTTTTTTTTTCATGTAAAGTTTTGAGTATACTCAGTAAATCTTTTTGCTGTCTTTCCACTTGAAAAAGAGAAAAGGTTGTATTTTAGTGTAATTATAGTATACCTTTTATAACTAACCGCCGTAACAACAGCTAAAAGGATTTGTATTTTATTGTTTTTTTTAGTGGTATAGATCTGTCAAACATGATCCATTAGAATAGGCCCCCGTGAGTAACCAATGCTTGGGGTAGGAGTCCTTTAAAATGGGAAACATGGCTCCAAATGATTGCTTATACTTGAGTGAGTTTATATCTGTGTTGCGGCCATTATTAGCCATTGTGCAGAAATATATGACCTTAAACGCCAGCAAATAAATAAATAATTAAATCAGAATTTGCCTTGTTACAGTTTATGGAGAGTGCCTCTGGGCACTCTCCCATAAACTGCAACAAGAAAAACCAATTTACTGCAAACACAGCTAAATAATTATATTTCGTGAAATGTGAAAAAATGACCATTCCAAGTTTTCACAAATTCTTAAAAAAACATGACATAATAAAAATGTCTAATGAGGATGTTCAAATCCAACGAGGGAGGGTCTGAGAATCAAAACATTATTTTTTTAGCCTAAAATAACAATTTTGGTATTGAGAGCATTGAGTAAAAGATACAGCTATAGAGTTCTTTAAACTTGAATGTCATAAGCTTTCTTAAAATAAACAATGCTGCTTTCTAAAAAAAATTTCCTTTCCATATACATAGCTTATTTCCCCTTAATGGAATGAACTCAGCACTTGAAGGGTCAAAGGCAGTATCGGAAAAATATCCCAGATTTTGATGCTCTTTTAGAGATATCCATACTGTTAACCCTTTACCTAACATGAAAAGCAGACGACCCTTGCCAAAAAAATTCTTGAATAACTAATTTTTTTCATTTTTTGTCTCAAAAACATAGGTTATGACCCCTCGTTGGAACGAGCTCAACGAGCTCGTTCCAACGAGGGGTCATAACCTATGTTTTTGAGACAAAAAATGAAAAAAATAATGAAAATTAATTGGAGATTTTTGAGAATAGCGCTGGCCGGTTTTGGCCGTTACGTTGGGTAAAGGGTTAATGCATGTGTTAGGGAGGTGTTAAATTATTAATCGTCCCCCTTTATCCAACTCAATATGATATGACATCAGCAGTAGAGGTGCAGGCTGCAAGCCGAGAGGTCCTCGGTTTGAATCCCACCTGCGGCAACCGCATTGTGTCCTTGAGCAAGACACTTCATCCCCATTGCCTGCATGGAGACATAGTGGCGTTGTGTACTAAGGCGCACTGCACATCGATGGTACACTTGTCTTCAACAATGCTAACCCTGCTTGTGTGGAGTTAGTATGTTGGGGAGCTGACAGTTGCTCGCCGTTACCCGGTGGTTCTCTCTGAGTACTCCGGCTTTCTCCACCTGTAAAACTTTCACGGTCATGATTAGCCATTGTGCATAAATATGTGACCTTAAACACCAATAAATAAATAAATAAATATAAATAAATATGACATCAGCGATGTTTAAAATTTCTAAATAATTTTTAAGATTTTCATTCTTTGCCTTCAAAATATAGCTTATGACCTATGATTGGAACAAGCTCAGTGAGCTTGTTTCAATGAGAGGTCATCAGCTATATTTTGCTATCTAAATTTCGAAAACTTTAACAAAATTTAAGGCCTAAAAAAGTTATAAATCTGTTTCTCAGGCTCTCCTTTTGGCTGCCGCATGCTCTCCTATTGGCTGCCGCATGCTCTCTTTTTATAACCAATGCAAACTTCAAAAATTAAATTGTTTATTTCTGATATTTTATCCAAGTTAATAAAATTGATAAATTTGTCCCTTGAGTGTAACAAGGCTTTGCAATGCTTTAGCATTGCAAAGCCTTCTTGCAATCAAGGACCGAAATACACCACCACTATGCTATTCTGTAGATTATAAGGCCTAAAACATAAAACAAACCAAGAACATGAACTTTTGATATTAAAGAAATAATTACAAAAATAAAAAACCTCCTGCCCGCATGCAATTTTACAAAAAATGGCCCGTGAAACAGAAGATCTGCTTTGTGGGGTCTGAATGACAGTATTTGTGTGTTGCAAGAATTGTATTTGCTGATGAGTTGTACAAAGTGTTAATTAAATGAAAATATTTTATACTTCAGGTATTTAAATATCTACTTCCATGTTTATTAATGTTGGTTGGACCAAACAAGGCTGTTGTACAGACAATACCAAGAAGCTTACAGATAATAGCTGAACATTCACTTAAATTTGTTATGTAAGTTCTTAAAATTATTTCTGAAATCTAGATAAGTATGCTGAGGTTTTTCTGAGAAAGCATAACATTCTCTGGTAAATTGAACACTGCCACTCTTCTTTGCAGTGTAAAAAGATGGGAAAAAGCTAACATTACATTTTTTCTGAAGTAGCTTTTTATACCCCCCCCCCCCCCCCTGCCAGCTGCAACAAGTTGTGGAGGGGGGGGGTATACTGGGCATCACCTTGTCTGTCTGTCTGTCCATGCGTAGACATAATGTTGTCCGAAGATTTACTCAGCCGTTTACGGACCAATCTACTCAAAACTTGGTATGAATGTTCACCACTATGGGAACCTGTGCACCTGCGATTATAGTTCCGATAGTATTTTTGCCAGAATTATGCCCCTTATTGACTTGAAAAAGCAGGCCTAGAAATTTGTCTGGAGATCTTCTCAGATGTTTTTAGGGCGGTTCCTTTGAAACTTGGTATGGATGTTTACTACCATGAGAACCTGTGCACCTGCGATTATTGTTTCGATTGGAATTTTTTTCCCAGCGTTGTGCCCTTTTCGTCTCAGAATATCTGAATTTTGTCTGGAGATTTTCAGATGTTTTTGGGCCAATTCCTTTGAAACTTGGTATGGATGTTTACTACCATAGGATCCTGTGCACGTGTGATTATAGTTCTGATCCGACTTTTTTGGCCAGAGTTCTGCCGCTTTTTGTCTTAGAATGCCTGAATTGCCTAGAATTTTGTCCAGAGCTTTTCTCAGATGATTATGGATCGATTTTGTTGAAACTTGGTAAGGTTGTTCAATACCATGTGAACCTGTGCACTTAAGATTATAGTTTTTGAGCGGACTTTTCTTCTGTAGAGCTATGCCCCTTTTCATCTTAGAATGCCTGAGTTTTGTCTGGAGATTTTTTAAAATGTTTATGGGTCGATTTCATTGACACTTGATATGGATGTTAACCGAAAATACAACTTGGTTTTGATTATTTAAAAACACTGACCGACCTGAATGTGAGATAACCGTCAGTCGGGACACACACGGTTATTTAACTGCACAATCTTGAATGCTGTCACTTCATGTAATGTATTAAATACAAAGGGTGGAAATCACAGAATAAAATCGGAGCTCGGTAGGCCTAATTAATAACTTTTTTGGTCCCTTAATATAATTGTATTTATGTATGAAATAAACTTTCTTTCGAATGACAAATGAATGAAATGATAAAAATCACCCCATTCAGTGTGAGATTGAAAGCGCCACCTGGCTTTGGACAAAAAAAAATAAAACAAAGATCGAATTACCAAAATGACCACATACTTCACTTGAATGCAATATTCATGCATCTGCTGGCCACTGTCAGTAATTTCTATGTATATGTTTGAATGGAATTAAAAAAACAGCTGTACACTATACATGCACCAATTACATATTTTTAAACAACAACCAATGGCCCAGACTAGCTTGTCCTAACTCAAAAATTAATTCACGGCCAAACACAAATTTTGCCCCTGAATCTCCAAAATTTGCATGCAAAACCAAAAAAATCAAGTCCTGTCTGGTCCTCTATACTTCTGAGATCTGTGCATGTGCAGTACCCAGGAAGGAACCGAAATTGGCGCAAACCATCAATCTTTGTTTGGCCCTAAAGTCAGCAACATTCAACTGACATCTGTGCTTTTAAATCTCATTTTTGAGAATGCCAGACACAAATCAATGGTAAAATTGGTGGTTCCAAGGACATAAATGGATGATGGAAGTGAACTATGGTGGTTTGGAACGTTCAGGGCTGTAACTTTATAATTTTTATCAAAATTATTTCATGTTTCCCAATTTCGGGACATGTGCCAGACGTCATCATTCTTGCTAATGATTTATCCACTGTTTGTTAAGTGTTCCTTCCCAATCCTTCCTTGAAGCCCTCCTGTTAAACTCCCAAGCTTTTTGGCTTCTTTTATCGAAATTTTTTATTAAATTTCTTGGGAGTTTAACGTGTATTACAGAATGTTTATTCTGTTTATCCCCATGGTTACGTCCTCACCCTAGGGGTGTTGGGCCGTTTGGGTCATGCATCTTCTGTCCGATGTATCATGTTTTCTTCATTTGAAGATCTTGCATCACATCTGGTAGCTTTAAAATCTGTTACTGACTTTGAGCCTTTTTTCTGTGTCTGATGTCTTGTTTCCGGTTTTTTCCTTGACATTGCTTACATTGACAATGTCCTTAAATATATGTAGTATTTAGTTATTATTATTGTAGGATTGTTGTAAGATACATGTTTCAATATTCCGGTAGTATAGCAATAATTTTTGTAATTTTGTCCACACTGAGGCTCTATCAAGATACCCGTGGGCTCTTCATGTTCCCTTTGGGAACTTGGGCTTTTGTCAAAATGTTTTCAAAAGATCTTTTGAATTTAATTTTTCAATTTTGATTGTTGATTATTATGTATCTTTGTCATATATTTATTGTGCAGTTTGTGGGAATTCGTTCGACTTGGTTTTGATTAATTAGGTAAGCTTGTTGCTCAAAATGCAAGACGAGGAAGTCTTCCTCAGATTTACATGTGTGTTGCCTTGCCTGTAATCGATGTACTCCTACGAATTCTTGTCCTACATGTGTTGATTGGGGTGACAAACATTGGATGCAGGTGTCATGGTACGTTGTTAGCGGTGAGAGGCCAATGTCGGTACTCTCGCTGCAGGGTCATTCAAGTTTTTCAGTTTCTTTTTCAGAGGAACAAGAACGTGGTGATGGTTATGTGACACCTACCAAAAGTGTGCTACCGTCATCGTGCTCTGATGAGCAAACAGAGCTACCTGCTAAGGTGCTCTTGAATATTAGGCAAGGGTTAAAGCCACTGGGCAGTGGTTTCAATCCTTTGCCAGCAGCTAGCTCGACCGGTGAAGCAGTTACTCCGTCCATGGGAGCCGTGACACTGGGTATGTCCATTGCGGTTGAAGGAAGTGTAGTGGGTAGAGCGAGCACCTTAAAAACAAAACAAGCTCACCCAGCGATGACGGAACTTGGGAAGAAGCCAGCAAGTTTTTTGTAGGGAGGCTCGGTGAGGTCTGAAAGGGCCGCGAGAGGTCCCTCTCTGACCCAGCAGCATCTGGGGCCAGATGTTGTTATGAAAAACTTGCGCGGGCCGCAGCATACATCCACACCTGCCTTACGGGACGCACCGTCTAGACTGCAGTCGGCCTCAGCTACAGTCACAGCTTCTGCTATGATCATAATACACACACGACCGCATCCTAGCTACCCGACTTCGGATAACCAGACTGCCGCTTGAAGAAGGGACCACTCTTAGCCCGTGAAGTCGGACCATCCAGTAGCTAAGCAGACGAGACCATGATCATCGGGATGTTCAGAGAAGAGATCCATCTCCAGAACACTGTCCCAGGAGCAGCAAGCGCCTAAGAAACAAAACCGCTGCTCGTCATGTCTCGGTGACAGACTTGCTGTTGCAGATTGCGCAGCTGATCGCAGCATCCCAGCAAGTGCAGGAGCAACCTCCCTTAGACTCCGAACCTGAGCTGTCGGTTGGTGCTGGGTTGGTCCAGTCGTCTGTTCACGCAGATGTAATGGACCGAGATTCGCAACTGATTCACTCGGATGGTGAAAGGAATAAGGATGAGGATTACCCTTCCCTTTCGGAACAATACATGTTTGCGATGGATTTCATCCATCAATACTACCCTTAATTTGTTCCACCGAATCAGCATGCTGCGACAACAAGAGAGAAACCGCTGGCTTCTCTGGACACAGACTTTATACGGTGGAAGGAAGAAGTTCTTTCTTTCCCGGTTCATTTTAGGTAGGTGTTGCAGGCCTTCGGCCATGTAGACGCCGCCATATTTAACCTCTCGAATGCGAGGAAAAAAGGCAGTTTCTTAACATCTTCCATAAATATACCGTTCCTTGGACCACGTTCATTTAAGACGGTTGGAGAAGATGTACAGAGAGCTCCACTGCGTTTTGGATGAGCAGGTCGGGGATTCAGATGTATCCTTACCTGCATCATTCAGTATTTGCTCAGATGTAATGGAAACTGCAATTTCATCAAATAGAGTGAATTTGGACGCAATGTCCTACGCAGATAACCTTACTAGAGGAATGGAGCAACGTCTCAACGGGAAGGAATTTGCGGATGTGCGTACCTCTCTTGGAGTTCTTAACAGGGCAATTATGTATACCACGTATAACTCCGCCCTGACAGTGGCTAATCTGGAGTTAATTAGATGTGATGCTACCCTTGCGTCGTCATCACTTATAGATGACAAGGTGAAAAGCTCTCTCCAGGTCGCTCTGGTCCTTGTCGCTCCGGTCTCCGTACATACTATTTTTGACGACAAGCTTTCGTTAGTCTATGAACAGGCTACTAAAAAAGCGTCACATGCTCTGCTATTGAAATCGGCGTCTCAGCAACCAACTTCAGCTGACAGGAGTAAAGGAGGACGTTTCAAATCTAAAACGTTAAAAGGGAACTCCTCACGAGGGTACAAGAAGCCCTCTTACAATTACTCCGGAGGTTGTCAATATAGCGACTCGAGAAAAGGGCACAGGTCTGATCGGAACTATCGATCAGACGCCCATAGGCCGACGGGACGAGGTTCTTTGCAGGGAGAACGTAGTTTTTCCTCCCATAAGCCTTGCAGGTCATACAGGTGATGTTCAAGATCTCTATTGCTGGCCAGTTGGCGGAAGGTTATCAAACTTCGCGAGAAACTGGATAGCAGTCACGGAAGATCAGTGGGTGAGAAGTGTAGCTATCATTCCGAGTGAAACCCCCACAAACAAGATGTCCGTGTTGGGACAAATCTTCCATCGGATCCTTTCAAAAGAGAGTCTCTCCATACCGGAGGTACAGGCTCTCTTATTAAAGGAAGCAATAGTGGTCTCGAGAATCAAAATTCTCAGGGTTTTTGCAGTCATTTTTTCCTCATACCGAAGCCAGACGGCTCGTTCCAACCGGTAATAGATTTGAGCTGGATAAACAAGCTTATCGTCGCTCCAAAATTCTATATGGAGACCATTCGGTCGGTAAGAGCGAGCGTTCGAGTGAACGAGTATGCGGCAAGCATAGATCTAAAGGACACTTACTTTCATGTCTTGGTACACCTGGCATTCAGAAAGTACCTATGGTTCGCTGTAAAAGGGAAGGTTTATCAGTTTAGAGCAATGTGCTTTGGTCTGAACCTTGCTCCCTGGGCATTCACTCGAATAATGAACTCGGTAATGTCATACTTCCGAGCTCATTCATCTGTGGTCGTGTCGGCTTACTTGGATGACATTCTGCAGAGATATGGCAACAGAATTATACTTCAGAACGATGTTCAGAGCCTGCTTCTATTACTCCGACATCTTGGTTTCATCGTAAACGAGAAAAAATCGGATCAAGCTCTGCCCATGTCGTTCACTCACTTGGGAATGAGCTTTGAGACTCACAACAATCTGGTTCATCTGCCGTTACCCAGAGCGAAATTAGTCAGTTATTATGCTTGCTTTTGTCTACACTCAGATGCATTAACAGCGAGGGAATTCATACGACTGATGGGGCTGTGCGGAGCAGCTGCAAATCTTATTCCGATGGGCCACCTGCGCACACGTCCCCTCCAGATATTCTTTACTCAGAACTGGAGTGTGAAGACGCATTCACTCGAAACCAGTATTGTTTTAACCGACTTATAATAACAAAAGGTTCAGATTTGGGCAGATATTCAGTGGTTAACTCGAAGAGTTCCGCTGCAACTGCTGGATCTGGCTTTCACGATTATGACGTATGCAAGTCAGATGGGTTGGAGCGTGACCCTAAGTCCCGCAGACTTGAAGTGTCAGGGTCTTTGGGACTCACGGTTCCTAGAGAAGTACATAAACATCAAAGAGATGATGTTAGTATGGCTAGCACTTCAACATTGGATTTGCCTAATAGTGAACGTCCACGTTCAAATCCTGTCGGACAATTCAACAGTAGTAGCTTACATCAGGAACCAAGGTGGCACTCATTCGATTCCATTATGTGAATTAACGGAGAGGATTCTCCTGTACGTCATGAATCATCATGTTCATCTTTCTGTCCATCATATTCCGGGTTGTCTGAATGTACTAGCAGACTCGCTCACTCTCTCGGAAAGGTCACCTGTTACCATCGGAATGGACTCTCAACAAGCGAATATTCAGACAGGTCTCAACCTTCACGTATTTCCGTTGTGCGGTCCTTCTTGCACGGAAAACAGTTTACAGGACGTGCAGTGGACGCAATTTCTAACTGTAGGAGGTCCTCCTCTACGTTGAACTATGCAGCGAAGTGGAGGGTTTTCTTCTGTTCTTGTCAGGATCAGTCGACGGTAAAACACTGTATCTATAAAAAGATCAATTTATCAAATGCGGTTTCATTTGTTGAACCGGAACTTACACTTGCTCTGCATTTATATTGTCTGATATATTTATTTTTACATGTATTTTAGGGGGCGCTGGCATTGCGGTAACTGGTTCTCGTCAGATCACTGAAGTTAAGCAATGTCAAGCCCGGTTAGTCCTCTGTTGGGTGACCGTCTGAGCGATCGATTCGGACTCCCGCGTTGTGTCCTTGGGCAAGGCACTTAACACCAATTGTCCACATGGGGGCACGATGATGCCGTGTACTAAGGCGTACTACACGTCGATGGTGTGCATGTCTTCAACCAATCCTACCCTGCCTGTGCTGCATTGCAGAGTTACGATTTTGGGGAGCTGGCGGCTGCTCATCGTTGCTCGGTGGTTCTCTCCGGGTACTTGGGCTTCCTCCACCCGTAAAACTGTCACGGTCATGATTAACCATTGTGCATAAGTATGTGACCTTAAACACCAATAAATAAATAAATATTACATGTATTTTTGAGAGATTTAACCTCAAAATAGGTTTCAAATTCACAGTTGGGGGGGTTGCCAATGCTATTCAACTGTCAACTGTATATCCAGGGCTCTGTGCACAATCTTCATTGTCTTCTGGATTAATGGTTCACTGTACATGTGCTGCACTATATATAATCTCATAATTTTAGAGAGAGGGGAAAGGTAATGCACTTTGAACTTTTATTAAAACTAATATTTGGGAAAAAAACCCAAGTGTTTATAGTGTTTAATACTTGAATATTTTTCTCTGAAAAAAACGAAACCGAAATCAACTCTTTTTTTAAAAAAACCGAGTAGCAGCCGAAACCATGGAAAAATTTCATAACCTCCCAGCAGTAATGTTCACTTCCAGGGGAACCTGTGTACCTGTGATTATAGTTTTGATCGGGCTTCTTTTGCCAGTTATTCCCCTTTTCTTCTTAGAATGCCTGAAGTTTGTCTGAAGATTTTCTCAGATGTTTATGGGTCGATTCTTTTGAAATATGATAAGGATGTTCTCTACCATGAGAACCTGTGCAACTGCGATTATAGTTGTGATCAAGCTTTTCTTGCCAGAGTTATGCCCTTGTCTTCTTAGAATGCCTGAATTTTGTCCAGAGATTTTCTCAAATGTTTATGGGTCGATTTCTTTGAAACTTGGTTTGAATGTTCACTACCATGGGAACCTGTGCATCTGCGATTATAGTTTCGATTGGACTTTTCTTGTCAGAGTTATGCCCCTTTTCTTAAAATACCTGAATTTTGTCCAGAGATTTCCTAAGACGGTTATTGGTCGATTCATTTGAAACTTGGTAAGGATGTTCACTAACATGTGTACCTTTGTACCTGTGATTATAGTTTTCATCTGGCTTTTTTTTACCAGAGCTGTGCCACTTTTCATCTTGAAATAATCATGGTGGCGGTGTGGTATGGACAGGTCCATCTGGGGCAGTCAGACCTGTAATTCATTTTATTTTTCCACAATTTTTTGCAAATTCAGTCTGCGAAGTACATACACAGCAAAAGGTGTATGAGATGATATTGCGTCAAGTCCTTTTCACTTCCAAATAAGTGGGATAATGTGTCTTGCTCAAGGATATAGTAAAAATGCTGCCAGCTAGCTAGAATCGCAATGTGAACTCAACATCATAATTTCTGAATACCTTTATACCTGAGACAATGCTTGAAAATACCCTAAAATAATCCTTGGAACTCCTCCATTTTTTTCTGGGGGTTGTATGAACACTGTTTGAGATGGTTAACCCTTTGCCTATCATAATACCCAAATCATTACACCTCTGTTTTTCAATTTTTGCCTCCAAACCAAAAGCTTGGGAGCATGTTGGCTCAGTAGGTAGAGATGCAGGCTGCAAGCTGAGAGATCCTCGGTTTGAATCTCACCTGCAGCAACAGGGTTTGTCCTTGGGAAGACACTAAATCGCAGTTGCCCACTTGAGGGCAGGATGGCGTTGTGTACTAAGGCATACTGCACGTCGATGGTGCACTTGTCTTCAACCAATGTTAACCCTGCTTGTGTGGAGTTAGTATGTTGGAGAATCTGACAGTTGCTCGCCATTGCTTGGTGGTTCTCTCTGGATACTCGGGCTTCCTCCACCCATAAAACCTGTCTGACACGAGGTGAACCTGGCTGTTGAAAGTGTCATTAAACCCCAATAAAAAATAGACCATACCTTATGACCTAGGGCCCTGGCAATTTCTGCAGCTAAACAGGAGACCTAATGATAGGAGCATTAAAGAGGATATACTTGATTGGATTTTGAGAACATCTCAATGATTCGAAATGTCCTTGGGCAAGGCACTTAACCCCGATTGTCCACATGGGGGCACGATGACGCCATGTACTAAGGAGTACTGCACGTCGATAGTGTGCATGTCTTCAATCAATCTAACTCTGCCTGTGCTACAATGCGGAGTTACGATGTTGGGGAGCTGGCAGCTGCTCGTCGTTGCTCGGTGGTTCTCTCCGGGTACTATGGCTTCCTGCACCCGTAAAACTGTCAAGGTCATGATTAGCCATTGTGCATAAGTATGTGACCTTAAACACCAAATAAATAAATAATGATTCGAAAATTTCTGAATTGTCATAATTTGAATTGATTCAGTGGGGCAGTTTTTAATCGAATTAGTGTTCAGCCGATTGTTGCCAATCATTTTGTGATGATTCATTAACCGCATTTTATTATCTTCTGCAATTGTTAATGTAAAATGATGTCAATGAATCCATTCCAAAAAGTTGAGAAACAACCACAATGTGTATTCTTAATCTCTCTAGACGTCCCTTTACGGGATACACAGTTTAAATGACATGTAAAGCTTACAATCAAGCGTACTTGCGACAATCGCCAGTTCATACCGGAAAAGTGAAGGTTACACTCCATTGACTCAGGTTGCAGTAAAATTACCAGTCGCAAGCACTTTGGCGGTAAACGTGGCTCTGAGAGCCACGTTTACCACCCAAGTGAGCGCAACATGTAATTTTACTGCGACCTCAGTTAACGAAGTGTAACAGTGTGAAAAATGTTCAGTTTAATGAAGTTCTTGTGAGCCTCGACTTTTCTAGTAGTGAACAGTATTACAATCGGAATTGGCGTCAGAATCAGTCAATTGTGAGCTCAAATAACCGGTAATCGGTCAGCGATCATAATCGGTCAAACAATCGAATCAAAATTTTGAAGCTTTGTGGGCTCTATTATTACCCTTAAATGGAACGAGCTCATTGAGCTTGTACCAGTGAGCGTCAGAAACTATTTTTTGGAGGCAAAAAATGCAAATTTTCAGTTCAGGAATGTGCCATCGCCAGCTGTGTTAGGTGAAGGTTTAAATAATTAGCAAATACAAGCCTTTAATATGTAAATCGTGCAGGACAATTATTAATATTATCCAATATTTAACTGTTTAGGTTCCTACTGAAGGAATGTGGAGAGAGCATATATCAGGTTACTAGGACATTGATGCAGCATATGTGCACAAAAGTACCAGACAAAAATGACTACAGAACAAAAGCAACGCAGGTAATAATATAATTTACCAAGGATGGTGCATGAACAAATATAGAGTTTGAATAAGGCCTAGAAAAGTTAAAAATCTGTTTCTCAGGCCCACTCGCATTGTCCCTTTTGCTGCCACATGCTTTCTTTTTATAACTAATGCAAACTTAGAAAAAATAAAAATTAAATTTTTTTTCATTTTTTATAGTGTCTGTTTATTATAAATTCTTTGTAAACGCCATTCTTGATATGCTCTGAAGAAAGTAACTCGAATATTATGTGGGCGTTATTTAATTTTCAAAAAAGTGCATAAATATAATTGATCACAAATGTGTTTGATGTTTCTTCATTAACTTGCAGACTGTTCATTTTCTCTGGCTTATCAAAATGTGTCCACATGTCTTTGCTTGCTACAATTTATGGGAGAGTGTCTAAAGACACTCTCCCATAAATTGTAACAAGACAAATCCATTTCAGATACAATTCTCTGCATACTGTCACCAATATTGATATAGATTATAACTCAGTTAACAGTTGTGACTGACTGCTAATTAATTGTTAGCTGCCGGCATTTGGAGACTAACCCTACTGTATCAGTTTGTTCAACCCAGATATAAATAAGTGTTTTTTTTTTCAAAACAATTTGCTGAATTGGCATGGAACTTGTAATTCTGTAGGGTCTTGTAAATATTCAGTATTCGAAAAACAATTCAACTTGAAATGCGTATTCAAATTAAAATTGGAGAGCTGAATATGGAATTTTCATATACGGTTAACCCTTTATGCAACGTAATGGCCAAAACCGGCCAGCGCTATTCTAAAAAATCTCCATTTAATTTTCATTATTTTGTCTCAAAAACATAGGTTATGACCCCGCATTGGAACGAGCTCGTTCCAATGAAGGGTCATAACCTATGTTTTTGAGACGACAAAGAAAAAAAATTAGTTATTCAAGAATTTTTTTGCAAGTGTCGTCTGCTCTTCATGTTAGGTAAAGTGTTAAAAAAGGAATGTATTTTTTTTTTTAACTATAATCCTTTCTAACTGATATCCCTACTACTTCATCAAGGCATTTCTTGGCTGAAGGCATAACTTGATGGTATAGTTGGGAATATTGTGTGATTTGGGACTTCAGCCATGACTGTCAGAACAAACCAGGTTCACACCTCCACCCCATCTTCATGAATCATGATGCCCCTTGCCTCAGTTTGCCACGTTGGTCCCAAACAGTAAAATATGCAATCATCCATCTTTGATGTTTGTTATACCCCCTGAAACAATTTGTGGGTATACTCGAATTATCTTTTCTGTCAGTCTGTCCATCCATCTATCCCTCCATCCGTAGACATAAGTTTGTCCTGAGATTTTCTCTGATGTTTATACTCCAATCCCTTTGGAACTTGGTACGCAGGTTCACCACCATGGGAACTTGTGCACCTGCGATTATAGATTCCGGTTGGACTATTTTTGCCATAGTTATGCTCTTTTCGATTTAGATTAATTTGCTTCTAGGCCAATCCCATTGAAAATATGCAATTTTAATCTGGATGTGTATTGCAGTACTGTGGTGCCCTTTTTATAACTTCATGTATTGCTTTAGCAGTATGCCAGTCATTGAGGCAGGAAATATTGTTAGGCCTATCCAAGACAGACACTCCTCTAGTTTGTTTCAAAAGTTTTGAGTGCATATTCAACCCCCATCATTCTCTATCATTTATGTTGACAAGAATACAATTTTGAAAAAGGTGATGGTATTTTCATTTTTAGGCTGTGATCGCAATTATGAACAAGTTGCCGGATGTTGCATATGCTAAAATGGTAGAATGGATACAGAAATTATCTAAAACTGCAGCCGTAAGTATTCTGACTATAATATTATTCAATCAACATTAGCTTTACAAATAACTTATGTTTCAATGAAAAATTGAAAGGGTTGCTATGTGGGAAGTATATTTACATTTGAATGGTTGTGTGTGATTCATCAAAACAGTCTTAACTCAGTGCTGGAAATGAACAAAATTGACGGGTGTAGTTTTAAGCTCCCTTAAATTCAGAGACGGGAGTAAATTACACCCATAAAATGTTAGAATATGAATTTTCGGGGGAATACTGTCACCAAACACCAGAAACCTTAACCCTTTGAACTCTAGTGGTATTTTCTATGCCAGTTCAATGGCAGCAATTAGAAGAGTCCATATTCATTATTTGGGGTAGACCAATGAATATTTTCAATGTGCAGCCTCAGGGCTGCACGTTGAAAATATTGCTTGCTCTACTTTACTGAACAGACATCCTATTTAATGACAATATGATGTATCGTGTTTCTGGTTAGAAAAGCGGCCTATCGGGGTTAAGGGGCTAATGTATAAGGAATTGCTGAATTATGAAATTAACTTGCCACTGGCTGCAGAGTGCTGCTTTCTCATAACAACACACATTTATATGCCCTCACAGTATATTAGTGCTCCACAATATTTTTCAAGGAGTGCATTTTTTAGCTCCCGTAAAATAGAAAACACGGGTGCTGACAGGAGCAACTGCACTCGCACCCATCTCATTTCCAGGACTGTTAACTGTTGAGTGCTAGAAGCCACTATCATGGCTTTATTGAAAGTACTGGAAGCTACTTTAGTGGCTTTATACTGCATGCATTAGCTTGATGTTTATTCAGCAGAAGAATTTTTTTTATATCAGATTGTTTGGTGGCAATTTATTGGAGAGTGCCTATTGGCACTCTTCAAAAAACTGCAACAAAGCAATTATTTTTTAACAAAATATTTCCTAAACTTAAGGCTACTCTTTCTGGTAAGTGTGGTATTTTAAAAAAAAAATACCCATGTTTCAAATCACGTTTGAAAAATAATTTAGCACTCAACCAGTTAAAAGGTTCTGGAATTTTGGAGTTTTTTTTTTTTTAAAAAGTAAGGGAAACTTTGTTGAAGGTAACGGAAAATTCATTAATGTTTGGAAATCTCTCGTACTAGAGTGTAGCAATGATTCTTGGTAAGTTCTTTAAAAGACGTTGTCTTCAATCGGGACATGTGACAGTGTGCAGTAGCCCAGTATGCATATCAGGCCTGTCATTCTGAGGAGGGTGATCGCTGTCGGCCACCTAAATGTAAAATTTTGTGGCCGATAATTGTCTGCTTGCACATTCGACAGAATGGGTGTTTGCTATTGTTTCAGCGGAGAGAAAATGTGGTTATAATGCTCGAACAGAGAGAGAGAGAGTAATACTATACCACTGTTTAAATGCACTTTTATTTGATACAGACTGCGACACATTCCCAATTTCACTCCATTACGTCAGCTGATTTCTGTGTGCGAATATTTTATTGTATAATCCCACTTTTAAATTTGATACCATCATGATGCCAGCCTGAATACAGTCTATACATGTAAGGCCATACAAAGTAGCTCTTCTGTTTCTCAGGCCATCATTTGTAAAATTGCATGTGGGCGAGCATTTTTTTATTTTATTTTTTATATCTGTAATTATTTATTTGCCATCAAAAATGTATGTTCTTGGTTTATGTTTTAGGTCTCATAATCTACAGAATAGCATGTGTGGTGGTGTATTTTGTCCCTTGAGAGCAAGAAGGCTTTGCAATGCTAAAGCATTGCAAACCTTCTTGCACTCAGGGACAAATTTATCAATGTTTTTAACTTGGGTAAATTATCAGACATAAACCATTTAATTTTTATTTTTTTTAAGTTCACATTGGTTATAAAAAAAGAGCATACGGCAGATAAAAGGTCCATGCGGGAGGGCCTGAGAAACAGAGTTTTATTTTCTTTAGGCCTAATAGTATTAAACGATTCATGATGGCAGTTATACACACTTGAATGATATGATATTTTTACTATTAATACAAGTAGCCCTCCTTATCTCAGTTAAGGCGGGTCAAAAATAGACCTCCTTAGCCTAACTAAAGAGGGCAGTTCTCTTTCAATTTTGAAAATGACAGGCCTGTATATACTGTACTGGCAGGTATTGTATATTTTCAATTCCTCTTTATAAATTGCTGATCAAATCTTTGGATTTGCCTATCCATTTCTCCTCAGATAGAATAAACTGCTCTTCACAATTTTTAGAATAGAACAAACTGTTTGGTTCTACATGCAGGCCCGTTTGTGTAGGTGAGTAAAGTAATGACTCTTGCTCCTCCAAGTATCTTTACCATCTACTGAGAGTGACCATTGGAGTTTCAGCTGTTGAGGAAGTTCATGTGCAAATTCAGTTTATCTTACAATCAATTGATTTTTTCCCTGATACAAGTTAAAATGTCTCGAATGATAAATACAGATTATCATGATAATGTGCATGTCCTGTGATTTATATCAGATTCGACTGCCGGCTTTGCGAGTTGTGATCCCATTTTTGGACACCACCGAGAATCTGATGCAAATCACAAGACATGCACATTTTCATCGTAATTCATTTATCTAACAATTCTGTCACAGAAACAGATTAAATCGTAAATTATTAATACAGTTTTGGGACATAATGTTGGGCGCGAAACAGTTTTAAAAAAACCCATATTTTAGGCCATACAAAGTTGAGTGTCTGTTTCTCAGGCCATTTTTTCCAAAAAAGCATGCGGGCGGGCGGTTTTTTTTTTTTCTTTTTATTTTCTCCCCGAGAGGTTGTTTGTGGTAATTTGACCCCCACCCAAACGCCTGGTGGACCATGCAAAATTTCGCAAATATATTGGTTATTCACCACAGGGGTGTTGGGTCGTAAATGCAGTGGGGTTTGAATGTTTGTTTTTTCAGTGAAACATGAAAATTATAACACAGGACGAAAGTCACGAAACGCCTCGTGGGTGAAACGTCTCGGGTTGAAACGTCTCTGGGACAAATCAAATGTCGAAGTTCCAACTTTCAGAGATTTATTTGACCAAAAAAAAAAAAATCCTTTCCCAACCTGCCTAATAAAATCGTGAATCGCAATTTTTCTCCATTATATTCAAAATTATCACAACCCATTTGAACGGGCAGTTCATCCATAAATCATATATTTTTATACTGTACCAATGACCCAGACTTAGCTGGTGCTAACTCCACAAAAACCAGGGCCAAACACAAATTTTGCCCCCCAATCCCCAAAATTTGCATCCAAAACAAAAAGAAATAATGTCCTAAAGGACCTCCATAATACGACTCTACTGCGCATGCGCAGTGACGCAGTCGTCCCGAAATTGGCGCCAAATATCATTCTCTGTTTGGCCCTTCATCAGTCAACATCTCACTGATCTTTGTGCTTGTAAATCTCAGTTTAAAGGATGCCAGACACGTAATTCTTGGAGAAAATGTGATTCTAAGGAGGATAGAAGGAGGAGAGGAAAAAAGAAGTGGCAAAAAATAATCAGGGCTGTACTTAAAATTTTTTGTTAAAATTATGTTAAGTTGCCTATTTTCGAGGCAAACGCCTCTTGTTGTCATTCTTGCTAATTGTTGCACTGCTTATTCAGTGTTTCCTCTCCCCTAACCTTCTAAAGTCCCCCCTTGCAATTCTCCCATGCTTTTGGCATATTTTTGAGAAGTTTCATTTCTAAAATTTCCCTGGGAGAGTTGCTTGGTTACAGAATGTTTTCTGTTATTTTCCCCATAGTTACGTTTTCACCCATGGGTGTATAACGTTTGTGTTCTGCATCTTCCATCTGATGTTCTGCAGATTCTCCCCTGGGAGTCTCTGTTTTGCATCAGATAGAGTGTAATTGAGGACTGATTCCGGGCCAGTTTTTTCAGTGCCTGGAGTCATGTTTTCTTCTGTGTTTACACTGTTTGTTTTCATTGGCAACAGCCTTTTTTGAGGGGGGCTGTTTGTCTTTGAGGTAGTTTATCTCATTATAAGATACATTTATATTATCCGAAAGTGTCTCATTAATTATTTTATATAATTTTAAAATTTTTGACCACACTTTGCCATCGGATCCATCGGGGCTCAACGTTACTTTTCAGCAACTTGGGCTTCTCTGAAAAAATATTTTTTCAAAATTATTTTGTTTTGCAATTGTTTTTTCATTTATTAATGGATCATGTTATTATGTATCTTTGTGTCAGGGGTTTTTGCGAGTAACTTGGACTTATTGTTGTTCCTTCACAATGAAAGGAACTTGTTCAAATTGTAATAGGAAGAAATCTTCCTCTGACTTTCATGATTATTGCATAAATTGTAGTCAGTGTTCTCGCATTAATCCCTGTCCTGTATGTGAACATTGGGATGAGAAACATTGGAAACGTGTGTCACGATATGTTGTTTCTGGAGAAAGAGCGATGCCGGCTCTTTCTCCACAAGGTCACTCTACTCTCTCAGTTTCTATTTCAGAGGAACCAGAACAGGGTGATGTTTCCATGTTATCCTCTTCAAGTGTGCGTCCGTCGTCACAATTAAATACAGAGCTAGCGGCAAAAGTGCTCATGGAGATTAGACAAATGTCGTCCGCTAGCTCGCCCGGTGTAGCGTCCATTCACCGAATGGTTCGGCAGCCGGGTTCGTCCGATGCGGTCCAAGAGGAAATTTTGGGTGATGCGAGCACTATAAAAATAATAGATGCACACCCAGTGACGGCGGATAGTGAACGAGAACGGAGGAAGCCTTTTAGTCCGGTTCCTAGCTCGTCCAGGTCCAGCCGGGCCGCGAGCGAGAGAGGCCCCTCTCTCGTACAACAACATCTGGGACCAGATGTTGTGGTACAAAATGTGTCTTTAGCGGAGCATACGTCCGTCGCTCGGGACGCTCCGTTGTATAAGCAGTCCGCAGAGACTGTTAAGGCTTCCTCTTCTCGCCGGCGCACACGACCGCACCTTGGCTGCGTGACCTCCGATATCTTGCCAGCTTCGCCGAGGAAGGATTATTCGGCGACCAGGTCACACCATCCGGCAGCCAGGGACTCGAGACCGATGGACTCCGGACGTTCGCATAGGAAAAGTATGCGGGAGCCATCCGATGCGGAGCTGCCCTCGGCAAAGCAGCGAAAGACCGCTCCTCCGCAGGTCTCGACGTCGGACATTCTAGTGCAGATAGCACAGCTTATCGCAGCATCCCAGCAGCCGACAGAAACGGTGTCGGATCGAGAATTATCCGACGGCGCTGGGTCGGTACGCTCCGCCGAAGCATCGGGGGCGGACGACCGGGAACATCGGGAGGTCCGACCGGATGGTGAAAGGGATACGGATGAATTGGAGCTATCCCTTTCGGAACAACACAAAGCTGCCGTAGACTTCATCCGGCACTTTCTTCCTCAAGTTGTTCCGTCGGGCCAGACTGCTGCGCTTCCGGACAGGAGAATTATAGCGTCATTGGACTCTGATTTTTTCGAGCGGTTCAGGGACATCGCTCCCGAGTTTCCGTCGCAGTCCAATAATGTTGCAAGAACATTTGAATTATTGAACGACGCTATTTTTAAACTTGCTTCCAGGACAGGGAAAGCAGGCTTCTTGTCCGCAAATACTCTCAACCTGCCTTTCATTAATGCAAGGAATAAATTCGACACGGCAGGTCAGGGTATACCGAGAGTTCCTCTGCGTATGGACGACGAGGCGGAAGACTTAGAGCTATCATTACCGTCGTCAGCTTCTATTCCAACCGCAGTGTTGGAAACAGCTATTGCGTCTAACAGAGCCAATTTAGATGCCTTATCTTACGCAGATCACCTTACGAAGGCGTTATCACTGCGTCTTCAAGGGGAAGAGTTTCAGGATATACAATCCTCCTTAAGACTTCTTTCAAGGGCAGTAGCTTATTCCACGTGTAACTCCGCCCTTTCAGTGGCTAATCTGGAGTTGGTTAGACGTGACGCAGCCCTGTCTACATCCACACTAGTGGATTCTAAGGTGAAGAACTCTCTTAGAGTCGCTTCGGTCTCAGGAGATCTTCTCTTTGACGGCAAGCTTTCCGCTATTTATGATAATATTAAAAAGAAAGCTAGTGATTCTCTGTTGTTTAGATCCGCTCCTAAAAGGTCGGATTCAGCAGACACGAATAAGGCGGGCACTTCTGGGTCTTATCCGCCCAAGAGAGGTTCCTATAGAGGTTCCGGTGCGTCCTCTAGCTCTTATTCGAGAGACCGTCAGGATAGCGACTCTCGTTCGGGACGTCCTTCAGGCCGGGACAATCGGTCGGACGCCCCGAGGTCGACGAGGCGAGGTGCGGGTCGTGGAAGACGTGGTTTCTCCTACCGCAGGCCTCGCAGATCCAGGAGGTGATGGCTCAAACCTCTATCGCGTTCCGGTTGGCGGAAGGTTGTCGAGTTTTTCTCAAGAGTGGGCGTCGATTACGGACGACCCTTGGGTGAGAGGAGTGACTTCGGAAGGTCTAAAGATATCCTTCAAACGAAAGCCTCCATTAACTCGAAGTCCAAAGTGGACTCATCTTCCGTCAAACCCTCAGAAAAGAGACGCTCTGCTATCAGAGGTGCAGTCTCTTTTAATGAAGAACGCGGTAGAGGTCGTAGAAAACCAGGAATCGCTGGGATTCTACAGCCATCTGTTTCTGGTTCCGAAACCAGACGGCTCGTTCCGTCCAGTAATAGATTTGAGCTGGATAAACAAGCTGATCATCGCTCCGAAGTTTTATATGGAGACGATTCGATCGGTCAGAGCGAGTATTCGGGTGAACGATTATGCAACGAGCATAGATCTCAAAGATGCGTACTTTCACGTCATGGTACATCCGACATTCCGAAAGTATCTACGCTTCGCAGTCCTAGGAGTGGTGTATCAGTTCCGGGCCATGTGCTTCGGATTGAATCTAGCACCCTGGGCTTTCACTCGAGTAATGAACTCGGTAATGATTTACTTCCGAGCTCATTCGTCTGCGGTAACGTCGGCCTACCTGGACGACATTCTTCAGAGGTACGGCAACGAGTTAACGCTTCAGAACGATGTTCAGAATCTTCTTCTATTGCTCCGACGTCTCGGTTTCATAGTAAACGAGGAGAAGTCGGATCTGGTGCCGTCCAAGTCATTCACTCATCTGGGAATGAGCTTCGAGACGCACAACAATCTCGTTCGTCTGCCGTTAACCAGAGCGAAATTAGTCAGTTGTTACGCTCGCTATTGTCTAAATACAGACAAAGTCACAGCGAGAGAATTTATGAGACTGATAGGTCTGTGCGGAGCCGCTGCGGATCTCATTCCGATGGGACGGCTACGCACACGGCCTCTTCAAATTTTCTTGACTCAGAATTGGAGTGTGAAAATTCATTCGCTCGATGTAGACGTTCTCTTGTCAGATCAAGTGAAACAAGAGATTCAGACTTGGGCAAACATTCAGTGGTTAACTCAAGGAGTTCCGCTGCAGTTGCCGGATCCGAGTTTTACCATTATGACGGATGCCAGTCAAACAGGTTGGGGTGCATCATTAATCCCAACGGATTCGAGATGCCAGGGTCTTTGGGATCCGCAATTCCTGGGCAAGCACATAAACATCAAGGAAATGATGTCAATTTGGCTTGCGTTACGTCACTGGATGGACATTATTCACGATGCTCATGTCCAAATCCTATCCGACAATACGACAGTAGTGGCGTATATACGGAATCAGGGAGGCACTCATTCAGTTCCGTTGTTCAATCTAACGGAAAGAATCCTTCTGTTTGCGTTGGAACATCACGTTCTTCTTTCGGTCCGTCACATACCGGGTCGTCTGAATGTGCTAGCAGACTCCCTTTCTCGAAAGGGTCGCTTGTTGCCGTCGGAGTGGACTCTCAACAAACAAGTATTCAATCAGATTTGCTACCAATGGGAACGGCCAATGATAGACTTATTTGCGACACATCTCAACAATCAGTTGCAAACGTATGTGTCCCCGTGTCCGGATCCAAGAGCTTTTGCTGTAGACGCTCTATCGATCCCTTGGGACGGAATGATAGGATATGCATATCCTCCAGCGCCGTTAATTCAACAAGTATTGCTAAAGATAAAACAATCTCAATGCAAGATTCTGTTGGTAGCATCTCTGTCGCCACAGAGACCGTGGATAAATCTACTCAGGTGTCTGTTGTGGGACCTACCGCGGAAGCTCCCTCCACGAGAGGATCTTCTTTGGCAGGGGAAGTCGCGCCAACTGCATCACAACCCGCAAGGTCTCAACCTTCACGTTTTTCCGTTGTGCGGTCCTTCTTGCATGGCAAGCACTTTACAGGACGAGCAGTGGACGCGATTTCTAACTGTAGGAGGACCTCCTCTTCGCTAAACTATGCGGCTAAGTGGAAGGTTTTCCGTCGTTGGTGTAGGGATCATTCTGTTGATATATTTGATCCCTCTATACCAGACATTGCTAACTTTCTAGTATACTTGTTTGACGAAATCAAACTGCAACCGGTTACTATAAAGGGTTATAGATCTATGTTATCTGATACCTATGCACATCATGATAGTTTACAAATTGGATCTAATGTCTCTTTATCGAAATTGGTTAGAAACTTTTCGATAAATAGACCCAGAACTCTTAGATTAATTCCTAAGTGGAATTTAGCTTGGGTTCTCCTTAAATTGAAGGAAAAGCCATTTGAACCTCTTGGGACAGTAGATTTCAAATTCTTATCTTATAAGACAGCTTTTCTCTTAGCTTTCTCTTCTGCCAGAAGAGTCAGTGAGCTTCATGCACTATCGGTGGATGATTCTCATTATCGTAGTGTTGGGAACACTATCACCTTCACTACTAACGTCGGTTTTTTAGCTAAGAATCAGGCTCCTAATAAATATCCAGAACCTATTGTTATTAAGGCTCTTCCGTCTTCAGACGGGCGTAGGCCTTTACTCTGTCCTGTTAGAGCACTACGTATCTATAAACAGAGATCTCAGTTCATCAGAAAGGGACGGAAACGTTTCTTTCTGTCTTTGATGCCTAATAGAAAGGACATTTCAGTCCATTCTATTGCTAGATGGATTCAGTTAACTATCCGTACTGCGTATGAAGATTTATCTTCTTCTCAGCAGTCTGTGCTTAAGATTTCTGCTCATGAAGTAAGAGCTCTTTCTACTTCCTGGGCTTATGCTAATAGTGTTGCTATTACAGATTTAATGAAGGCTGCTTATTGGTCTCAGCCATCCACATTTACTAATTTTTATCTCAGAAATATTGAGTCCATTTCTGGAGACCTGCATTGTTTAGGTCCGTTATCTGTTGCTCAGAATGTCGTCCACTAAACAGTTGCAACTATAGTTATGCAGGCTTTCTGTTCCGGCAGTGACTCCGTCCGGCTGCCCTCTTCGCTCTGGGCTATTTGACCCAGGGCAAGGGGAAGGGGGGGGGCGGGTGTTCCCTTAGGTCACCTGCTTTATAGTGAAAAGCAAGGGAATGCCTCCTCCAAGACAGTATTTCTGAGTCGCTTCCGGGATGGTTTTAAAGTGTAATATTAATGTTTAATTTCATTCATGTCTTATTTTTAAAGTGTAGCTCGGTGTGAAGCATTTGTATATGTCAAGTGTCAAACGGGCTTTAATATACAATACTCGGACACTTTTAAATGATTATAAAGAGTCTCAATTCTCTGGACTACTTTATTTATTGGCTTGTTTTAATAATAATTAGTATAAAGGTTATACTGGATATTAATAGAGAACATGAATGTTATTGTGCTCAATTATTAAGGGTAGTGTATCTTTCTAATTTAAATATTAAATAAGAAAGATACATGTAAAGCCTAATACTCCTTTTCTCCTTAAGGGGTTATCTCTTTATTTTATAATTGAGCTTATTGGATTTTCCTCTATGTCCTAGGCCCTCCAGCCTGTTTACTATTCAGCTAAGTCTGGGTCATTGGTACAGTATAAAAATGTTAAAAAATTTATAGTAATTTATATATTTTTTATACTTACCAATGACCCAGACGGGGATGGCCCTCCCTGAGTTGGGAACTCTTGCCTCCCCGCTGAGTACATAGCGCTGACCAGGCACTGCCAGTAAGAATGATATTTGGCGCCAATTTCGGGACGACTGCGTCACTGCGCATGCGCAGTAGAGTCGTATTATGGAGGTCCTTTAGGACATTATTTCTTTTTGTTTTGGATGCAAATTTTGGGGATTGGGGGGCAAAATTTGTGTTTGGCCCTGGTTTTTGTGGAGTTAGCACCAGCTAAGTCTGGGTCATTGGTAAGTATAAAAAATATATAAATTACTATAAATTTTTTAACTTTTTTGAAATCTGAAAATGAAATACAAAACGAATGTTTGCGTGTTTTTATTAACCAATTCGACCGCACATACCTGCCTATATGCGATTTATTTTCAACTATGACTGTTACTTTTATATCAAGCAACGGTTACTATTAGTTATCCAATTATCCTGCATCTCAAATGCATTTATTTAAATTAACTGGGAAACTCGTAACGGTTTCAAATAACAGTACACAAATTCCCAATGACGGCCATTTACAATACAAATGTTACTAAAAATAAATGCCAGGAGACTGTGTTCCATTCAACATAGCACCTGACTTTGCAGACTTTCTGAGGGTTGGTGCGAATCAAACGTGGTGCGAATCGACCATTCCCCTTTGTGACTGTTTGTTGTCAGACTGAAATACACCTTCCTTCTTGCTGTCATTATGACTTACCTTTTACAGAATAAAACACTTTCTGTCGTGAATATTGCTAGAACCCACCCACTTCATTAAGGTATGATGTAGAAAAAGCTTGAAGTGTGTTAATTTAAAATTTGCGAACGCATCGATATCGATTTACCGAAATGAGCACAATATCTCAAATATTTTTATACTGTACCAATGACCCAGACTTAGCTGGTGCTAACTCTAACAAAACCAGGGCCAAACACAAATTTTGCCCCCCAATCCCCAAAATTTGCATCCAAAACAAAAAGAAATCATGTCCTAAAGGACCTCCATAGTACGCCTCTAGTGCGCAGTGACGCAGACGTCCCGAAATTGGCGCCAATTATCATTCTCTGTTTGGCCCTTCATCAGTCAACATCTCACTGATCTTTGTGCTTGTAAATCTCAGTTTAAAGGATGCCAGACACGTAATTTTTGGAGAAAATGTGATTCTAAGGAGGATAGAAGGAGGAGAGGAAAAAGAAGTGACAAAAAATAATCAGGGCTGTACTTAAAATTTTTTGATGAAATTATGTTAAGTTGCCTATTTTCGAGGCATGGGCCTCTTGTTGTCATTCTTGCTAAATGTTGCACTGCTTATTCAGTGTTTCCTCTCCCCTAGCCTTCTAAAGTCCCCCCTTGCAATTCTCCCATGCTTTTGGCATATTTTTGAGAAAGTTCATTTCTAAAATTTCCTGGGAGAGTTGCTTGGTTACAGAATGTTTTCTGTTATTTTCCCCATAGTTACGTTTTCACCCATGGGTGTATAACGTTTGTGTTCTGCATCTTCCATCTGATGTTCTGCAGATTCTCCCCTAGGAGTCTCTGTTTTGCATCAGATAGAGTGTAATTTTGATGACTGATTCCGGGCCAGTTTTTTCAGTGCCTGGAGTCATGTTTTCTTGTGTTTTACACTGATTGTTTACATTGGCAACAGCCTTTTTTGAGGGGGGCTGTTTGCCTTTGCTGTAGTTTATCTCACTATAAGATACATTTATATTATCCGTAAGTGTCTCATTAATTATTTAATATAAATTTAAAATTTTTGACCACACTTTGCCATCGGATCCATCGGGGCTGAACGTTACTTTTCAGCAACTTGGGCTTCGCTGAAAAAATATTTTTTCAAAATTATTTTGATTTGCAATTGTTTTTTCATTTATTAATGGATCATGTTATTATGTATCTTTGTGTCAGGGGTTTTGCGAGTAACTAGGACTTGTTGTTGTTCTTTCACAATGAAGGGACATTGTTCAAATTGTAATAGGAAGAAATCTTCCTCTGACTTTCATGATCATTGTATTAATTGTAGTCAGTGTTCTCGCATTAATCCCTGTCCTATATGTGAATATTGGGATGAGAAACATTGGAAACGTGTGTCACGATATGTTGTTTCTGGAGAAAGGGCTATGCCGGCTCTTTCTCCGCAAGGTCACTCTACTCTCTCAGTTTCTATTTCAGAGGAACAAGAACAGGGTGATGTTTCCATGTTATCTTCTACAAGTGTGCGTCCGTCGTCACAAATGAATTCAGAGCTAGCGGCAAAAGTGCTCATGGAGATTAGACAAATGTCGTCCGCTAGCTCGCCCGGTGTAGCGTCCATTCACCGAATGGTGCGGCAGCCGGGTTCGTCCGATGCGGTCCAGGAGGAAATTTTGGGTGATGCGAGCACTATAAACATAATAGATGCACACCCAGTGACGGCGGATAGTAATCGAGAACGGAGGAAGCCTTTGAGTCCGGTTCCTAGCTCGTCCAGGTCCAGCCGGGCCGCGAGCGAGAGAGGCCCCTCTCTCGTACAACAACATCAGGGACCAGATGTTGTGGTACAAAATGTGTCGTTAGCGGAGCATACGTCCGTCGCTCGGGACGCTCCGTTGTATAGGCAGTCCGTGGAGACTGCTAAGGCTTCCTCTTCTTGTCAGCGCACACGACCGCACCTTGGCTGCGTGACCGCCGATATATTACCAGCTTCGCCGATCAAGGATTCTTCGGCGACCAGGTCACACCATCCGGCAGCCAGGGATTCGAGACTGATGGACTCCGGACGTTCGCATAGAAAAAGTATGCGGGAGCCATCTGATGCGGAGCTGCCCTCGGCGAAGCAGCGAAAGACTGCGCCTCCGCAGGTCTCGACGCCGGACATTCTTGTGCAGATAGCACAGCTTATCGCAGCATCCCAGCAGCCGATAGAAACGGTGTCGGATCGAAAATTATCCGACGGCGCTGGGTCGGTACGCTCCGCCGAAGCATCGGGGGCGGACGACCGGGAACATCATGAGGTCCGACCGGATGGTGAAAGGGATACGGATGATTTGGAGCTATCCCTTTCAGAACAACATAAAGCTGCCATGGACTTCATCCGGCACTTTCTCCCTCAAGTTGTTCCGTCGGGCCAGACTGCTGCGGTTCCGGACAAGAGGATTATAGCGTCATTGGACTCTGAATTTTTTGAGCGGTTCAGGGACATCGCTCCCGAGTTTCCGTCGCAGTCCAATAATGTTGCAAGAACATTTGAATTATTGAACGACGCTATTTTTAAACTTGCTTCCAAGACGGGGAAAGCAGGTTTCTTGTCCGCTAATACTCTCAACCTGCCTTTCATTAATGCAAGGAATAAATTCGATATGGCAGGACAGGGTATCCCGAGAGTTCCTCTGCGTATGGACGACGAGGCGGAAGACTTAGAGCTATCATTACCGTCGTCGGCTTCTATTCCAACCGCGGTGTTGGAAACAGCTATTGCGTCTAACAGAGCCAATTTAGATGCCTTATCTTACGCAGATCACCTTACTAAGGCGTTATCACTGCGCCTTCAAGGGAAAGAGTTTCAGGATATACAATCCTCTTTAAGACTTCTTTCAAGGGCAGTAGCTTATTCCACGTGTAACTCCGCCCTTTCAGTGGCAAATCTGGAGTTGGTTAGACGTGACGCAGCCCTAGCTACATCCACACTAGTGGATACTAAGGTGAAGAACTCTCTTAGAGTCGCTTCGGTCTCCGGAGAACTTCTCTTTGACGGCAAGCTTTCTGCTATTTATGATAAAATTACAAAGAAAGCTTCGGATTCTCTGTTGTTCAAATCTGCTTCTAAGAAGTCGGATACAGCAGACAAGATTAAGACAGGCACTTCTGGGCCTAATGCGCCCAAGAGAGGTTCCTATAGAGGTTCCGGTGCGTCCTCTTGGTCTTATTCGAGAGACCGTCAGGGTAGCGACTCTCGTTCGAGACGTCCTTCGGGCCGGGACAATCGGTCGGACGCCCCGAGGTCGACGGGGCGAGGTGCGGGTCGTGGAGGACGTGGTTTCTCCTACCGCAGACCTCGCAGGTCCAGGAGGTGATGGCTTAAACCTCTATCACGTACCGGTTGGCGGAAGGTTGTCGAGCTTTTCACAAGAATGGGCGTCGATTACGGACGACCCTTGGGTGAGAGGAGTGACTTCGGAAGGTCTAAAGATATCCTTCAAACGAAAGCCTCCATTAACTCGAAGTCCAAAGTGGACTCATCTTCCGTCAAATCCGCAGAAAAGAGACACTCTGTTATCAGAGGTGCAGTCTCTTTTAATGAAGAACGCGGTAGAGGTCGTAGAAAACCAGGAATCTCCGGGATTCTACAGCCATCTGTTTCTGGTTCCGAAACCAGACGGCTCGTTCCGTCCAGTCATAGATTTGAGCTGGTTAAACAAGCTGATCGTCGCTCCGAAGTTTTATATGGAGACGATTCGGTCGGTCAGAGCGAGTATTCGGGTGAACGATTATGCATCAAGCATAGATCTCAAAGATGCGTACTTTCACGTCATGGTACATCCGACATTCCGAAAGTACCTACGCTTCGCAGTCCTAGGAGTGGTGTATCAATTCCGGGCGATGTGCTTCGGATTGAATCTAGCACCCTGGGCATTCACTCGGGTAATGAACTCGGTAATGATCTATTTCCGAGCTCATTCGTCTGCGGTAACGTCGGCCTACCTGGACGACATTCTTCAGAGGTACGGCAACGAGTTAACGCTTCAGAACGATGTTCAGAATCTTCTTCTTTTGCTCCGACGTCTCGGTTTTATAGTAAACGAGAAGTCGGATCTGGTGCCGTCCAAGTCATTCACTCATCTGGGAATGAGCTTCGAGACGCACAACAATCTCGTTCGTCTGCCATTAACCAGAGCGAAATTAGTCAGTTGTTACGCTCGCTATTGTCTGCACGCAGACAAAGTCACAGCGAGAGAATTTATGAGACTGATAGGTCTGTGCGGAGCCGCTGCGGATCTCATTTCGATGGGGCGGTTACGCACACGTCCTCTTCAAATTTTCTTGACTCAGAATTGGAGTGTGAAAATTCATTCGCTCGACGTAGACGTTCTCTTGTCAGATCAAGTGAAACAAGAGATTCAGACTTGGGCAAACATTCAGTGGTTAACTCAGGGAGTTCCGCTGCAGTTGCCGGATCCAAGTTTTACCATTATGACGGATGCCAGTCAAACAGGTTGGGGTGCATCATTAATCCCAACGGATTCGAGATGCCAGGGTCTTTGGGATCCGCAATTCCTGTGCAAGCACATAAACATCAAGGAAATGATGTCAATTTGGCTTGCGTTACGTCACTGGATGGACATTATTCACGATGCTCATGTCCAAATCCTATCCGACAATACGACAGTAGTGGCGTATATACGGAATCAGGGAGGCACTCATTCAGTTCCGTTGTTCAATCTAACGGAAAGAATCCTTCTGTTTGCGCTAGAACATCACGTTCTTCTTTCGGTCCGTCACATACCGGGTCGTCTGAATGTGCTAGCAGACTCCCTTTCACGAAAGGGTCGCTTGTTGCCGTCGGAATGGACTCTCAACAAACAAGTATTCAATCAGATTTGCTACCAATGGGAACGGCCAATGATAGACTTATTTGCGACACATCTCAACAATCAGTTGCAGACATATGTGTCTCCGTGTCCGGATCCAAGAGCATTTGCAGTAGACGCTCTGTCGATCCCTTGGGACGGAATGATAGGATATGCGTATCCTCCAGCGCCGTTAATTCAACAAGTATTGCTAAAGATAAAACAATCTCAATGCAAGATTCTGTTGGTAGCATCTCTGTCGCCACAGAGACCGTGGATAAATCTACTCAGGTGTCTGTTGTGGGACCTACCGCGAAAGCTTCCTCCACGGGAGGATCTTCTTTCGCAGGGGAAATCGCGCCAACTCCATCACAACCCGCAAGGTCTCAACCTTCACGTTTTTCCGTTGTGCGGTCCTTCTTGCATGGCAAACACTTTACAGGACGAGCAGTGGACGCGATTTCTAACTGTAGGAGGACCTCCTCTTCGCTAAACTATGCGGCTAAGTGGAAGGTTTTTCGTCGTTGGTGTAGGGATCATTCTGTAGATATATTCGATCCCTCTATACCAGACATTGCAAACTTTCTAGTATACTTGTTTGACGAAATCAAACTGCAGCCTGTTACTATAAAGGGTTATAGGTCTATGTTATCTGATACCTATGCACATCATGATAGTTTACAAATTGGATCTAATGTCTCTTTATCTAAGTTGGTTAGAAACTTTTCGATAAATAGACCCAGAACTCTTAGATTAATTCCTAAGTGGAATTTAGCTTGGGTTCTTCTTAAATTGAAGGAAAAGCCATTTGAACCTCTTGGGACAGTAGATTTCAAATTCTTATCTTATAAGACAGCTTTTCTCTTAGCTTTCTCTTCTGCTAGAAGAGTCAGTGAGCTTCATGCACTGTCGGTGGATGATTCTCACTATCGTAGTGTCGGGAACACTATCACCTTCACTACTAATGTGGGTTTTTTAGCTAAGAATCAGGCTCCTAATAAATATCCGGAACCTATTGTTATTAAGGCTCTTCCGTCTTCAGACGGGCGTAGGCCTTTACTCTGTCCTGTTAGAGCGTTACGTATCTACAAACAGAGATCTCAGTTTATCAGAAAGGGACGGAAACGTTTCTTTCTGTCTTTGATGCCTAATAGAAGGAACATTTCGGTCCATTCTATTGCTAGATGGATTCAATTAGCTATCCGTACTGCTTATGAGAGTTTATCTTCTTCTCAGCAGTCTGTGCTTAAGATTTCCGCTCATGAAGTAAGAGCTCTTTCTACTTCCTGGGCTTATGCTAATAGTGTTGCTATTACAGATTTAATGAAGGCTGCTTATTGGTCTCAGCCATCCACATTTACGAATTTTTATCTCAGAAATATTGAGTCCATTTCTGGAGACCTGCATTGTTTAGGTCCGTTATCTGTTGCTCAGAATGTCGTCCACTAAACAGTTGCAACTATAGTTATGCAGGCTTTCTGTTCCGGCAGTGACTCCGTCCGGCTGCCCTCTTCGCTCTGGGCTATTTGACCCAGGGCAAGGGGGGGGGGGCGGGTGTTCCCTTAGGTCACCTGCTTTATAGTGAAAAGCAAGGGAATGCCTCCTCCAAGTCAGTATTTCTGAGTCGCTTCCGGGATGGTTTTAAAGTGTAATATTAATGTTTAAAATTCATTCATGTCTTATTTTTAAAGTGTAGCTCGGTGTGAAGCATTTGTATATGTCAAGTGTCAAACGGGCTTTAATATACAATACTCGGACACTTTTAAATGACTATAAAGAGTCTCAATTCTCTGGACTACTTTATTTATTGGCTTGCTTTAAAAATAATTAGTATAAGGGTTATACTGGATGTTAATAGAGAACATGAATGTTATTGTGCTCAATTATTAAGGGTAGTGTATCTTTCTAATTTAAGATTAAATAAGAAAGATACATGTAAAGCCTAATACTCCTTTTCTCCTTAAGGGGTTACCTCTTTACTATATAGTTGAGCTTATTGGATTTTCCTCTATGTCCTAGGCCCTCCAGCCTGTTTACTATTCAGCTAAGTCTGGGTCATTGGTACAGTATAAAAATGTTAAAAAATTTATAGTAATTTATTTATTTTTTATACTTACCAATGACCCAGACGGGGATGGCCCTCCCTGGAGTTGGGAACTCTTGCCTCCCCGATGAGTACATAGCGCTGACCAGGCACTGCCAGTAAGAATGATAATTGGCGCCAATTTCGGGACGTCTGCGTCACTGCGCATGCGCAGTAGAGGCGTAGTATGGAGGTCCTTTAGGACATGATTTCTTTTTGTTTTGGATGCAAATTTTGGGGATTGGGGGGCAAAATTTGTGTTTGGCCCTGGTTTTGTTAGAGTTAGCACCAGCTAAGTCTGGGTCATTGGTAAGTATAAAAAATATATAAATTACTATAAATTTTTTAACTTTCTGGAAAAAATGTGTGTCCCAAATCATAGAGTGTCCCAATACATAGAGTATATACGGTAATCACTTTTTACTGCAACAAAAACAGTCCCCAACAAGGGGTCTTTGGTTACAGTTGCAAGTTACATTCAAAGAACTGCCAGTTGTTTCAAGGCAAGTTTTAGCTGCCAAAACAGGCAGCTAAGACATGCCTAGAAACAACTGCAGTGCCACAGGACTATCAAAATGTAGGAAAAATATATAAATATATCCAGTCCTTCAAGGGCTAATATAATAAGAACAGTGTAGGGATAAAAAATAAAAAATCTGTTTCTCTGGCCCTCCCACATGGTCCTTTTGGCTGCAGCATGCTCTCTTTTTATAACCAATGTAAACTCAGAAAAAAAATAAAAATTAAATGGTTAATATCTGATATTTTACCCAAGTTAATAAAATTGATAAATTTGTCCCTTGAGTGCAACAAGCTAAAGCATTGCAAAGCATTCTTGCTCTCAAGGGACGAAATACACCACCACCCATGCTATTCTGTAGTTTATGAGACCTAAAACATAAACCAAGAATGTGAAATAATAACAGAAATAAAAAATAAAATAGAAAACTGCTTCACCGCATGAAATTTTACAAATAATGGCCTGATAAACAGAAGATCTACTCTGTGTTCCCTTAGGTCACCTGCTTTATAGTGAAAAGCAAGGGAATGCCTCCTCCAAATCAGTATTTCTGAGTCGCTTCCAGGATGGTTTTAAAGTGTAATATTAATGTTAAAATTCATTCATGTCTTATTTTTAAAGTGTAGCTCGGTGTGAAGCATTTGTATATGTCAAGTGTCAAACGGGCTTTAATATACAATACTCGGACACTTTTAAATGACTATAAAGAGTCTCAATTCTCTGGACTACTTTATTTATTGGCTTACTTTAAAAATAATTAGTATAAGGGATATACTGGATGTTAATAGAGAACATGAATGTTATTGTGCTCAATTATTAAGGGTAGTGTATCTTTCTAATTTAATATTAAATAAGAAAGATACATGTAAAGCCTAATACTCCTTTTCTCCTTAAGGGGTTACCTCTTTACTATATAGTTGAGCTTATTGGATTTTCCTCTATGTCCTAGGCCCTCCAGCCTGTTTACTATTCAGCTAAGTCTGGGTCATTGGTACAGTATAAAAATGTTAAAAAATTTATAGTAATTTATATATTTTTTATACTTACCAATGACCCAGACGGGGATGGCCCTCCCTGGAGTTGGGAACTCTTGCCTCCCCGCTGAGTACATAGCGCTGACCAGGCACTGTCAGTAAGAATGATAATTGGCGCCAATTTCGGGACGTCTGCGTCACTGCGCATGCGCAGTAGAGGCGTACTATGGAGGCCCTTTAGGACATGATTTCTTTTTGTTTTGGATGCAAATTTTGGGGATTGGGGGGCAAAATTTGTGTTTGGCCCTGGTTTTGTTAGAGTTAGCACCAGCTAAGTCTGGGTCATTGGTAAGTATAAAAAATATATAAATTACTATAAATTTTTTAACTTTTTGAAGATTTTTTTTTGTGTCATAAAAAGGTTGCATGCGCACCCAAAATGACCATGCGCGCGGGCCTGAGAAACAGAGGTTCTTTTTTTGATGGCCTTATGGAACTATATTGTTGTGCAGTCTAACAAACAATGAGTAACACAGTCATCACAATTTTCAAATTTGTGTTGTCAAATTATTCACTCTCAGTTTCACTTTCTATGATGATGTGCTTGAATTTACGAGTGTGCGACGTGGGCACATTCCCAGGAACTGCTAGGTGTAATATTGAATTGTGCAGTTTCTATTTATTAGTTCTGTCACTAACTGTAAGGAATTTTGTTTTGTTTTCCAAGCGATCAGCTGAGTCGATCATTGAAACAAAAATAAAATGTATTCATGTGCCTGTTTTGATAGCCCGTCGTGTTACTGGAAACGAGTCCTCTTTATGATACAGAATCAGATTGAGTCATCCATATGATACGGAATCAGAACACATTTTGTGATACGTACCATTTCTTGTGGTTTTCAGGCCAAAATCTATATGATTGTTAGATAAAAATTAGTATTAGGCCACACAAAGTATATCTTCTGTTTCTCAGGCCATTATTTGTAAAATTGCATGCGCGCGAGCGGCTTTTATTTTATTTTTTATTTCAGTAATTACTTCTTTGCAATCAGAAGTTCATGTTCTTGGTTCAAGTTTTAGGCTTCATAATCTGGTGAATAGCATGGGTGGTGGTGTATTTCATCCCTTGAGTGCAAGAAGGCTTTGCAATGCTAAAGCAATGCAAAGCCTTCTTGCACTCAAGGGACAAATTCATCAATTTTTTCAACTTGGCTAAAATATCAGACATGAACCATTTAATTTTTATTTTTTTTAAGTTTAAATTGGTTATAAAAAGAGAGCCTGCAGCAGCCAAAAGGACCATGCGGGAGGGCCTGAGAAACAGATGTTTTATTTTTTTAGGCCTTAGCCACAGGAACTGCAAACATGTGCTATCATTGAGTTCAGTAAGAGAATGTTTTTACCTGCACTCATTGAAAACTGATTATACATGTTGAGGTCACCATTTGATAACAGCAATTCCATGACAAATAAATGACTAACTCTGCAAAAGAAATGAAGACTAGATCCGTTTTTGCTGCGATGATATTTTTATATTGGCCTGCCATGCATTAAAGACAAAAAATATAACAAAACACAGCTGAAACACTACTATAAACTTTGGTGGTTATAGTACAAGGGGAACAATGAATGGGGATTTCATCATGCACAGCTTACGAATGTAATACAGTGGATCCCACTTAATTGGATATCTCTTAATTGTATATCCCTGTTAATTGAATATAATTTTCAAACACAAAACCATTTACCATACCTTCAGTACAAATTTGATCTGTTAATTGCATATGGGTTGTAGAGTAAACTCCTGTTAATTGTATATAAATTTTTGTAATATGTCAAAAAAATTACTGTGATACGCACAAAATTTCCCTTATTTATCAACCTTTTTGGCCTCATAATCCAGTACAGACATTTATTCTATTATATCTTGTTTGACAGAGCTCTAGGAGCTCTGTCAAACAAGATATAATAGAATAAATGCTCAGTTTACCCCCAGAACACAGGAAACTGACCAAATCCCTGTTAATTGTATACTCCTGTTAATTGAATAATTTTCACTTGCAAAATGGATATTCAATTAAGAGGATTCTACTGTACCATGATGTCATCATGATCTTCATTCATAAAAAATCCATTCATAGTTGTTGAATTGTCAAAATATATACACACAATTGTCATCACCAGAATATGTTGATCGAGAAACTTCTATCAAGCCTCGATGCTTTTCCTATTAAAAATTGCACCTCATACTGAAGGACTCACTGGAATACCATATATGAACACCATCTGGGCTTGATACACATTTCTCGACCAACACATGATAATACAGTGAAGCCCACTTAATTGGATATCTCTTAATTGTATATCCATGTTAATTGAATATAATTTCCCAACACAAAACCGTTTATCATACCTCCAGCAAAAATTTGACCTGTTAATTGAATATAGGTTGTAGAGTAAACTCCTGTTAATTGAATAAAATTCTTGTAACTTGTCGAGAAATTAACCCGACCCTCGCCAGTTTTCCTTTGTTTATAGACCTTTTGGCCTCAGTGCATTCAATACAGGCTTTTAATTTATTATATCTTGTTTGACAGAGCTCATGGAGCTCTGTCAAACAAGATATAATAGAATAAATGCTAAGTTTATCTGTAGAATACAGGAAAGTGACAATCCCTGTTAATTGAATACTCCTGTTAATTGAATAATTTTCATTGGCAAAGTGGCTATTCAATTAACAGGGTTCACCTGTATATATGTATCCTTTGAATATCATGGAATTTCAGAAATATTTTTGTGGAAAAGTTTTGAAATTTCAATTTCCTATAAGTGTACAAACTTAGTGTGAAATAACTCATCTGAACTGTATATTACTGCAGGGCAACTTATAAATGGGATTTTATTCTGTAGGTAAACAACAGAGGAATATCTATAGAATTGGTGTTACTTCTTCTATCACAACCTGAAAGAGAAATCACCGGTGAGAAAACTTTCATTTAGTAATGTACAGTTGGTCCCACTAAAGTGTATTCTTGTTAACAGAATAACCCATTAACGAGTAGAATTCTCATATACATAACTATTCTTGTTAACAGAATAACCCATTAATGAGTAGAATTCTCGTATACATAACTATTTACTATATTCATAGAATAAATTTGACTTATCAGTTGCCTATTAATTACGCAGAAAATTTATGTTAACCCTTTACCCAATGCACACGATATAAAAATTGATTATTTTAATAATTATTTTTTCCAATTTTTTCCAAAAGTTTCTCAAAACCTTATGTAACACCTCACTAGAATGGGCTAAACGAGTTAGTACCAATGAAGGTCACTTGATATAGTTTTTTTCGTGAAATTTTGTTGAAAAATAACCCATGAATCATTTTGTAAGTTACGCAGGAGGATGTGGCTGATTTGTTAGGTAAAGGGTTAATTGAAAAAACATGTTTTGATGCAATGGAATTTAACATAGACAACCACAAAATTTCTTTTGTTTGGTAAAGGGTTCATTCTAAAAAAACATGTTCTGATGCATTGGACACAGACAACCACAAAATTTCTTTTCTTTGCAGGCCTTTTTGGCTTCAGTTATTTATTTATTTATTGGTGTTTAAGGTCACATACTTATGCACAATGGCTAATCGTGACAGTTTTATGGGTGGAGGAAGCTGGAGAGAACACTGAGCATCAACGAGTAACTGTCAGCTCCTCAACATTCTAACTCTGTTCAAGCTCCTCTCAAGCAGGGTTACAGCGGTTGAAGACGTGAGCACCATCGTCGTGCAGTACACAGCGTCATTGTGCTCCTATGTAAGCAACCGGGATAAAGTGCCTTTGGCTTCAACACAAGTGTTAATACATTATACAGTCCTATTGTTTTGAGGTGAGTGATTGCCCTTGCCTCTCTATGGCTGACTCGATTCGAAAATAAGGAGATTGTCAATTACCCACCCAGAAAAATCTTGATTAACTGAGGGATTCGAAAAGATGTGTTCACACAGTAAATCTGATTAAACATTCTTCATCAAGCCTGGAAATAAGCAATCTGTCATTTGCAGAATGATGTTCCCGGAGGGTGAATTTACTAATGCTATCCCATACAGTAGGCCAATTTATCCTCTGGGTACCTCTTTCTGTTTAGTCCTGAGACCTTGATTCAGATTGAGGTTCACAGAGGGTAAATTTATTTATGCTACCTTGCTGTGCAGGGTAGCATCACCAAATTCACCCTCTGGAGACCTCATTCTGCAGGTGACTGCTTATTTCCAGGTTTGTACCTCAAATATTTCATCTAACACTTTGGTGCTGGGTCTGTTCCAAACAGTTATCTGCACACCACACCTTTTGCAGTGATTTCTAGCCAAGTCTTGGCTGCCTCATGGGCCAGCCGTGACTTGACAAGAAACCACTGCCAGGGTAATTTGACTATTGTTCACAGTACTGCGTGATTAGATGGTTAAGTCAAGCCTGGAAATAAGCAGACTGTCATCTGCAGAATTAGGTTCCCAGAGGGTGAATTTGGTGATGCCACCCTGTATAGCAGGGTAGCATTACCAAATGCACCCTCTGTGAACCCCAATCTGAATCAAGGTCTCAGACCAAAACACTGTATGGGATGGCATCAGCAAATTTAACCTTTTGGGACCTTATTCTACAAATGACAGATTGCTTATTTCCAGGCTTCGTAAATTACTTGTTTTGAGACAAGTGGATGATGTTAAAAGTAAAGCCAGTGGTACTGGGTTTTCCCTGTCATAGTGAAATGACTTATATTCTGGGGACAGTCAACTTCCCAAACCTTTTCCCAGAAAGGCATTAGTTGCTGTCCTGTAATTTTAAAAACCACAGCCTGTTGATATCTGCTTTCACAGAGCTCTGATATTGCTTCTCAGTTCCCCACCTCTCCCCCCCCCCCCCCCCCCCCCCATTTTCTTTGCATCCTTTTTAGCTCTGCCTGACAAAGTCAGCAGAGCTTTTCTGATGCTATGTCGTCTGTTCATTGTCAACTTGTCAACATTATGTTTGTCCTGTCCAAGCCATAATTTCTAAACCACTGAATATTTTTTAATGAAATTTAATTCCAATATGTAATATCAAAAAAAAACTGTGTCGCGAATTATAATATGGTATGTGCCCCTAAACGTCAAGGTCACAGGTCCTATGATAAGGTGACACTTAGAAAACATGTTTGCATTTGTTTGTCTGGGCCATAATTTTTTCTCCACTGAATATTTTTTAATAAAACTTCATACCAGTATGTAATATCAAAAGACAGTGTGTCGCAAATCATAATATGGTATGTACTCCTTAACTGGTTGAGTGCTAGAAGCCACTATCAGGGCTTTCAGAGAAATGAGGGTACCAGAGTAAAAAGCATGCATTTTTCTGGCTCTTGCTTCATATTCAGCCAAAAGCGAATAATATTTTGTTTATATAAATTTGTTTTATTACAAATTATTGGAGAGTGCCCATGGGCACTCTCCAATAATTTGTAATAAAACAAATTTTAAATAAGAATTTAAGATCAACAAAAATAATCTAGCCCTCAACCAGGTACGGTCAATGTCACAGGCCCTATGATAAGGTGGCACTTAAAAAACTGTGACATTTGTTTGTCCAGGCTATAATTTCTTAACTGCTGAATATTTTTTAATGAAACTTTATACCAATATGTAATATCAAAAGACTGTGTTTCACGAATTATAATATGTTATGTGCCTCTCAAGGTCAAGGTCACAGGCCCTATGATGAGGTGACACTTAGAGAAAAACTTTGAGATTTGTTTGTCCGGGCCATAATTTCTTACCCACTGAATATTTTTCAATGAAACTTCATAACAATATGTAATATCAAAAGACAGTGTGTCGCAAATTATATGGTATGATCCTCTCAAGGTGAAGGTCACATGCCCTATGATAACGTGACACTTAGAAAAACTTTGACATTTGTTTGTCTGGATCATAATTTCTTAACCTCTGAATATTTTTTAATGAAACTTTATAACAATATGTAATATCAAAAGACAGTGTGTCATGAATTATAATATGGTATGTGATCCTTAAGGTCAAGGTCACAGGCCCTATGATAAGGTGACGCTTAGAAAAACTTTGACATTTGTTTGTCTGGGTCATAATTTCTTAACCACCGAATATTAGCTCCGCCTGACAGACTGTCAGTGGAGCTTTTCTGATGCTAAGTTGTCCATCGTCCATCCGTCTGTTGTCAACATTTTGTTTCTCCAGTCCATATAATTTGATCTAATCAGCAGATCTTGTTCATACTTGGCACAATTATTGCTCATGACTCAATGGTGTGTCGCGATATTGATCAATGAAGGTCAAGATCACAGACAGCAAAACTTGAATATTATTATACAGCGCTTGTCTGGTTCATATAACTTTGTATGATTGACATATCTTATTTTTACTAACTACAATTATTGCTCATGACTCAAAGGTGTGTCACAACTTTGATCCAAGGTCATATCATCAAGTTCACAGACAGCAAAACTTGGATATTGTTATACAGCGCTTGTCTGGTTCACATAACTTTGTATGATTGACATATCTTATTCATAGTTGGTACGATTACTGCTCATGACACAAAAGTGTGTCATGACTTTGATCCAAGGTCATACCATCAAGGTCAGGGTCACAGACAAGACTTTGATATTGTTATACAGCCCTTGTCTGGTCTGTGTAATTAATCTGTGTGACAGATCTTGTTCATACTTCACACAATTATTACCCATAACAGGCCTGGCATTTTCAGGAGAGCGATTTATTCGCTCGCCTACTGCTCGCCTTGAAAAAACTGAGGAGGGTGAAAAATAGCCCTCCTAGCCTCAGAAAATAATGATTACCACAACGGCCTATTCCTAAAACCCACAGGTTTTCAGATCTCTATGTTAGTGGTCCCTGCAATATGGCCACACTGCCCCTCCCACACCTCCGGGCCTTGCCAAGGCCCGGAGGTGTGGGAGGGGCAGTGTAGCCGTCTCACAAAGACTACCTGGTTAGCAGCACCAAATAAAATGTACAAAGCCCACTAGGCAGAATTCATTAATAGTACAACTTCATTTTGCACTTTTAGCTTTTGTAAGCTTGGGGAGATCTAATCGCTCCCCTAGGCCATGTGAGGAGAGCGATTTTTAGCCCTTCTGCATTTTTAAGAATGCCAGGCCTGCCATAACCTAACCTTATGTCATGACGTTGACCCAAATCTTGTCATATCATGAAGGTTAACACAAGCCATCACACTTGGATTCTTGTCTTGTATTTAGCTTCCCCTAAAAGAAGTGACTGTCGGCAGAGCTATCTAGGCGTAATTGCCTCTAGTTTATTCTTTCTTACTACTTTTGTTTTAACAGAAAGCATACCAGAGGACCTGTTGGCATGTACAAAACATACAGCAATGATGGAAATATTACTTGAGCGCTGTTCTGACATAGCTCCATCGTAAGTATTCATCACTTTACAGCCAATAGGGAAATGCTGCAAATAAATTTAGGTATGTAGAAAAACAGAGAGTTTGTATTAATATAAGTGTATGGGCAAATGGGCAAAAAAAGCCTTTTTACCGCTTTTCACATAACAGCAGGCCTATTGCTCTCACCGTAACAAATTTGAAGTAGGCAAAATATTGCTATATTTATATTGCCCTCATGAAACTAATAATCACCATGCTATTAGAGCTGTCGAAAATATTGAAATATACTGCATCAGAGTCCTGCACTTTGAAATAGAATTCCTGTGAGGAAACTTACAAGACATACCGATAACTTTGTTGCAGATACTCTGCAAGTTGTCATAACTTTTTTCAAGAAGTTTGTAACATCGTTTTCGAGTTTTGTGTAATTTATTTTATTTATTTAATTATTGGGGTTTAACAACACTTTTGACAGCTGGAGTCACCTCGTGTCGCATAGTTTTACTGGTGGAGAAAGCTGGAGTCCCTGGAGAGAGCCACCGAGCAATGGCAAGCAACTGACAGACTCCGCAATGTACTAACTCATAAACTCATCAGTCATCAGTGAGATGAATTTAAATCAAATGCTTTTTCCATAAACAGAATATTTAAACTGGAGATGCAAGAATCATTGGAAATAGTTATAAATGAAAGATATACCATTAATTGAAATGAAAGTAATATTTGTAGTTGATGACGAGGGCTGGCATGATTTTGAAATTTCCTGATCGTCTTTTGAAGAAGAATAATCCATTAAAGTCAACTTTAACCCTTTACCTAACGAATCGCCCACATCCGCCTGCGTAATATGCAAATTGAGCAGTTGAAAAAATTAAATTTTTCAAAATATTTCAACAAAACCATATCATGTGACCCCTCATTGGAACGAGCTCATTGAGCTCATTCCAATGAGGGGTCACATGATACAGTTTTGTTGAAATTTTTTGAAAAATTTAAAAAAATGATATTTAAAATAATAAATTTTGATATCGTCTGCGTTGGGTAAAGGGTTAATCATACTCAGTGCCCTCTAGAAACAACTATATAGAATACAATGCTTTTGGTCATTAGTTAATTAGAATTAATTAATTAGATTCTGGACATTCTTTACGCATGCAGGTATGCTGATGCACGCTTTATGCTCACCGAGGAAAATACAGACTCCTGATCACCTCTGGCCCAAACCTGAGCCTAGGCTCAGGTTTGGGCCTGAGATGCTCATGAGTCTAATAAGACTAAAAAAAAAATAATGTTTTGATTCTCAGGCCCTCCCTCATTGTATTTGAACATCCTCATTAGACATTTTTATTATGTCATGTTTTTTAAAGAATTTGTGAAAACTTGGAATGGTCATTTTTTCACATTTCTTGACATATAATTATTTAGATGTGTTAGCAGTAAATCGGTTTTTCTTGTTGCAGTTTATGGGGAGAGTGCCCAGGGGCACTCTCCTATAAACTGTAACAAAGAAAATTCTGATATACTGGATCATGATTTAATTATTTATTTATTTGCTGGTGTTTAAGGTCATATATTTCTGCACAATGGCTAATAATGGCCGCAACACCGATATAAACTCAAGTTTAACCAATCATTTACAGCCATGTTTCCCATTTTAAAGGACTCCTACCCTAAGCATTGGTTAGTGGGACCTATTCTAATGGATATGATGCTTGACAGATCTATACCATTAAAAAGAACAATAAAATACAAATCCTTTTAGCTGTTGTTATGGCAGTTAGTTATAAAAGGTATACTATAATTACACTAAAATACAACCTTTTCTCTTTTTCAAGTGGAAAGACAGCAAAAAGATTTAATGAGTATACTCAACCCTTTTACACAAAAAATTTAAAAAAAAAAAAGTAAAAATAAAATCCTCCCTCCCCTCACTGATTTGAAAAAACAATTGCCTGAGAATCAATTCATTTTTTTTATTTGGCCTAATAGCTGCATTGAGATTGTAGAAAAGAGTTAATAAATATGCAGTTAGCTATTGCACAATTGGCAAACTGAGAAAGGCAATTATTTGTACTCCCATACTTTCTACAATGCCAGACATGCTGGTGTCATTTGTTTTATCTTTATCCTTCTTTCCCATATCAATTACAATATATTTTGATATTCTACAGCCTCTGTCACTTCTTATGATCATGATGGGTAGGAGAGTAATTGCTAATAATTCATCAGTAAAGGAGTGATGAAAACCCATAATTGTTGACTTTGAAGTTGTAGTCAGTTATAGGTGTTTCCGACAATTAGTTGACTTCTCTATTATAATATTAGAACGTTCCTTTTCATGTTCTATTGGTCGATAGTACCTGAGTTTGTGTGATTTCTGAAATAAAACCTGAAGCAGCGAAGCTGCTGAAGGTTTTATTTCAAAAATCACACAAACTCCGGTATTATCGACCGATAGAACATGAAAAGAAACTTTCTAATTATTTTATTATGCCGAACAAAAAATGACTTTCATTGTTAAGCGTTAACTGCAACATGCCATCAATCTTGTAACAACAATGTAGTCGAATCCAAAAACATGACGTCATTTCGAACGAATGACGTCTCTTTGAAAAAGACTTGTCACAAGTGCCGTCGCTTTGGGAGTTTCTATATCAACAAATGCCAATGTTTACAACTGCATCATGCTGTTCATGTTATAATTCTTTGTTAATGCTTGTGTGAAAAGTGATTTAAATTAATGGAATATAAATTCATGTTTCTCGGATGACAACAGTTGATAGAATTAAGCGGAGTGAAACAATTTATTTTGAACTTGAGGCGGAGGCTCAGTAAGGTCGAGGAGTACTAAACTTGTGGAAATATAATTGATTGAAGTCATAACTGAGACTCATATTCAGGATTCACTGAAGTGGTGAATAACACGTGAGTGAGTTTTTTAATATTTCTGATTCTTTTGAATTCATTGTTTGCAGTTAAAATTGAAAACACACCTACTGAAGATGATATATTTGTTGGTAAGTTTGTGTCTACCGGTGTTGAAAAAAGTTAAACGGACACAGAGCCAGAGTTTGATGTTGAGAAATTCCAATCGACGCTGATCAATGGAAGTGGCGCTTACATTTTCTTCGTTCTCTTGTCTCCAGGGAAAAACGTTCCGATAGTACCCGTGTTTTGCCCCAAAACTCCAGTACTGTGACTTTTAGAAGGTGTCAAATTGACCAATCACGGCTGATGTTACAAACGTGAGGCATAATAATAATCATGATGGCCTACAGTTTTTTTGTATATCATTCCTAACAGCTACATCACAACCAGTGTAAAAGGACCAGTGTAAACGACCCTCAATCCGATATACATAGAGCTTGCAACTTAATACTCCGAGGAACATTCTGACTTATGATCACCTCAGGCCCAAACCTGAGCCAAGGCTGAGGTTTCGGCCAGAGGTGGTCAAGAGTCTGATAATAGCTGCATTGAGATTTAAGAAGGCAATTGCACTCTTGAGAAGGGCAATTATTTGCACTCCTATGCTTTCTAGAACGCCAGACCCAGCATCCTGTGTTGTATCTTTGAACTTCTTTCCCATATCAATTACAATGTATTTCGATATTCTCCATCCTCTGACCCTTTTTACAAGCGGATGGGAATGAGAGTAATAACTAATAATTTATCAGAAACGGAGCGATGCAAACCTATAATCATTGACTTTAAAATTGTAGGTGATTGTGGGCGTTTCCATTGATTAATCGACTTCTCAGTTAATTATTTATTTATTGGTGTTTAAGGTCACATACTTATGCACAATGGCTAATCGTGACCGTGACAGTTTTACGGGTGGAGGAAGCCAGAGTACCCAGAGAGAACCACCGAGCAACGACGAGCAGCTGTCAGCTCTCCAACATCGTAACTCTGAACTCTGCACCGCAGCACAGGCAGGGTAGATTGGTTGAAGACATGCGCACCATCGACGTGCAGTACGCCTCAGTACACAGCGCCATCGTGCCCCCATGTAGGCAATCGAGGTGAAGTGTCTTGCCCAAGGACACAACGCGGTTGCCGCAGGTGGGATTTTCTCAGTTAATCATGATAGGCCTGTTGATGACAAATTACAGATTATTAATTATGTGCCATTGAAATTGGGCAAGAAAAATTGTGAAAGGAATTGTACATTTGGTGTAATAAATTTGGGAAGGTTGAAGTTTCCTATTTTCATCGTGGTGTATTATTCCAAAATGACTGGATGTGATGGGCAATCGTAATGATATAAACATTATAATAATCCACGAAAACCAAGGGATTCTTTTAGGTTTCTACAAAGGCTGAATATGGGACCGTTTCCCAGAGGCATTTGGGCATGAATTTTTCCAATCAAAACAAAATTTCCCAATTTCAGTTCCAGTGAAACAAAAGTTTAATTCCGATTGATGTGAGCAGTCACAAGCCCCCAGAAAACCAATAATTTCTGACTAACAAAATGTTGAAAGAATTTGAATTCAATGCTAAATAATAGGGTCTTCTCTAAATCATAGAGGTTCCGACTATACCGTATTTACTCTATGTATTGGGACAGCTAAAAATAATTATTTTCACAGGTGTCCCAATTCTTAGAAAATGGGAAAAGAACACAACCTGGTCTTGATTTGATGCTGAATAAAGTTGTGTGTGATTCATTTTCCATCACTATATACAAAAATCGCCGTCCAATTTTTTTTATATTTTCATTTTTTGCTTCCAAAACATAGCTTATAATCCCTCATTGGAACGTGCGCATTGTGCTCGTTCCAGTGAGGAATCATAAGCTATGTTTTGGAAGCAAAAAATGAAAATTTTTAGTTACTCAAGAATTTTTTTTATGAGTGTCGTCTGCTACTAGCGATGGGTCAACTGGAAACAAATCTCCTGAATGTCCCAAACTTTGGAGCATAAAAAAATATAGTTTTCTGGAAAAAATGTGTGTCCCAAATCATAGAGTGTCCCAATACATAGAGTAAATACGGTAATCACTTTTAACTGCAACAAAAACAGTCCCCAACAAGGGGTCTTTGGTTACAGTTGCAAGTAACATTCAAAGAACTGCCAGTTGTTTCAAGGCAAGTTTTAGCTGCCTATACAGGCAGCCAAGACATGCCTAGAAACAACTGCAGTGCCACAGACTATCAAAATGTAGGAAAAATATATAAATATATCCAGTCCTTCAAGGGCTCATATAGTAAGAACAATGTAGGGATAAAAAATTAAAAATCTGTTTCTCTGACTCTCCCACAAGGTCCTTTTAGCTGCAGCATACTCTCTTTTTATAACCAATGTAAACTCAAAAAAAAATAAAAATTAAATGGTTTATATCTGATATTTTACCCAAGTTAATAAAATTGATAAATTTGTCCCATGAGTGCAACAAGGCTTTGCAATGCTTTAGCATTGCAAAGCATTCTTGCTCTCAAGGGACGAAATACACCACCACCCATGCTATTCTGTAGATAATGAGACCTAAAACATAAACCAAGAATGTGAACTTTTGAAGGCAAAGAAATAATTACAGAAATTAAAAATAAAATAGAAAACTGCTCGACCGCATGCAATTTTACAAATAATGGCCTGGGAAACAGAAGATCTACTCTGTGGTGCCTTAATAGAGATTGCAGGGATTCTTTTGGGTATATACAGGGGCTGTTTATGGGCCCCTTTCCCAATGAAACTCGGGCATGATTTTTCCCATTTCTTAACCCCAAAATTTCGAATATCTCAGTTCCTATTCAAACAAAAATTTAAATGCACAACTGGTGCCCTGATCTGGGTAGTCATAAGGCTTCAGAAAACCATTGGTTTTCAGAGGCCTTATGACCACCTAGTTCAGGACACCAATTGCACATTAAATTTAAAATGCTTGCCCATGTCTCTTAACCCTTTGATACTTTTGTCGTGTTATTACGTACGAAATCAAACAGCACGTTGATACTTTGTGGTCATTTGTTTTGGTATTATGTCTCTCCTTCTCAGAAGGGAGACATATTGTTTTAGTGCATATTCTTCTGCTTCTTCTTCTCTCTTCTTCTTCTTCTTCTTCTTCTTCTTCTTCTTCTTCTTCTTCTTCTTCTTCTTCTTCTTCTTCTTCTTATTATGTCTCTCCTTCTCAGAAGGGAGACATATTGTTTTAGTGCATATTCTTCTTCTTCTTCTTCTTCTCTTCTTCTTCTTCTTCTTCTTCTTCTTCTTCTTCTTCTTCTTCTTCTTCTTCTTCTTCTTTGTCTTTTGACCTTGACCTTATAATAATAATAAATAATATTTTGTTTATATAAATTTGTTTGTTGCAAATTATTGGAGAGTGCCTGTAGGCACTCTCCAATAATTTGTAATAAAACAAGTTTTGAATAAAAAATTTAGACCACCAAAAATAATCTAACCCTTATTCAGATAATCACTAATGTGAAAAATTACTTGTTATTGGTACATTCCTATGTTTGACGTTGAAGAAACTGAATTCCCCGTGACGTTTGAACGCCAGGATAATTAAAGTCTCTAAGGGTTAATCCAAAGGCAAATGATAAGTTCTTCTTTAATAGTAGAAGAACAGTTTAATAGACACTACTACGTGAACATGATATCATGTGTTCTGACTGTTATAAAACTTGTAATATACATGCAGTTGCTTAGGTATTCGTCTTAAAGTTCTCTGCTCAATTTGAATGTAAAATTTCTCAGTCATCGTATGTTTTTCCTTTCCAAAATAAATTCCTAATTGGAGCCCCCATGATTTAAATTTTCCAGTGGCATGGGCCCTGGGCCCTTTTCCAAAGAGGGCATATTATTACTTTCCAAAGTGTGATTTACTAGGATTTCCGGGTTTGATTATAAACGATAACTTCACAAGTGAATTATGCAATCAATAATTGGGTCATGTATCCGTGCACGCAACCCGAAGACGTTTTGCCGTGGGTGTAATGGGGACTTCATTGTTTTTTTTTTAACCCTTTACCTAACATGAAAAGCAGATGACACTTGCAAAAAAAATTCTTGAATAACTATTATTTTCATTTTTTGTCTCGAAAACATAGGTAATGACCCCTCATTGGAACGAGCTCGTTCCAATGAGGGGTCATAACCTATGTTTTAGAGACAAAAAATGAAAAAATAATGAAAATTAATTGACGATTTTTGAGAATAGCGCTGACCGGTTTTGACGTTACGTTAGGTAAAGGGTTAAATAATATAATTATTGTTATTTATTTATTTATTTATTTATTTATTTATTTATTTATTTATTTATTTATTGGTGTTTTTAAGGTCACATATTTCTGCACAATGGCTAATCATGACCACGACAGTTTTACGGGTGGAGGAAGTCGGAGTACCCGGAGAGAACCACCGAGCAATGGCGAGCAACTGTCAGCTCCCCAACATACTAACTCCACACAAGCAGGGTTAGCATTGGTTGAAGACATGTGCACCATCGATGTGCAGTACGACTTAGTACACAGCGTCACCGTGCCCCCTCGTGGGCAATGGGGGTGAAGTGTCTTGCTCAAGGACACAACGCGGTTGCTGCAGGTGGGATTCGAACCGAGGACCTCTCGGCTTGCAGCCTGCACCTCTACCAACTGAGCCACCGCGCCCCCTAATTATTGTTATTGAAAAGTAATAAACAGACTAATCGCTTGACTGGACTGGTTACCTGAAATAATTCATTCGAGGCGAGGGACTATATTGTAAAACACTTGTGTGCATTGGCGTACCCGTGTTTGTACATCGTCCCTCACCATGAATTATTTCACATAACCAGTCCAGTCAAGCGATTACTCTCTATGCAATCCCTACCCTGGATTGATCACGATTTCATGCTACTGTTTTGTTATGAAACTTACTACAAATAATATACATAGAGTGGCATCTTTATTAATGTTCTCAGTTCAATTCAAAGTTAACATTTCTTATTCCTTGTGTGTTTCTTTCCAAAACAATTTCCAATCACTGCAAATAGAACAGTACACTTTTGATACAGTTTCTCCATCTTCCAGTTCATATTCAATTACCCTCCTTCCATCCCCCCCCTCCCAAAAAAAAAAAAACAAAAAAAACATACAACCATTGATTGCTTTATGTTTCAACATTCTTGAAATTCAATCAGGAATAACACATGAAAACAAATGTTTATACTCTTAACAAGTTGACTGTGTTACATTGGAAATAAAACTCGAGAAAGTGGGTTGCATCACTTTAAATAACTCCAGTACATTTGTGCTACATTCATTTTGTACCCTTCGATGATATTCAGTGACAATCCTTTTATTCTTGTAACCCCTCAGAGGTGTTACAAGAACACGAAAGTAAATGTTTATTATTGAATAAAGTAGCCTTTTAACATAATTGAATGAATATAAGAGACAATGTATTTGACAATAAACTTCTTAAAAGAGTTTTTAATATTTCATTAGTACAGACACTCAGTGGCACCAAATGCAGATTATGTTTGTTTCAGCCTGTTCAATGGATTTACCACAAATCTCAAGGACACGCCGAATTATGTTTAGAATAAACAATGATATATAAACATCAAAATCGACCACAATACCAAATTTTAATGTAATAATAGTCTGTTACACGCCTTAGCATATATAAAAAACATTATGAGAAGGACACTCAGCAATTCATTTGACAACTATCAACACAAAGAACACATTTTATCGCCAACCAAATTTTCGAGCGGAATCTGTGTTGCTATTTTGTCCCCTGCATTCCAATGTGTTCTATGTGCCTACTGGCACATAGAACACATTGGAACTCAGGAAACGATTTTTTGCTATTGCTTGAAATTCAAATTGTAATTGCGGTGCACGATTTGTAGAAAATTGCAGTGAAATTTCGCTTCTATTTAAAAATTGTCTCTCAACGATTTCATGTGCGGAACAGATTTTCATTTTCCGCATGGTAGAGATGTAGGTTTTTAAATTTCTTGTTCGGTTTTGGTTTTTCAGGTGGAATAAAACCTCGGTTCGGTTCGGTTTTTGGTTTTCGGTTTGTTCATGAGGCCAAATAAAATTCAATAAAACTCATTCTTTTGTCTGGAATCATAACTGAATGGCAGTGAAATTGAGTGAAACTCAATGAATGCCCGAATTAAGCTATAATACATGAAGAATCAGGAAGGCCAATATAATAATTACCTAAATATTCAGAACTTTTATTGTGCTTGGCCATTTTTCGAGGTCTGACACCTACATGCAACTTGAGGAAAGCTGCAAACACAACTAAACTGAAATGTCGGAAATTCCCAGAATGTAGCCTTCCCAGAGTAGTGAGAGTACCCAGACACTGCCATTGGCAGTGTCTGGGTACTCTCACTACTCTGGGATGGCTACATTCTGGGAATTTCTGCAGCAAGAGAGTATTTAATAAAAAAACGAAAAACCTTAGATTACGGGATGTCGACGTTTTCGGCGGTTTCGGTTTTTAAAAAAAAACCTAAAAACCTCGGTTCGGTTTCGGTTAACCTACAGCTCTACCGCATGGTTAAGTGTTGCTACAGACGGGGATTACATAGAACAGGCGTGTAATAAAACTTTGTTCTAATTATTCTATTATCTTTTCAGAGTCAGAGCTAGAGCATTATCAAGTTTCTCTCAGTGTCTCTCATCATCAGATGGCCAGATACGTGGGGCCATCAAACAGTTGGTGACACCTGTTAATACCGCTGTTCGTCCAAATGGGCCACGCTTGATTCCCACTCCATCTATTGAAAGTCGACCTAGCACCAGAGCAGGTAAATGCAATGCCCATGTAATGCACATCTCTTGAAAAACCCTTGAAAATGATGTTTGTCATAAAACATTCTTTGAATTAAAAATTGAACATTGACCCTTGAACAAGCCTTGAATATTTTATAAATTCTTGAAATACCCCTGAATGTCTGTCAGTTCTGAACGTAAGTGTTAAGATATAATACTAGAAGCCTTTTCAGCTCGCCTGACTTTCAGTCAGGAGGGCTATGGTGATCACTCACCGTCCGTCGTCTGTGAACATGGTGTTTGCATCTTCTACAAAACCGCTGAACTTATTTAATTGAAATTTGAGATAATAGTTTGTTATGACATCGCATTTCGATTTTGTTCAAATCAAGTTTCCTCGCCCCTCGGTTGGGCCACTCCCAAAAAGTGTGCTTAAATCTTAAAAAATCTTCTTCTTATGAACCAGCAGTAGCAGAGACTTGATATATGGTGTGCAGCTTCCTTTTGAGGTGTAGACTCAGGTTTATTCAAGAGAAGTTTGAGGAGCTAAATTTGATACGTTATGGGAGGGTCAAGAATTTTTGCCCCACCCAAAATTTCTATTTTCCAACCGAGAGGCTGATTTGAACCAAATTTGATATGAGGGCTTATTGGGTCATAAGTACTTAATTTATGCCAAAAAATTTTTACTCGTCACCCCATGGGAACCGCAGGAGCTAAAAATAGAAAAAAATTTAAAACGCCCATATCTCCAAAACTACACGGCACTGAGAATTCTTATTTGGTGTGAAGCTTCCTTAGGACCAACAGAATGGAATGGTCCAAAACAATTGCTATCGATTTTATCATGGGGTACTTTTTCCGGACTTTGAAAAAGTGCTGAGTCAGCATTTTTTAACACTTGTGGGTAATGGGAAAAACATTTAACACTACTTTTCTCCCAAACCACTGCTCCAAAAGCTTTCAAATTTCACATATAACTTCTTTGGAAGATTGTTTCACAGGTTTATTGAAAGCAAATCCCTGGGTCCATATTTGGACTCTCTATGGGAGCCCAAATGTTTAAATTTGTGCAGTATGAGGAATATTTTTAAAAAATCTTCTTCAGATCTACCAATCAGAATCTTTTATTTGGTATGCACCATGCTTAGGGGGGTGAGATTCAAGTTTGTTCAAGCCAAGTTTTTGTTCAAGCCAAGTCCCTAGGTTTATATTTGGGCTCACTGTGGGAGTCCAAATTATAACTTAGTTCAAAATGAGGAATTTTCTTTAAAAATCTTCTTCTTCAGATCCAGCAGTCGAAATGATTTGATATTTGGTATGCAGCATCCTTGGGGGTGAGATTCAAGTTTGTTGAATCCAAGACCTTGGGTTCATATTTGGGCTCCCTGTGGGAGCCCGAATTATATCTTAGTTCAATATGAGGAATTTTTCTTTAAAAATCTTCATCAGATTCAGCAGTCGGAATGTTTTGATATTTGGCATGCAGCATTCTTTGGGGGGTGAGATTTAAGTTTGTACAAGCCAAGTCCCTGGGTTCATATTTGGGCTCACTATGGGAGCTTGGATTGTAACTTAGTTCAAAATGAGGAATTTTCTTTTAAAATCTTCTTCAGATCCAGCAGTCTGAATGTTTTGATATTTGGCATGCAGCATTCTTATGGGGGTAAGATTCAAGTTTGTTCAAGTCAAGTCCCTAGGTTGATATTTGGGCTCCCTCTGGGAGCACGAATTATAACTTAGTTTAATATGAGGAATATTCCTCAAAAATTTCTTCTTCACATCCACCAGTCAGAATCTTTTGATATTTGGTATACAGCATCCCACTGAAGGTGAGATTCAAGTTTATTCAAGCCAAGTCCCTGGGTTTATGTGGGAGCCCGAATTATTACTTAGTTCAATATGAGGAATATTCTTTAAAAATCTTTTTTTTTTTGAGATCCACTGGTCAGAATGTGTGGATATTTGGTATAAGCTTTTCGTAGGAGGGGCAGATGCAACTTGTTGAAATCAATTTCCAGGGTTGATATTTAGGATACCATGTCAGGTGAGTGCCCTCACCCCCCCTGGCCTCTTGTTTAATTAAACTATATATTTTTTATGGCTGTAGATCGTTTTTGTTTGAAAAAAAAGGTCAAATAAATTTTGAGTTTGACTTGGCAAAAAGGTGTGGTTATTTGAGCCCCTGAAAAATGCTTCGATCTTGAAAAACCCTTGGATTTTAACATCCCCAAGATCTTTTATGAACCACGATGCCCTGCTTCATGGTTGTTTGCTTCGTGCTGTGATGTGCTCAACTCCTCTCAACTCAATGACTACTGAGCTTTTTCTTTAACTGTGGCCAGTGGCAGAATTGGATGATCTGTCTCCCAGTCCATCTGTAATAACTTCAAAAATACTAGGAAGAATGACATAATTGGTATCCAAGTGTATCTTATTGATGTGTCATGGCCCAGCTTTTGTGGACTTTCTTGCATTTTTACCATCAAACTCAATAACTTTTAACCCTTTGATACTTTTGTACGACTTATGATGTACGAAATCAAGCAGCGCGTTGATACTTTGTGGTCATTTGTTGTGTTATCATTTTTTCGTTTTTTTAAAGTTTTAACCTCAATTCCTATTTTCTCCTCAGTTGTGCTCAGTGACAACCGTTGAGTCAAATGTTATCACAGCTTAAAATGTTAATATAATCCTGCTGTCATGACCTCTTAACTGGTTTAGTTCTAGAAGCCACTATCAGGGCTTTCAAAAAAATATACCAGAGCAAAAGCCAACACTTTCTTTGCTTATATTTCATATTCAGTCAAACACAAATAATATTTTGTTTATATAAATTTGTTTTATTACAAATTATTGGAGAGTGCCTGTGGGCACTGTCCAATAATTTGTAATTAAACAAGTTTCGAATAACAAATTTAGAACACCAAAAATAATCCAGCCCTCAACAACGTTTTAGAGCACTTTGTGATTTTACGCTTTATAAAATTTCCTTATTATTATTATTAAATATCTTGTTATTTGTACTTTCCGACGTTTGACGTCACATTTTGAAAAACGTTGTAGAAATTGAATTCCCAGTGATGTTGGAACTTCAGGATAATTAAAGTCACAAAGGCTTAAAATATTTGGTAGAATAAATCGTATTTGGCAATCAAGAATATTTTATTGATGTCTTGGCCCATGTTCAATGCAGATGTTTTTCGGAGTATTTTTATACCCTCTTTCTCAAAAAGAATTATGGGTGTACTGATTGCCTGTGTCTGTCCATTCATCCATCTTTGCATCTGTCCATCTATGTGCTGGTGCATCTGTCTGTCCACCGCATTATCTCAGCAGTGAGGGGATGGATTTCAGTGAAATTTGGTATGAGGAATCCTTGTGACAAGCCATTCCTGCAGGTGTTATAAAAAAGTTCCGTGCCTATTTATTTTTTTTTACAGTTACAGTCCTTTGTCAGTCCTTTGTCAATTTTTCATGATTTTTTGGTCCTTTGTTTTTAATTCATTTATGCTTCATGGGTCCAGCACTGCAGTGGGGGTATAATTGCCTTCCTGAAATAGCGCTTGTTGTTATAGTTATTACCCTATATGGAGTCGGAATTGGGGGGGGGGGGGGGGGGGGCGGTACCATCCATTGCAGATTAGGTGTGAACTTGCAATTTCTTTTTTTTTTTGGTTATCCACAAAACATTCCTGAAAATGAAATAGAAATTTAATTCTTTTCAATATTATGTGAAAAAACCCTAGTTTTCAGCAGTGAAAATTTCATGTAGTGCAGTTGCAAATTTAACCAACTATATCTTGTATGACAGAGTTTGAAGAGATTTCCCGGTAAAAAAAAATTTATGAGGCAGATTTTCAATGAAGATGGAAGTGCCTGAGAAACAACATTTACTTTTAACGCTTTACCCAACATTATAGCCAAAACCGGCCAGTGCTATTCTAAATAATCACCAATTAATTTTAATTATTTTTTTTCATTTTTGTCTCAAAAACATAGGTTATGACCCCTCATTGGAACGAGCTCATTGAGCTCGTTCCAATGAGGAGTCATAACCTATGTTTTTGAGACAAAAAATGAAAAACATTAGTTATTCAAGAATTTTTTTGCAAGTGTCGTCTGCTTTTCATGTTAGGTAAAGGATTAATACCTAACGAAGTGAAGTGTTTCTTATTGTTTTTCAGAAGAATCCACTGTTGTTCGTTTGAACAAAGAAGCTGTTGGTACTGGTGAACAGAATTCTCCCTCAGCAACGTGTGATACTGAAAATGTGACACCTAATCAAACGGCAGACGAGACCCCATCAACAAATCCTTTACCAGAGAATGGAATTGGCCAGTCAACAGCTGTAAACAGTATAAATAATGACAATCAAACTGATCAGCAAAGTAGAGGCACTACTCCTTTCATGACCGTAAAGTTCACACCAGGATTTGATCCTAGTAAGTTCCATATCTGCAATCATACAATATTTTTTGTTAAACGAAAAAATATAGTGCAGTGCTTAAAACTCAAGAAGCAGAATTGATTCTCACAAATGGATCTTGCAAGGAAAACATTGAATATCAAATTTAATTCTTGCAAAATGTTCAATTGCATCTTGTCTAAGATTCTGAAGGTGTCCCTTTAGGACTAAGAAAGTTAAAAACTGTTTCTCAGACCCTCCCGCATGGTCCTTTTGAATGTCGCATGCTCTCTTTTTATAACCAATGCAAACTTTAAAAAAAATTTAAATTAAATGGTTTATGTCCGTTATTTTGCCCAATTTAAAGAAATTGATAAATTTGTCTCTTGAGTGAAACAAGGCTTCGCAATACTTTAGCATTGCAAAGCCTTCTTGCACTCAAGGAATGAAATACAGCACCACCCATGCTATTCTGTAGATTATGAGGCCTAAAACACAAAACAAAATTTTGATGGCAAAGAAGTAATTACAAAAACATGTACAAATATAAAATAAAAAAGATGCCCGCCCACATGCAATTTTACAAAAAATTCGCCTGAGAAACAGAAGATCTACTTTGTGGGGCCTAAAGGCATGGAAATTTTTACTTGTTTTTTGCACCTCATAATAAAGTAACATTTTGACTTAGAAGTGGTGTTCAGTGAATATTTCACTAAAAACCACTGCCAAGGCACCTGTAACTTCAATCAGCAAGACCCCCAAAATACTGTATGTTGGAACAAGTGTTCAAAATGTGCATGTACAGGGAAATCCTTGAATTCCAAACTTGCTTACCAAGGCCTTAAAAATCACCCATAAACCCCAAGGGGCCTTGAATGTGCTTGAATTAAAAAAGCTGCAATACTGTGCTTATAGCTGTATATATTCTCCAGTAAGCTAAACATTCTCCAGTCAGCGGCTAAGCCAAACACATTTTACTCAATGATACAAATACAGATGCCATTGGAACCAGCTCTCTCCGGCTTCATCCACCCGTAAAACTGTCACCGACATGATATGACCTTGGCTGTTAAAGTGTTGTTAAACCCTAATAAGTAGATAAATAAATAACTATGGAATATGTGCTGGTTACTCTCAAAAGGGTACAACAGTACTCTCCAAATTCTTACTTAATTATTCAAGAACTAAAAATTGATTCTTTCAGCAGGAATTTGCAAGAATCAAATGCAGTTCTCAAAAAATCAGGACAATGTTTAAGACCAGCAGTGCCTAGTATGGAATCTTACTTTATTTCGAAGTTTAAAGAGGTACAGTATATTGTGTACCAAGTAACTGGGGGACCTGCTGGAGCCGATTTAGTACGTTTTGATGTTTTTGACTTGTGTTCTGTTTTAATTCCAGATGTTTCTGATGACAGTGGTGTGGTTTCAATGATTAGACGAAGAGCACAAGATGAAAAAGTTCATGTAAGAAAAGCAGCTCTACAAGCTCTGGAAAATACAATTCGATTTGAAGCACCAAATTACAGAAAGGAGGTGAGAATGTTTTTTGACTCCTGTAACATTCACATTAGACTTTGTAACCATCAAGCTATGAAAGTCCTATGAAGCCCTTGAATTCAGAAATTTATTTATATATTTATAAAGGTTTAACCATGCTATTGATAGCCAGGGTCTCCTCATGTCAGACAGATTTATGGATGGAGGAAGTCTGAATCCTGCAGAGAACCACTGAACAATGGCAAGCAACTGTCAGACTCCCCAACATACTAACTCCACACAAGCAGAGTTAGCATTGGTTGAAGAGATTCATTCCCACCAGACCAATTCCCTTTAGACCAATTCCCCTTATACCAACTGATATGTTCTAGTTTTAAATTCTATATCAATAATTTGATATACTTAGAAATATTTATAAATGTATTTAATGTTATTGATATTCAAGCCTGAAAATAAGCAGTCTGTCATTTGCAAAATGAGGTCCCCATAGGGTGATGCTTTCCCATACAGTGGGCCAGTTTATCCTCTGGGTACCTCTTTCTGCTTATGTTTGAGACCTTGATTCAGGTTGAGGTTCACTGAGGGTAAATTTAGTGATGCTACCCTGCTGTGCAGGGTAGCATCACCAAATTCACCCTCTGGGGACCTCATATTTTTATACTGTACCAATGACCCAGACTTAGATGGTGCTAACTCTAACAAAACCAGGGCCAAACACAAATTTTGCCCCCCAATCCCCAAAATTTGCATCCAAAACAAAAAGAAATCATGTCCTAAAGGACCTCCATACTACGCCTCTACTGCGCATGCGCAGTGACGCAGACGTCCCGAAATTGGCGCCAATTATCATTCTCTGTTTGGCCCTTCATCAGTCAACATCTCACTGATCTTTGTGCTTGTAAATCTCAGTTTAAAGGATGCCAGACACGTAATTTTTGGAGAAAATGTGATTCTTAGGAGGATAGAAGGAGGAGAGGAAAAAGAAGTGACAAAAAATAATCAGGGCTGTACTTAAAATTTTTTGATGAAATTATGTTAAGTTGCCTATTTCGAGGCATGGGCCTCTTGTTGTCATTCTTGCTAAATGTTGCACTGCTTATTCAGTGTTTCCTCTCCCCTAGCCTTCTAAAGTCCCCCCTTGCAATTCTCCCATGCTTTTGGCATATTTTTGAGAAATTTCATTTCTAAAATTTCCTGGGAGAGTTGCTTGGTTACAGAATGTTTTCTGTTATTTTCCCCATAGTTACGTTTTCACCCATGGGTGTATAACGTTTGTGTTCTGCATCTTCCATCTGATGTTCTGCAGATTCTCCCCTGGGAGTCTCTGTTTTGCATCAGATAGAGTGTAATTTGATGACTGATTCCGGGCCAGTTTTTTCAGTGCCTGGAGTCATGTTTTCTGGTGTTTTTACACTGTTTGTTTACATTGGCAACAGCCTTTTTTGAGGGGGGCTGTTTGCCTTTGCTGTAGTTTATCTCACTATAAGATACATTTATATTATCCGTAAGTGTCTCATTAATTATTTAATATAAATTGAAAATTTTTGACCACACTTTGCCATCGGATCCATCGGGGCTCAACGTTACTTTTCAGCAACTTGGGCTTCGCTGAAAAAATATTTTTTCAAAATTATTTTGATTTGCAATTGTTTTTTCATTTATTAACTGGTAGAGTGCTGGAAGCCCTATTTTGGGCTTTACTAAAAGTGACAGGCAATAACTGTCTGTAGCTGCATTCTGCTTGAGGAAGCCTTTATTGTCCCTGATATGAATCAGATTTTTTATACAATACCTTGCTCTCTGACATTTAATTGGATAGTGCCTACAAGGCACTATCCAATTAAATGTAATAGAGCAGTATACGATGAGCTTTGGTTTGTTGTCAGAAAAAACTCAGCACTTTACCAGTTAATGGATCATGTTATTATGTATCTTTGTGTCATGGGTTTTTGCGAGTAACTAGGACTTATTGTTGTTCTTTCACAATGAAGGGTCGTTGTTCAAATTGTAATAGGAAGAAATCTTCCTCTGACTTTCATGATCATTGTATTAATTGTAGTCAGTGTTCTCGCATTAATCCCTGTCCTATATGTGAATATTGGGATGAGAAACATTGGAAACGTGTGTCACGATATGTTGTTTCTGGAGAAAGGGCGATGCCGGCTCTTTCTCTGCAAGGTCACTCTACTCTCTCAGTTTCTATTTCAGAGGAACCAGAACAGGGTGATGTTTCCATGTTATCTTCTACAAGTGTGCGTCCGTCGTCACAAATGAATTCAGAGCTAGCGGCAAAAGTGCTCATGGAGATTAGACAAATGTCGTCTGCTAGCTCGCCCGGTGTAGCGTCCATTCACCGAATGGTTCGGCAGCCGGGTTCGTCCGATGCGGTCCAAGAGGAAGTTTTGGGTGATGCGAGCACTATAAACATAATAGATGCACACCCAGTGACGGCGGATAGTAAGCGAGAAGGGCGGAAGCCTTTGAGTCCGGTTCCTAGCTCGTCCAGGTCCAGCCGGGCCGCGAGCGAGAGAGGCCCCTCTCTCGTACAAAAACATCTGGGACCAGATGTTGTGGTATAAAATGTGTCTTTAGCGGAGCATACGTCCGTCGCTCGGGACGCTCAGTTGTATAAGCAGTCCGCAGAGACTGTTAAGGCTTCCTCTTCTCGTCAGCGCACACGACCGCACCTTGGCTGCGTGACCGCCGATATATTACCAGCTTCGCCGATCAAGGATTCTTCAGCGACCAGGTCACACCATCCGGCAGCCAGGGATTTGAGACCGATGGACTCCGGACGTTCGCATAGGAAAAGTATGCGGGAGCCATCTGATGCGGAGCTGCCCTCGGCGAAGCAGCGAAAGACTGCGCCTCCGCAGGTCTCGACGCCGGACATTCTTGTGCAGATAGCACAGCTTATCGCAGCATCCCAGCAGCCGACAGAAACGGTGTCGGATCGAGAATTATCCGACGCCGCTGGGTCGGTACGCTCCGCCGAAGCATCGGGGGCGGACGACCGGGAACATCATGAGGTCCGACCGGATGGTGAAAGGGATACGGATGACTTGGAGCTATCCCTTTCAGAACAACATAAAGCTGCCGTGGACTTCATTCGGCACTTTCTCCCTCAAGTTGTTCCGTCGGGCCAGACTGCTGCGGTTCCGGACAAGAGAATTATAGCGTCATTGGACTCTGAATTTTTTGAGCGGTTCAGGGACATCGCTCCCGAGTTTCCATCGCAGTCCAATAATGTTGCAAGAACATTTGAATTATTGAACGACGCAATATTTAAACTTGCTTCCAGGACGGGGAAAGCAGGTTTCTTGTCCGCTAATACTCTCAACCTGCCTTTCATTAATGCAAGGAATAAATTCGATACGGCAGGACAGGGTATACCGAGAGTTCCTCTGCGTATGGACGACGAAGCGGAAGACTTAGAGCTATCATTACCGTCGTCAGCTTCTATTCCAACCGCGGTGTTGGAAACAGCTATTGCGTCTAACAGAGCCAATTTAGATGCCTTATCTTACGCAGATCACCTTACTAAGGCGTTATCACTGCGCCTTCAGGGGAAAGAGTTTCGGGATATACAATCCTCTTTAAGACTTCTTTCAAGGGCAGTAGCTTATTCCACGTGTAACTCTGCCCTTTCAGTGGCAAATCTGGAGTTCGTTAGACGTGACGCAGCCCTAGCTACATCCACACTAGTGGATTCTAAGGTGAAGAACTCTCTTAGAGTCGCTTCGGTCTCAGGAGAACTTCTCTTTGACGGCAAGCTTTCCGCTATTTATGATAAAATTACAAAGAAAGCTAAGGATTCTCTGTTGTTCAAATCTGCTCCTAAGAAGTCGGATACAGCAGACATGAATAAGACAGGCACTTCTGGGTCTAATGCGCCCAAGAGAGGTTCCTATAGAGGTTCCGGTGCGTCCTCTTGGTCTTATTCGAGAGACCGTCAGGATAGCGACTCTCGTTCGGGACGTCCTTCAGGCCGGGACAATCGGTCAGACGCCCCGAGGTCGACGGGGCGAGGTGCGGGCCGTGGGAAGACGTGGTTTCTCCTACCGCAGGCCTCGCAGGTCCAGGAGGTGATGGCTTAAACCTCTATCGCGTTCCGGTTGGCGTAAGGTTGTCGAGCTTTTCACAAGAATGGGCGTCGATTACGGACGACCCTTGGGTGAGAGGAGTGACTTCGGAAGGTCTAAAGATATCCTTCAAACGAAAGCCTCCATTAACTCGAAGTCCAAAGTGGACTCATCTTCCGTCAAATCCGCAGAAAAGAGACGCTCTGTTATCAGAGGTGCAGTCTCTTTTAATGAAGAACGCGGTAGAGGTCGTAGAAAACCAGGAATCTCCGGGATTCTACAGCCATCTGTTTCTGGTTCCGAAACCAGACGGCTCATTCCGTCCAGTCATAGATTTGAGCTGGATAAACAAGCTGATCGTCGCTCCGAAGTTTTATATGGAGACGATTCGATCGGTCAGAGCGAGTATTCGGGTGAACGATTATGCAACGAGCATAGATCTCAAAGATGCGTACTTTCACGTCATGGTACATCCGACATTCCGAAAGTATCTACGCTTCGCAGTCCTAGGAGTGGTGTATCAATTCCGGGCGATGTGCTTCGGATTGAATCTAGCACCCTGGGCTTTCACTCGGGTAATGAACTCGGTAATGATCTACTTCCGAGCTCATTCATCTGCGGTAACGTCGGCCTACCTGGACGACATTCTTCAGAGGTACGGCAACGAGTTAACGCTTCAGAACGATGTTCAGAATCTTCTTCTATTGCTCCGACGTCTCGGTTTTATAGTAAACGAGGAGAAGTCGGATCTGGTGCCGTCCAAGTCATTCACTCATCTGGGAATGAGCTTCGAGACGCACAACAATCTCGTTCGTCTGCCGTTAACCAGAGCGAAATTAGTCAGTTGTTACGCTCGCTATTGTCTGCACGCAGACAAAGTCACGGCGAGAGAATTTATGAGACTGATAGGTCTGTGCGGATCCGCCGCGGATCTCATTCCGATAGGGCGGTTACGCACACGTCCTCTTCAAATTTTCTGGACTCAGAATTGGAGTGTGAAAATTCATTCGCTCGATGTAGACGTTCTCTTGTCAGATCAAGTGAAACAAGAGATTCAGACTTGGGCAAACATTCAGTGGTTAACTCAGGGAGTTCCGCTGCAATTGCCGGATCCGAGTTTTATCGTTATGACGGATGCCAGTCAAACAGGTTGGGGTGCATCATTAATCCCAACGGATTCGAGATGCCAGGGTCTTTGGGATCTGCAATTCCTGTGCAAGCACATAAACATCAAGAAAATGATGTCAATTTGGCTTGCGTTACGTCACTGGATGGACATTATTCACGATGCTCATGTCCAAATCCTATCCGACAATACGACAGTAGTGGCGTATATACGGAATCAGGGAGGCACTCATTCAGTTCCGTTGTTCAATCTAACGGAAAGAATCCTTCTGTTTGCGCTAGAACATCACGTTCTTCTTTCGGTCCGTCACATACCGGGTCGTCTGAATGTGCTAGCAGACTCCCTTTCACGAAAGGGTCGCTTGTTGCCGTCGGAGTGGACTCTCAACAAACAAGTATTCAATCAGATTTGCTACCAATGGGAACGGCCAATGATAGACTTATTTGCGACACATCTCAACAATCAGTTGCAGACGTATGTGTCTCCGTGTCCGGATCCAAGAGCATTTGCAGTAGACGCTCTGTCGATCCCTTGGGACGGAATGATAGGATATGCGTATCCTCCAGCACCGTTAATTCAACAAGTATTGCTAAAGATAAAACAATCTCAATGCAAGATTCTGTTGGTAGCATCTCTGTCGCCACAGAGACCGTGGATAAATCTACTTAGGTGTCTGTTGTGGGACCTACCGCGGAAGCTTCCTCCACGGGAGGATCTTCTTTCGCAGGGGAAATCGCGCCAACTCCATCACAACCCGCAAGGTCTCAACCTTCACGTTTTTCCGTTGTGCGGTCCTTCTTGCATGGCAAGCACTTTACAGGACGAGCAGTGGACGCGATTTCTAACTGTAGGAGGACCTCCTCTTCGCTAAACTATGCTGCTAAGTGGAAGGTTTTTCGTCGTTGGTGTAGGGATCATTCTGTAGATATATTCGATCCCTCTATACCAGACATTGCAAACTTTCTAGTATACTTGTTTGACGAAATCAAACTGCAGCCTGTTACTATAAAGGGTTATAGATCTATGTTATCTGATACCTATGCACATCATGATAGTTTACAAATTGGATCTAATGTCTCTTTATCTAAGTTGGTTAGAAACTTTTCGATAAATAGACCCAGAACTCTTAGATTAATTCCTAAGTGGAATTTAGCTTGGGTTCTTCTTAAATTGAAGGAAAAGCCATTTGAACCTCCTGGGACAGTAGATTTCAAATTCTTATCTTATAAGACAGCTTTTCTCTTAGCTTTCTCTTCTGCTAGAAGAGTCAGTGAGCTTCATGCACTATCGGTGGATGATTCTCATTATCGTAGTGTAGGGAACACTATCACCTTCACTACTAATGTGGGTTTTTTAGCTAAGAATCAGGCTCCTAATAAATATCCGGAACCTATTGTTATTAAGGCTCTTCCGTCTTCTGACGGGCGTAGGCCTTTACTCTGTCCTGTTAGAGCATTACGTATTTATAAACAGAGATCTCAGTTTATCAGAAAGGGACGGAAACGTTTCTTTCTGTCTTTGATGCCTAATAGAAAGGACATTTCAGTCCATTCTATTGCTAGATGGATTCAATTAACTATCCGTACTGCTTATGAAGATTTATCTTCTTCTCAGCAGTCTGTGCTTAAGATTTCTGCTCATGAAGTAAGAGCTCTTTCTACTTCCTGGGCTTATGCTAATAGTGTTGCTATTACAGATTTAATGAAGGCTGCTTATTGGTCTCAGCCATCCACATTTACGAATTTTTATCTCAGAAATATTGAGTCCATTTCTGGAGACCTGCATTGTTTAGGTCCGTTATCTGTTGCTCAGAATGTCGTCCACTAAACAGTTACAACTATAGTTATGCAGGCTTTCTGTTCCGGCAGTGACTCCGTCCGGCTGCCCTCTTCGCTCTGGGCTATTTGACCCAGGGCAAGGGGAAGGGGGGGGGGGGGGGCGGGTGTTCCCTTAGGTCACCTGCTTTATAGTGAAAAGCAAGGGAATGCCTCCTCCAAGTCAGTATTTCTGAGTCGCTTCCGGGATGGTTTTAAAGTGTAATATTAATGTTAAAATTCATTCATGTCTTATTTTTAAAGTGTAGCTCGGTGTGAAGCATTTGTATATGTCAAGTGTCAAACGGGCTTTAATATACAATACTCGGACACTTTTAAATGACTATAAAGAGTCTCAATTCTCTGGACTACTTTATTTATTGGCTTGCTTTAAAAATAATTAGTATAAGGGTTATACTGGATGTTAATAGAGAACATGAATGTTATTGTGCTCAATTATTAAGGGTAGTGTATCTTTCTAATTTAATATTAAATAAGAAAGATACATGTAAAGCCTAATACTCCTTTTCTCCTTAAGGGGTTACCTCTTTACTATATAGTTGAGCTTATTGGATTTTCCTCTATGTCCTAGGCCCTCCAGCCTGTTTACTATTCAGCTAAGTCTGGGTCATTGGTACAGTATAAAAATGTTAAAAAATTTATAGTAATTTATATATTTTTTATACTTACCAATGACCCAGACGGGGATGGCCCTCCCTGGAGTTGAGAACTCTTGCCTCCCCGCTGAGTACATAGCGCTGACCAGGCACTGCCAGTAAGAATGATAATTGGCGCCAATTTCGGGACGTCTGCGTCACTGCGCATGCGCAGTAGAGGCGTAGTATGGAGGTCCTTTAGGACATGATTTCTTTTTGTTTTGGATGCAAATTTTGGGGATTGGGGGGCAAAATTTGTGTTTGGCCCTGGTTTTGTTAGAGTTAGCACCAGCTAAGTCTGGGTCATTGGTAAGTATAAAAAATATATAAATTACTATAAATTTTTTAACTTTTCAGATGACAGTCTGCTTATTTTCTGGCTTTTTGATATTTTATAGATGTTGGGCAGACAGTCTGCTTATTTTCTGGCTTTTTGATATTTTATAGATGTTGGGCAAATTTTTCATAACAATTGTTATAGTAATCACACACTTTCAAAGGCTGTGATTCTTTTTATTCTTTTGTGGTTAACAGATGTTGAGCTGATTTCAATAACAAAACAAACACAATCCTTTGTGTGTATTGATGTTATAAATCTATATTTTTTTGTAAAATGTAAAATGTACTGAGCTATGAAATGTTATAAACCTATATTTTTGTATGATATGCATAGAAATCTTTTTTTTGTCAAATAAAGTGCTTATCAGTAAATAAATGTTTTCGTAATTATTCTTAATCATCCCTTAATCAATAACAATATACAGTTGGTCTAAGGGGAATTGGAAGAACTTGAAAATGTCTTTTGCACCCCAAAGGTTGTTGAATATGTTTGAAAAGGAGGGTGCAGTTTGTTGGTACAGTGAAACACTGTCAGTCGAATAGATACGCTGCTAATTATATTTTTACATTTAACAGAAATATTCAATTAACAGAGATATGTTCACTGACCTGTATTCTAGAGATAACCTGAGCAGTTTTTCTATAATTATCTTGTTTGATAGAGTTCTTGGAGCTCTGTCAAACGAGATATAATAGTTTAAATGCCTACACTGGATACCAAGGTCAAATAGGTCTATAAACAAAGGTAAATTTTGTGATTGTCAGTGAAATTTCTCGAGATATCACAAGATTTTTTATTTACATAGTTGGAGTATACTCTATAACCTATATGCCAGCAACAGGTCAAATTTGTACTGACGATATGGTAAATTGTTTGGTGTTTGAAAATTATATTCAATTAACAGGGTTCTTTATTCAACTCCTAGCACTCTGGTAGTGCAACAGTATTTTCTTCAGTCACTCCTTTTTTTTTCCCTTATTATGTCTCCCCTTCCCAGAAGGGAGACATATTGTTTTAGTGCATATTCTTCATCTTCTTCTTCTTTGTCCGGGGCATTTTTTGTCTTTTGACCTAGACCTTAGATATTTGGCATGTAGATGTATCACCATGAGCCAGAGTGTCGCGTACCATAGTGACCTTCATGTGACTTTGACCTGAAGGTCAGATTTATGTGCTTTTTAAGGGAAACTTTGTCCGGGGCATAACGTTTTTGTCTTTTCACCTAGACCTTAGATATATGCCTTGTAGATGTATCACCATGAGCCGGTGTGTCGCGTACCATTGTGACCTTCATGTGACCTTGACCTTGGACCTGAAGGTCAGATTTATGTGCTTTTTAAGGGAAACTCTGTCCTGGGCATAACTTTTTTGTCTTTTGACCTAGACCTTAGATATTTGGCATGTGGATGTATCACCATGAGCCGGTGTGAAGTGTACCATAGTGACCTTTATGTGACCTTGACCTTTGACCTGAAGGTCAGATTTGTGTGCTTTTTTAAGGGAAACTTCGTCCGGACCAGAACTTTTTTGTCTTTTGACCTAGAACTTAGATATTTGGTATGATTGTCGATATTATTCATGTAGATATAATTTGCAGTGCATTAAATAGAAAGGAAGGGGAGACATATGTTTTAGTGTGCTAAAACAGTTTCTAGTTTAACTGTGAGTTTAGCCAATTATATCTTATTTGACAGAGCTCAGTGAACTCTGTCAAACAAGGTATATATGGTTAAATATCAAACTGCATTATGGGAGATATTTGCTGCTGAAAACTTTGCCATATTGACATCAGTGTGCAGAGGGTTAAGAGATTCGAATTAAGTGGGCTCTACTATTTCTCATGTTTTGGACTTTTTTCGGTAATGCCATTTGTAATAAGAAAGAACACAATGAAGGTAGAGTGTAGGGAATAGGAATCGAGAAGCTGAGTTGGAGTTTTTCGAGAGTGCCGTACTCTGAGTTGTGTTATGTATTTAAATTCACATAAATAAATAAAAAATAAATAAATAAAATACAGCAATTGTGGTATTCAGTGAAGCCCACTTAATTGGATATCTCTTAATTGTATATCCCTGTTATCTGAATATAATTTCCCAACACAAAACCGTTTATCATACCTCCAGAACAAATTTGACCTCTTAATTGAATATAGGTTATAGAGTAAACTCCTGTTAATTGAATGAAAAATCTTGTAACTTGTCGAAAAATTACCCTGACTCTCCCCAGTTTTCCTTTGTTTATAGACCTTTTTGGCCTCAGTACATTTAATACAGGCATTTAATTTATTATATCTTGTTTGACAGAGCTGATGGAGCTGTCAAACAAGATATAATAGAATAAATGCTAAGTTTATCTCTAAAATACAGGAAAGTGACAATCCCTGTTAATTGAATACTCCTGTTAACTGAATAATTTTTATTGGCAAAATGGCTATTCAATTAACAGGGTTCGACTCTATAAACAATTCAACCATATTTCTAACTTTTTACAAAAGGCTATTGAAAATTCTTGAATTGGGCTCAAAAGCCCCTTGAAAGTCCTTGAATTTTGTTGTTAACATTATTATTGTTCGTGTCTGTGGGATTCCGTCCCTTTTACCCTCTGCATATTGAAGTTAAAATATCCAAATTTTTACATTCACAACATTCCCCTAATGCAACAATGAATTTAACCAATTCAATCATCGAGCTCTGTCAGACAAGGTTGAGGTGTTAAATTATTTATTGCTTTATGGGATAAATTTGCTGCTTGAAATTTTGGTGTGTGCCGAGGATTAAGCCTCTGACATTCGACGACGAATTGGATTGATTTGACACTATTCCATTTTTTGCTTTAAAAGTTGAAACCAGCACTATGAATTTTATCATCTTTTCCTTCCAGACCTTCTTACAATGTCTGATGAATTTAATTCTGTGTCGATGATCACCTTCATCATCGATGAATGAGTACCACGTTTGTCACCAGCCTCTTGACTTGTTTATTGAAGATTCATTATTGACAATCTGAAATCAAAATTATTGTAATTGATGAGAATTTGTTTATCACAGTTTCTGTCACTTTTTCATACAATTATTTTGGACACAAAATTATTATTAACCCTTTGCCTAACTTTACAATTTGTGCAGTTCAATTTTTATTGTATTTTTTTTTTTTTTCCAACAAAACCAAATCATGTGACCCCTCAATGCCCTCATTGGAACGAGTTTGTCAAGCTCATTCCAATGATGGATCATATGAAATGGGTGTTTTGAAAACAGTTTGAAAATAATTGGATAAAGGGTTACGTTTTCAGCACTTTTAACCCTTGAAAGGCCTGACTTTGATCACTTTTTTTGCAACAGAACAGGTGCCCCTACATGTAGTCTTTAGGTTAACTTACAAGTTACATTCTAAGCACGTGCAGGCTGCAAGCCGAGAGGTCCTTGGTTCGAATACCACTTGCGGCAATCACGTTGTGTCCTTGGGCAAGACACTTCACCCCCATTGCCCAAGTGGGGGCACGGTGACGCTGTGTACTAAGGCATACTGCACGTCAATGGTGCACCTGTCTTCAACCAATGCTAACCCTGCTTGTGTGGAGTTAGTATGTTGGGGAGCTGACAGTTGTTCGCCGTTGCTCGGTGGTTCTCTCCGGGTACTCCGGCTTCCTCCACCCGTAAAACTGTTGTGGTCATGATTAGCCATTGTGCAGAAATATATGACCTTAAACACCAATAAATAATAAATAATTCTAAGCACCTTGGTAGTTGTTTTTAGGCAAGTCTTGGCTGCCTATATAGGCAGCCAAGACTTGCCAAAAACAGCAGCAAGGTCACATGATGTAGACTGTCAGAGTTTAGCAAAAATATGTAAAAATCTCTAGGCCCTTAAGGGCTAAGGGAACTGATTTGAGGCTCCAAGAAAATTAGGTTTTTCTAGTAAAATTTATTTCTTTTATACTAACCGAACATGCAATTAAATATAGGTCCATGCACGCCGAATATGAAGTTCACATTTGCCTGAAGATGTAGATTTGTAGAAAATGTGATACTGACGTTAACTTGTATATCATAATCCTGTGCAACACTTGTTCAATCAAATTATTCTGTGTTCCAATTGTAGGATTTAGACATCCTAGAAGAACGATGTCGAGATCCAGCTCTTTCTGTTAAAAAACAGGCGCTGCAGTCACTGTCGGATCTATTACAGGAGTATCCTAGAGATGCACAGATTCAATGGTGAGCACCAAATGAACATCCAATTCAACCCTTTACCCAACGCAGACGATATCAAAATTTATTATTTTAAATATCATTTTTTTTTAATTTTTCAAAAAAATGTCAACAAAACCATATCAAGTGACCCCTCATTAGAATGATCTCATCGAGCTCGTTCCAACGAGGGGTCACATGATATGGTTTTTGTTGAAATTTTTCGAAAAATAATATTTTTTCAACTGCTGAATTTGCATATTACGCGGGCGGATGCGGGCGATTCGTTAGATAAAGGGTTAAACAATTTTATGAAAGGTATTTGTTGTACGGTGCTCTTTATTAAATCATCACTGGTATTTAACCAATGTTAGGCCCATAAAAGTAGATCTTCTGTTTCTCAGGCCATTTTTTGTAAAATTGCATGCTTGTGGGCGTTTTTTTATTTTTGTAATTATTTCTTTGCCGTCCAAAGTTCATGTTCTTGGGTTTGTTTTATGTTTTAGGCCCCATAATCTACAGAATAGCATGGGTGGTGGTGTATTTTATCTCTTGAGTGCAAGAAGGCTTCGCAATGCTGAAGCATTGCAAAGCCTTATTGCACTCAAGGGACAAATTTATCGATTTTAATAACTTGGGTAAAATATCAGACATTAACTATTTAATTTTTATTTTTTTTAATTTTGCATTGGTTATAAAAAGAGTGCATGCGGCATCCAAAAGGATCATGCAGGAGGGCCTGAGAAACAGATTTTGAACTTTTTTAGGCCTTACTGATATTTTGAGGGCCTGAGATATTTTTTAAAAACTTTTTTATGCCCTATTAACTCTTTATCTTCTACTGCTGCTGCTGGCAGATTTTCCTGCCGAGAACAAAAACCTTTCTTTCCTACTACTGTTACCACCTCCGGTTTATAAATTTATTGGGGGGGGGGGGGGGGGGGGGGGGGGGCGGTAGCATCGCGGTAACCGGTTCTCGTCAGATCACTGAAGTAGTTGGATGGGTCACCATTTCAGCAACTGATTCATGCTCCCGCGTTGTGTCCTTGGGCAAGGCACTTAACCCTGATTATCTACATGGGGGCACGATGACGCTGTGCACTGAGGTGTACTGCACGTCGATGGTGCCCATGTCTTTAACCAATCTAACCCTGCCTGTGCTGCGATGCAGAGTTCAGAGTTACGATGTTGGAGAGCTAACAGCTGCTCAGTGGTTCTCTCCGGGTATTCCGTCTTCCTCCACCTGTAAAACTGTCACGGTCACAATTAGCCATTGTGCATAAGTATGTGACCTTAAGCACCAATAAATATAAATAAATTTATTTATTGGGGTTTTACAACACTTTTGACAGGTGCAGAGACAAGTGCACCATCAACAGGCAGTACACCTTTAGTATTCAGCGCCACCATGCCCCCACATGGGCAGTCAGGGACAAAGTGCCTTGCCCAAGGACACAATGCAGTTACCCATCCTCAGGATTGAACCATGAACCTTTCAGTTTGAAGTCCAGTGCCGTAACCATTGAGCCACCATGCTCCCTCTGGTTTATAAAATGTACTCTTATAAAAAGAGTAGTACAGTGGAACCCTGTTAATTGAATAGCCACTTTGCCAATGAAAATTATTCAATTAACAGGAGTATTCAATTAACAGGGATTGTCACTTTCCTGTATTCTAGAGATAAACTAGGCATTTATTCTATTATATCTTGTTTGACAGAGCTCCATGAGCTCTGTCAAACAAGATATAATAGATTAAATACCTGTATTGAATGTACTGAGGCCAAATAGGAAAACTGGGGAGAGTCAGGGTAATTTCTTGACAGGTGACAAGATTTTTTATTCAATTAACAGGAGTTACTCTATAACCTATATTCAATTCACAGGTCAAATTTGTACTGGAGGTATGGTAAATAGTTTTGTGTTGGGAAATTAATTTCAATTAACAGGGATATACAATTAAGAAAAATCCAGTTAAGTGGGCTCCAGTGTACTCCTAAATGGTTTTGTTCATGAAGCCACTAGCATGGCTGTATTGAAAAGTGCTTTTAGCCACTTTAATGTTTTTACATTTTGTGCATTAATAGGTTCTGTTTACTCAGTGGTAGAAAAAAAATGATACCTAAAATTGTTTTGTTACAGTTTATTGGAGAATGAAAACAGATTTGTTTATAAAATGAAATCATTGCTGCAGCCATGATTTCATTTTATTAACATTTTAAAGATATATTTAGCTGGTTAACCCTTTACCCATCGTAATGACCAAAACTGGCCAGTGCAATTCACAAAAATCGCCAATAAATTTTTACTATTTTTTTTGTAAATTTTTACTATTTTTTCATTTTTTTGTCTCAAAAACTAAGGTTATGACCCCTCGATCTATTCTGAACATTCAGTGGTAATAAACCATCTCCATCCATATATTAACAGGATATCAGGTACCTGCCGGTGTAGAAGTCACACTCTTTTTCCTTAAAAAAAAAATTTCTTGGTCATTTCATTATTTTGATTTAACTCCTTTACCCAACATAAAGTCCAAAACTGGCCCTCGCTATTCACAAAAATCGCCAATTAATTTTCATTAATTTTTCGTCTCAAAAACATAGGTTATGACCCCTCTTTGGAACGAGCTCATTGGGCTTGTTCCAATGAGGGGTCATAACCTTTGTTTTTGAGACAGAAAATGAAAAAGAATAGTTATTCAAGAATTTTGTTTGCAAGTGTCGTCTGCTTTATATGTTAGGTAAAGCGTTAAAAGTTAAATAGGCCAACAAATACAATTATCGCTGAATTTTATTTCAAAACTACTCAAACTTTTTTTTACTTGCAGTGCATGGATTGAAGGAGCATTCCAGCTTGTTTATGATAAGGAGACATCTCTACAGGATAAATGCATAGAACTAGTTGAGAATGTTATGCTGGATAATATTGTCCCACACCACAGGTAGAACTCTTCTCAGATAGATTACAAATTTTAGGGTTCTGCTAATTCCCAAATGTTCTTGAATTTTAAGCCCCCCCCACCCCCCCCCCACATCCCTCCCCCTCCATAGGAACATAGCCATGGCAATCCAGCACTGAGTGTCAAATGTTATATATAGTTCAATGATCTGAATGTTAGGTAAAAGGTAAATGTGATACAGTTTGAAAGAAAATGTTTTATTGATCATATTTCTACAGTATTTGAAAATTGGTACAAATTGTGAAATTTATGTATTTTTAATATCAATTTTTTTTTTAAAAAATGCGTCGCTTTATAACATTAGTTCATCAATCTGAACTCTGAGAATCAAAAGTTATTTTGGGATGAGGGAGGGAAATATTTCTTATGCCTTCAAATGTGCTAAACTTTAAAGGCCTGGACATATTTCATTTTTTAGATGCAAAGCTTTAAGTTTTGTGGCCTCACAGTTATTTGTACTTAAGTATTTGTTGTCTGTATAGGCAGCCAGTGCTTGAGCTGAAAAATCTTTCAGGGTGAATTCACTTCTTCATGAAGATTTTCTTATGACTGCATAGTTGGGCCTTATCTTGAGGCCACAAGAGTTTGTTTTGATCATCAATAGGCCTTCTTGTGTTGAATTGACTAGTTATCCGCAGAAGTCTTGAAAAATACATGAATTTCACAATTTGTACCAATTAACTGCTAGAGTGCTAGAAGCCCATATTTGGGCTTTATTCTTAAGGGCAGGTACCACAGCTTGAAGGCTCACATTCAGAGGATGTGCTTTGTATTATCTTTGAAGTGATATCATTCAGTCTGTAAGGGTTTTCTCCCATAAATTGTAACAAGGCAAAGACATGTGCACAAGATTTGATGGTCAAAAATAATTTAGCACTCTACCAGTTAATAGACCTTCTTGTGTTGAGTTGACTAGTCATCCCCAGAAGTCTTGAAAAATACAGGGGCGCAGTGGCTCAGTAGGTAGAGGTGCAGGCTGCAAGCCGAGAGGTCCTCGGTTCGAATCTCACATGCGGCAACCGCATTGTGTCCTTGGGCAAGACACTTCACCCCCCATTGCGGGCACGATGACGCCGTGTACTAAGGCATACTGCACGTCGATGGTACGCATGTCTTCAACCAATCTAACCCTGCCTGTGCTGCAGTGCGGAGTTACGATGTTGGGGAGCTGGAAGCGGCTTGTCGTTGCTCGGTGGTTCTCTCCGGGTACTCCGGCTTCCTCCACCCGTAAAACTGTCACGGTCATGATTAGCCATTGTGCATAAATATGTTACCTTAAACATCAATAAATAAATAAATAAATACTTGAAAAATACATGAATTTCACAATTTGTACCAATTTTCAATTATTGTAGAAATGGGAGCATGGTGGATCAGTGGTTACGGCATTGAACTTCAAACCAAGAGGTCCATGGTTCGATCCCTGTCAGAAGTAACTGTGTTGTGTCCTTGGGCAAGGCACTAATACCGATTACCCACGTGGGGGCACGGTGGCACTGTGTACTAAGGCGTACTGCACGTCAATGGTGCACTTGTCTTCAACCAATGCTATCCCTGCTTGTGTGGAGTTAGTATGTTGGTGAGTCTGACAGTTGCTCGCCATTGTTCTCTCTGGATACTCCAGCTTTCTCCTCCCATAAAACTGTCTGACACGAGTTGACCCTGGCTGTCAAAAGTGTCGTTAAACTCCAATAAATAAATAATTGTAGAAATATGATCAATAAAACTTTTTCTTTCAAATTGTATGCACAAAACACTGTTCTTTACTTGTTTTGACTATTTAGACATGCATTTGTTGCGTATCGTGTTTACCTTTTACCTAACATGAATTGTAGATGACATATGCGAAAAAAACAGAATTCTTGAAGAGCAGCAAATTAACATTTTTTCTTCAAATAACATAGCTTTTGTACTCTGGTTGGAATGAGCCCATTTCTGTGAGGAATCATAAGCTGTGTTTTAGGTGAAAATTGAAAGAAATAATTAAATTTGCAGCCCTATCAATTAGGAAAATTTTGAGATCCCATTCAAATTGGCAGGGATGTTAGCTTTTCCAGTTAAAGGTTTGTAAAGAAAAATGTATGTATATTACAGCAGCTAACTAGAGCCTGGATTACAGCAACAGCGTCATTTTTTATGCAAATGTAATCTTGAGATTTGAAATCGGTATTTTACGTATTAACCATCTTATTAATTCCAATATTCAGATAGTTTTTCGTAAAAGATTTTGATTTTGCTTAAATAAATGTTTAGTTCTCATGTTACATCTCATGGATACAGATCTATACTGAACATTTAGTAGTAATAAACAATCTCCATATATTAACAGGATATCCGGTACCTGCCGGTGAAAAAGTCACACTCTTTCCCTTAAAAAACAAAAAATTTCTTTGTCATTTCATTATTTTGATTTAACCCCTTTTACCCAACGTAACGTCCAAATCCGGCCCTCGCTATTCACAAAAATCGCCAATTAATTTTCAGTATTTTTTTCATTTTTGTCTCAAAAACATAGATTATGATCCCTCTTTGGAACAAGCTCGTTCCAAAGAGGGGTCATTACCTATGTTTTTGAGACAAAAAATGAAAAAAGTAGTTATTCAAGAATTTTGTTTGCAAGTGTCGTCTGCTTTTCATGTTAGGTAAAGGGTTAAAATCATAAGATATAGACCAATAATACACAAGGGCGAACAGCTGAGTGTCATGACCATTTCTTCGAAAACAATATCCCACAATTTGTCACTTCAGCTTCATGAATATCAATTAATACAGCTACTAAGAAGTGTGTGCATTTTGTAATCTGTGTTTTGTTCCCCAATGGCCATTATGTGATTCTTCTTGTGAGCTATTGTATTTTAAGTGTTAATAGATATGCCCAGTGATGTTTGTGTTAGTGATTAATGTTCATGTTAGCTGTCATTCTTAATGTCGGCATAAGTATGTGACCTTAAGCACCAATAAATAAATAAATATTAATGTCGGAATGGGTTTTTGTTGTACAGGCTTGTCTTTCTCTTTGTCTCTCTCTTCTCCGTGTTTGTGCATAAACCCCACCAGACCTGTGATGTTATCAAACTGGCTGGAAAATTCAGATCTTGAGGGTTTAAAATATAAATAGTATGTTTTTAGGCCACACAAAGTAGATCTTTTTCTCAGGCCATTATTTGTAAAACTGCATGTTGGTGAGCGTTTTTTTATTTTATTTTTTATCTCTATAACTATTTCTTTGCCATCAAAAATTCATGTTCTTGGTTTATGCATGGGTGGTTGTGTATTTCGTCCCTTGAGAGCATTGCAAAGCCTTCTTGCACTCAAGAGACAAATCACTTTTTTTAACTTGGGTAAAATATCAGACCAATGATCAGCATCTTGATCAGTTAGAAAAGTAATTTATCAATTAACCTTTACTTTTGAACTACTGTATTTTATGGGTTAAAGGAACAAACTTGCTCCAAAACAGGCAAACATTGTCACACTGACTCATCAATTATATGAGACAGAGTAAAGCATGCATGTTACATACTGACATACTTGTTCACTTGCATGATCATTATACTGTATCAGTAGATGGAAATGGTCATTCTTAACCCTTTACCCAATGTGGGTTGTAGACAACACTTGCAAAATAAATTCTTGAATTACAAAAGATTTTCAGCTGTCTTAGAGAATTGGTACGTTTTTTGCCGATGAAAAGTGGCCGAAAGCCGACACTAATTGACACTGCTGAATTTGGATGGGGATTTTGTGTTTCAGCTGATCAGTAGATGCATTGACTGACTCGGAGGCATGTTTGGTGGTAGGACATTTCAATCTTGGTGTATTTTTAGATGACTACAGGCCTGGCAATCTAGAAATCAAGGAGTATAAAACAATTGCCCTTCACACAGATTGCTTGGGAGTGCAATTACACCTGAAATTGTCAATGCAAAAACTTGTATGCTATTTTGGTTATATTCACTTCAATGTATTAATATTGTGACTGAAAAATTGTACTACATTCAGCTACATAGTTGGAAAAATTGACACACACATCTTCTCATTATTCAAAACGTTGCATTCAGATCTTATGTGACTGTCTTCTATGCTCAAAATCTATCAAAATGCGACACAGAATGGGTCATGAACTATTTCTAATCAGTGCAATATTGTAGGGCTTCACGGTTTTTCGATATACCAGTATTGCCGAAAATACTGAGTCGATATCGACTGAATTTAAAAGTACCGGTATATCGTCTGTCACGGTATATATTTTTTTTGGCTGCATCTGTTTCACGTGTAAAAAATGAAGTAATTCAACTTCGATTGATAAACAAAATTAGGCGAAATTAGACAATCTGGTAAAAGTGTGAGGAAAGTTCATATTAATTGTCACCTTGGGCAATCTTTAGTTTTAATCCATAAATTATATTACAAGACTATTTTCAATACAACCTTTCACATAATAAAGTACCCATTTGTAAGTACATTGACTACTTAAACATGTCAACACTGTTGAGTGAATCTTGTGTAAACACTTATTATGCAAGGTAATCCGTCCTCAGGAAATTCAAACTATATGAACAAAGAACACATTTAAAGCGACTGCGTCATTTCACAGCCCGTAATTAACTATGTTTTATCTTACTCAAAATAGAAACCCATTTATCTTTAGAAAACTCTTCATAAAAATTTTCCATGTCAAATTCAGATTAACTGAGAATAATGTAAATTTTAAAATCTTTATTATTTTATTTGTACATATTTGTTTATTGACCATGATGACTTTGTCTGATCTGTATTTTAAACTGATCAGAAATGTCATCAGTCTGAGGACCTGTACGCAGCACCAAGAGAATCAGTGGCGACGAGTTAGAATGGGGTTGATATTACTGGCATACGTTCTGTTCATGTTCTGAACATGGGGACAGAATGCACATGTTTTCATCACGTGAGATCACATGAGATCGAATGCTCATAAAATAGAACATTGTTTATGTCAGGTAAATAAAGGTTTTTGCAACAGCTGAACATGAAGCCTATTTAATAATTTAATCATGAATTCTTTTAAATGATAAAATAATTATGTATTCTTGGCTAGAATGCATAATTATTTTGTCATTTAAAAAGAATTTAATTTTATCGTGACACGAGACTTGTTTTCATTTCAAAACTCATACTTACTTCTCGTTAGTGTTGACGATATACCGGTATACCGCGGTATTTTTTCAATACCCTTACCGATATTGCAATTACTAATACTGTGAAGCCCTACAATATTGCCAGTAGACACAGAGAACACATTGGAACTCAGGGGACAAAATGATAATAGATTTTAATGGTAGCCTCAAACAGGTCTGGCATTCCAGAAAATCAAGGGATGCAAAAAATTGCCCTCCTCAATTTTTACTAGGCATGCAGTAGGCGTGCAGCACTCCTGCACTCATAAAGAATTCCAGGCCTGGGAATAAACGTTTTGATCAAAACCATTTTTTTCCCTCTTTTTTCAGATCGAAGGATGATTCACATGCACTTGTGTGGGATATACTAGAAAGACTATCCGAACCAAAGAGTGATCCATTGAGGTAATGTCAGGAAGAATTTTCAAAGTTTTTTTTGATAAATGTTGACTGTATTTGTATTTTCTGCTTGTTGCTCGTTCATACCTTACAAGTATTGTCTGCAACTGTGACGCACTTGAAAGGCATGCGGTCGCTCTCATGCACCATCGCTCACACAAAAATTTCCAAGGTGTGCGAATAATCGCTCGCCTCTATTCTTGGGTGTGTTTTCATCCTTTTGAGTTGTGTCAACAGAAACATTCAATTAAGTTTTGATGTTGGGAAATTTTTTAAGAATCACTCACAATTTGAAGCATTTAAAGTACAATTCCAAACAATTTCTTTTCCGTTGTCACTAACATGGCATACTTTAATTCGCTTATATATCCACACATGACATGCTAACAGTAAGAGGGTTGAACATTGACAGCTTGCCCAGAGCTTACTCCCACCACAAAACGAACATGCCTGTTCAGATAAAAAAAACTGGCCATTCTGAGATCTGAGAAACGTTTTAATACTTCTGTATTTTTTTTTATCAAAGACATGCGGACTATTGCCCTGTTCCTTATTTTGTTCTATACACATGACACCTGTTGTTACAATTCACCAGTGACACGAACTAATGTGCCCGATTTGGAATTTATGCATCCATTTTCCACGATTTTAATAATCTGCCATTTAAAATCCAGACCTAATTTTAGTGGGTTACATATATTTTCACAGTCAAAATTTCCATCCATGTTCATTTGTATTCATACATTCATTTCGAAGGACGTTTGTCTGTTGAAGTTAAACATTGAAATCAACACTCTCAATCAAAATCACTCTCCTCACATTTTTCACTCTCACAAACTTTATTTGAGGTGAGCGATTTTCCACTCGCCTCCATTTTGCTCCCATTCGTCACTGCAGCAAAATCCAAAAAATATTTACCGGTTACAAATTGACTAGGTAAAAGTATTTTTGATGAAGCAGAATTTCATTAAAAAGGTCCTGAGTTTTTAATGGCCTTGAGAAATATAATTTGGAACATTCTAAGACTTATTAAAAAAAAAAATTTTCTCAAGCAATTTTTCTTCAGTTTTATGATGAGGGAAGGACGGTGGGATTTTTAAATTTTTTTGTTGTAACTGTACTGAACCATGCCCCAGGCAGACTTGATTTCTCGTCCCTAAAGCCCACCCTCATTTTTTTTTATTTCTCCACTGCACTTACTTACCCCTGGTTAGGAACAGGTTAATATGGTAATCCAGAAAACAGCCCTGAAAAGAATTGCAATTATTCTGTGGAAAAATCAATGTTTTGAGCTGTGAAAACGTCCTGTCAGGCAGCTGCAAATTGAAACCAAAGCAAGAACCTTTTTTTAATAGCTTATGGTACAATATTGTATACCATATTTACTCTATGTATTGGGTCACTCTATGATTTGGGACACACATTTTTTCCAGAAAACTATATTTTTTTTATGCTCTAAAGTTTGGGACATGCAGGAGATTTGTTTCCAGTTGACCCGACGCTAGTAGCAGACGACACTCATAAAAAAATTCTTGAGTAACTAAAAAATGTTCATTTTTTGCTTCCAAAACATAGCTTATGATCCCTCATTGGAACGAGCGCAATGCGCTCGTTCCAATGAGGGATCATAAGCAATGTTTTGGAAGCAAAAAATGAAAATATAAAAAAAATTGGGTGGCGATTTTTGTATATAGTGATGGAAAATGAATCACACACAACTTTATTCAGCATCAAATCAAGACCAGGCTGTGTTCTTTTCCCATTTTCTAAGAATTGGGACACCTGTGAAAATAATTATTTTTAGCTGTCCCAATACATAGAGTAAATACGGTAATTTGTATCAATAACATAATCTTTTAAGAATTTTTGATTATCCATCACACAACACAGAAATATTTTTAGGATTAATTAATGCTTCTGTATTTTAGATTATAAATTCACTTCTCCATTGCAGGCGTTATTTGCGTAAGTTCTGTGAGTTTTGGGCAATCCAGAAGAAGTTCAAGGCAAGTACCATATCTGCTTTGGAATCACACATCGACACTGAAAACAATAAGGTAAGTGTTCAAAACTGGTTTCATGCTCTCCAAACATTTTCTATGTGCAATTAATATTTTTCTTTTGTAAATTGAAAAGTCACTCTTGTTCAAATTATTAACTATTCTAGTGCCATGGGGTGAATGAATAAGTCCTGGGTGATGTCTTTTCAATTCTTTATGATATGAGGATTTTGTGATACACATTTGGAAAGTTCTCATACAGAGGGAGAAAGTTTTCCAAACTTCACCAAAAATTCTGGATTTGAACATTTTGGCATCAGTTTTGATTTCAGTCTTAATGTGCCAATCTGTTTGAAGGGTGATGATAGTGAAGTTTTTTGTGTTAATTATCAACATTTCTGCTAAATTGTATCAATTTCAAAGACCAATAAAAAAAAAATTCTTGTTTCTCAGGCAAATTTCATCAATTTTTCTTTGAGGCAGAGAGATTTGTTTTTTTTTATTCTCAAAACAGTTCTGAAAATAGTTGGAATCAGAAATTTTGCTACTTATACTATTATGTGGCAAACCAGTGTTTTCAGCAGTGATAATGTCTCATAATGTAGTTGAAAATTTGGTAAAGCTGAAGAATAGGGGACTTTTCCTTTTATGTAAAAACAACGCATTTTTCTCACCTTTTTTCTACATTTTCCTATTACTAGTCATGTTTTCGATAAAATGAATGAAAGATATTCACTTTTGACTGAGATTAGAGATAATTTATACCCTTTTAATGTTACAGTGCCGGAGATTCTTCTGCATTCTCGCCATTTTGAAGTGTGCGTTTACATAAATTTTGTTTTCTCTTTGGCTGGAGATTGTAGGTCTAGGGTCAGTGTAGTGAGGGTTAGGGTTAGCTTACCGGTAAGCTAACCCTAGCCCTCACTACACTGACCCTAGACCATGTCGGGAACAGAAGAAACAAGCGTACCAAAAACAACCAATACACAGAGCAGACGCCGAAAAACACAAAAAAACATGGAGGAAAGATGAATGTAAATGTCACAAATCGCACAGGTAAAAGCAATTGTTGAGCGGTTATAATTGCCAGTAAAAGTGAATATCTTTCGGTCATTTTATCGAAAACATGACTAGTAATAGGAAAATACTGAAAAAAGGTGAGAAAAATGCGTTGTTTTTACGTAAATGGAAAAGTCCCCTATTCCTCAGCTTTACCGAAAATTTAACCAACTCTATCTTATTTAACAGAGTTCTGTGGGGTATAGTTGGTTTGTGAGCTCTGTGAACTCGGTCAAACAAGGTATAGTTGGTAAACTATTTGTCCTTCAAGTGCAAAATAGTGTCATAGAAGAAATTTCCAGGTGAAAAAGGGTGATAAGGCAGATTTTCTGTGACAAGAGAGGTGCCTGAGAAACAAGAATTTTTTTTATCCCTTTACCCAGCGTAGTGGCCAAAACCGGCCAGCACTATTCTCAAAAATCGCCAATTAATTTACTTCATTTTTTTGTCTCAAAAACATAGGTTATGACCCCACATAGGGGTCATAACCTATGTTTTTGAGACAAAAAAATTAGTGATTCAAGAATTTTGTTTGCAAGTGTCGTCTGCTTTCCATATTAGGTAAAGGGTTAATAGCCTTAAAATGCCATACTGTTTGAAGGGAATGGATCGGGATGTTTTGTGTTAATTATCAGCTAAGGAACGTGACACATTCTCGTCGAAATTGAAAAATAAAATATTTTCCAGGCCTGGACATCCTGGAAAATGTGGATATTTATGTTTGTTGTTTGTTGTCTGGAAATTTCCCTCAAAATGTAACACCAATATCAAACTTACGCTCGCTGTACTTCATTCTCAGAATGGAGCACAGATATCGGCTTCCATCAATCAACCAGATAAAACTAATTAAGGAAAAGATTATTATAGTCTCACCTGTAGATGGCATTAGAGATCCATTGCAGTTCTATTGTCTAGGAAAGTTTAGGAAATAAAATCCCCTAAGTATCCAATCAGTCGATTTTAGATGCTGCGATGGGTGATGTTTTAATCAGCAGCACCATAACTTTCCTAAAAAATTTTCTGGGGCGCATTTAGTAGCTTCTTTGTCAATCCATTTGTCTGTCCATCCATCCGATCAATCTTTGTCCGGTCCATAAGCAAATATTCAATGGACCGATCTTGTTTAGACTTAACTCAATGATTGTTTATGACCCAGCTGGTGTCATGACCTTGACCCAAGGCCACAGCTCCCCAGGTCATATATAGTTTGCCCGTTCTAAAATTATTCAATGGACCGATCTTAACCAACCATCACACAACGTTTTCTTTTAACTCAAAGGGGTGTTCTTCAAATACTGATTGCTTATGTCTCAAGGGTGTGTCATAACCTTGACCCAAGGTCATAGCTCCAATGTTAAGGTCACAATTCACACAATGATTGCAAATGACTCAAGTTTGTCATGGCCCTGACCCAAGGGCATAGCTTCAAGGTCACAGACTGTTCATTTGTTTGTCCTTTCGAAATTTATCCAGTTCATGAAAAATATTTCACTGATCTTGTTTATACTTAACACAATGAATGCTCATGACTCAAGGGTGTGTCATTATCTTGGCTCAAGATCAAGAACCCAGACCATTTGTGTTCGTCTGCCCAGTCTAACTTTTTCAGGTTCATAAAAAAATATTCAATGACTGATCTAGTTTATACTTTACATAAAGGACAAGGTCACAGACTGATCTTATGTTCTAACTTTGTTTGGTTCTGACTAATTAATCCAATAGACCAATCTTGTTCATACTAAACACACTGCTTGCATATGACTCAAGGGTGTATCAATACTTTAACTGAAGGTACTAACTCCAAGCACAATCTCACAGATCATTCATCTATTCTAACTTTGGTTCATATTTTTGTTGTTCATACTTGACACAATGCTTGCTCATGACTCAATGGTGTGTCATGACCTTGACCCAGGTTGATCACACCAAGTCCCTCTGCACTGGCCACACATCTGATCTAATTTTATCGGGTCCTTAAAAAACTTGCCTCAGACAGATGTTGTTCATACATCACTCAGATAGACTTTTTACTCAAGTGTGTGTGGTGACCTTGACCCAAGATTATAACGGCAAGGTCACAGACCATTCACCTGTTATGCATGTACAAAAACAAAAAGGTATTTACTGACTTGGATTGAAGCCAGGAAATAAGCAGACTGTCATCTGCAGAATGAGATCCACAGAGGGTGAATTTGGCGATGCTACCCTGCACAGCAGGGTAGCATCACTAAATTTACCCTCTGTGAACCTCAATCTGAATTAAGGTCTCAGGCCTAAACAGAAAGAGGTACCCTAAGGATAAATTGGGGATTCTACCCCTCTGAATACAATAGCATCAGCAAATTCACCTTCTGGGAACCTCATTCTCCAAATGACAGGCTGCTTATTTCCAGGATTGCTTGTACTCATTCAACTTTCATTGGAATTTTAACAGCTACACTTGAAGTTAAGCAACATCATGCCCGGTTAGTCCTTGTATGTGTGACTGTCTGAGCAATCAATTCGGACTCCCACGTTGTGTCCTTGGGCAAGGCACTTAACCCCGATTGTCCACATGGGGGCATGATGATGACGTGTGCACTAAGGCATACTGCACATCCGTGGTGCGCATGTCAACCAATCTAACCCTGCCTGTGCTGCAGTGCGGAGTTACGATGTTGGGGAGCTGGCAGCTGCTTGTCGTTGCTCGGTGGTTCTCTCCGCCTTCCTACACCCGTAAAACTGTCACCGACACAATATGACCTTGGTTGTTAAAGTGTCGTTAAACCTTAATAAATAACAACTGCACTTGGTTGATTGAGTTTCTCTCCAAATTATTATAAACTATCAAAGTTATGCGTTATCTTTTGGACTCGTATTCAGAGAGCATCCATTATCTCTGCTGCTAACTTTTTTGTTATTTTCAGGGTGCCTGGCTTTTATTAGCGGAAGTGGCTCGTGCAGTACCAAAGTTGCAGTCAGACAAGCTGATCGAGTACTGGGAGAATAATTCATCAGAAATCAGAGGTACAGGATCGAACACTTGAAATAAAATTAGTATAGTCGAGCCCTGCTCATTAAATAACCACTTTTTGAGTGAAAATTTTTCATTCAACTTGTATCGTGCTGAATTATTTTTAAAAATGTGATTTGTAACAAGTATTTATTTTTCGACGTTTCTACTGCTGCAAGCGAGGGGAGCATTGATTTAGCAAGAATTTGTTCACAAATAATTGTTTTGTTACATTTTTTGGAAAATTCCTTTTGGCATTCTCCAATAAATTGTAACAAAACAAGTTTCTATCAGCATTTTTTGTTCTGTTGAGATCTTTTGAATAAGATATTTATTACACTTAACTGAATAAAATATTTATTACACTTAACTGAATAAGATATTTATTGCACATCCATCCAACTTTAAACCCTTGTATTTAACGGAATGGCCGCTATGACATTAATGATTCTGTATTCAACAGGTGATGTACAAGCCCAAACTTTTTTCCCAGCACCATTCATACTAGTTCCTTTCCCATCGAGTCATTAGTTACGCTTCGAAAAGTTTCCAAATTTCGTTATACAGTTATCAACAGTCTGTCGCATAGTGTGAAAATGAAAACGTCCAAAGCAAAATAAAGTCGGTTCACGAAAAATTAGTTAACCAAAAATTAGATAATATTTTTAAAAAAAACCTAATCATTTCCAACCAGAACATTAACCCAGTCCCGTGGCTGTCTTGTTTTGTGGATCTGTTGTATCTAAATTGATCAACTTTATTTCGGTAAATCTTCGTTCATCTTGACAAGCTTCGAACGCCTTTTAAAAATGTTTTTCCCAGCTGTTTTGCAAATCTGCACAAATTTGTACTTAATTTTTACCAACAGTTATTGCCACCAAATGGTTAGGCGTGAATGCGCACCAGCCTGAGAGAAACAGCAATATGAATTTCAACAAACACAGTTCCGAAAAGGTTGTTTTGATTTTTTATCGATCCATTTGATCAATACAGCTTCAGTCGAAACAAACAGACTCTTCACCTTTGGGTTTAAACATCGGAATTAAAATTTGTTTATTTAAATGAATTTTAATGCATGGGTTGTGTAATAAACACAGAACCCAATGTGTGGTTGAATCGGTGGGTGTTTTACATAACTCATTGGAATGGCTTACTCATATTTCGCTCGAGCCTGTGGCTCTCGCGGAATATGACTATGCCATTCCAACTCGTTTGTTCAAATCGGATCCTTGGGTTGATATTTGGGCTCTTTCTTGGAGCCCAAAGTTTTACTTGGTGCAATATGAGAAAATTTCTTGAAAAATCCTTTTCTTCGGATCCACCAATCAGAAGAATCTTTTCATATTTGGTGTGAGACATCTCTAGTGGTGCCAAATTCGAGTTTGTTCAAATCGAGTCCCGGGGTTAATATTTGGGCTCTGTATGCCAGACACTTACTGATGCACTCCTCTCTTTTGATAACTTGAGCCAGGTGAGTGTTTTAGGCTCACTTGAGCCTCTGGTTTCAAAGATACCATGCTACCAGCAAGAGTAGCCTTAGTTTAGCAAGATTTTGTTCATAAGTAATTGTTTTATTACAATTTATTGGAGAGTGCCAACAGGCATTCTCCAATAAATTGCAACCAAACAATGTTATACAAAAAAAATTCCTTCTACTGCTGAGCAAACATCAAGCTAATGTATACAGTATAAAGCCACTATGGTGGCTTTCAGCACTTTTCAATAAAGCCATGATATTGCATTTTAGCACTCAACCAGTTAACAGGAGTCTTCAGTTTTCTAGAATTTGGTAATTTCCACACATTTGATGATAAATTGAGCATTTATTCTATGAAATCTTCAGAATTGAATAAGTCTTTATGATTCATTTGTTAAATTTTGCATGGTATTGCTTCTTACAATTATGGGGGCACGGTGGCGTCGCGGTAACCAGTTCTCGTCAGATCACCGAAGTTAAGCAACATTGAGCACTGTTAGTAGTTGGATGGGTGACCATTTCAGCGACTGATTCTCTCTCCCGCATTGTGTCCTGGGGCAAGGCACTTCACCCTGATTGCCTACACATGGGGGAACGATGACGCTGTGTACTAAGGCGTACTGCACGTCGATGGTGCGCATGTCTTCAACCAATCTAACCCTGCCTGTGCCACGATGCAGAGTTCAAAGTTACGATGTTGGAGAGCTGACAGCTGCTCGTCATTGCTTGGTGGTTCTCTCCGGGTACTCCTGCTTCCTCCACCTGTAAAACTGACATCGAAATGATATGATCCTGGCTGTTAATGTGTCGTTAAACCCTAATAATAAATAATAATAACTTACAATTATGTGTACATGGTAGTGAGAACAAATGGAATTTTACAAGCATCTAGGTTGTAGAAATGTTCTGGATTATCCACAACTTTTCCACAAACCAAATGCTTGAAAAATCTCACCCTCGTTTCCATATTTTTCCCCAAACTAGAAATGGTCAATACACCGAAAAAATGAACCGATATCATGGAGACATCGAAATATCGAACCGAAACAATCATTGAAAACCAAAACCCTCAAACCATCTGAATTTTCAAATTCTCCTACATTTGCTATTAATATGTCCCTGTTGAGGCCTGATAACAGTTGAAAAGTTCATTTTCATGAAAGAAGTCACAGATTTTCTTTTCAGTTTGTTAACTCCCATGGTCAACTGTCCCGAATTCCGCCTAGTCCACAACCTGTGCATGTCCAATTCCATTGCAGTGATTTCTAGTCAAGTCTTGGCTGCCTTAACAGGCAGCCAAGGCCTGACTATAAATCACTGCTCAGGTGTTTTTTGTCTATTGTCGACAGGACCTCCTGAAGCTGGCATGGTCTGCGATCCCAAAAATAGGTCATTAAACATTAAGGTGTGTTTAGAACAAGTCACAAAATTACTGCAAATATAATTTGTGGTCGTAAAAGAATGCCATTTTTGAGCTCATTGACAGTGTTTGTTGAGTTGTGGTAGCATGATTATACAACTTATTCTGTTTTCCTGATGTGAATTCCTCTTTGGTACTATCAGCAAATCTCATTCAAGTCAGATACCAAATACTGAACCGATACTGAGGTATACTAGGGCTGTCACGATTTTTCATTTTAGGAATCGATTAATCGTTGCAAATAATCGATTAATCATACCACCTAGATGACCCCCACCCCCTCTCCCTCTCTTTGAAGTCGATAAAAATGAAGTTCAAGTCAGCTGACCTACCTCAAGTAAACAACGAAGATGATCAATTTTTAGGGACATTCAAAGCTTTGATGTTCTGAACTTTTGAACCGTCAGTGTAATAATCAAGACCGGTCGCAGTTGCGAACTTTGCAACTGCCGACCGGTCTTGATTATTACACTGACGGTTCAAAAATTCAGAACATCAAAGCTTTGATGAATGTACATGAAAGACAAATGCTTCCAACGGCTTCTTGGGGCTTAACATCGATGTTCTTAACTCTTTACCTTTAGAAACAATAGTTTTTTCATCAAATTTTCTTTTAATTATTAAACATCTAAAACGGGATACAATTTACCGATTATTCGACAACAAAAAATACTAATTGATTTCACCGTGACCGATCAACAATCGATTAATCGTGACGGCCCTAAGGTATACCCCCACCCCCCACCCCCCACCCCCACCTCCCCCCAAAAAATACCAAAACTGATACCAAACCTCAAAATTCCAACCCAAACTCTGTTCAAATCCAGGGCTTAAAATTCATGCCCGAATCCAAATCGATTCATGCAAATGATGCTCACAAGGAAAACAATGAGAATCAACTTTGATTTGCGTGCAATGTTCATTTGATTCTTGTCATAGATTCTAAAAGTGGCTTTTAAAAAGCAGGAGAATATTATAATCCCTGATGGGTACGGGTGTGGGATGGGAAAATCTCACCCGAGGGCAAGATATTTGGGCCAGGCACATGGCTTGCCGAGTGTCTGGACCAAATATCTTGTCCCGAGGGTGAGATTTTTCCATCCCACACCCGAACCCATCAGGGATTATTTTTCTCCCCCACCATTCAGCGATTACGTTAGCCTGAGGTAATCGGGGGTCACGTGCTGATGTAACAGGGGTCGATTTAACCGGTATCGCATCGCATTTTTCGACGCATTTTTCGATTTCAGCGATGCATTTCATTTCTCTGTATATCATTTTGCGATTCATTATTTAAATATTAATTACCAGTGCCTGGGTCCGTCCTCACGTCCTGGTAATCTATCTAGTGTGCACGTTATTGTTTTCATTTTCGATAGAAGGTTAATCATCGAGACAGACACTTCCCGTCATTGGATACAAAACTTGTTTCTGCTATTCATTAAGCCAATCGAAAACCTTGTAACATAAAAACACGTGGCTGTGTTTTTATGTCCTAGAGGGGTCAGTTATCATGTATTCATGTTTAACCAATGAGAAGTTCTCTTGGTATGAACACACATGGTTTTAATGTTTGTCTTTAGTTCAAATGGTTGACCTGAATGACAATGTAAGAATTACAATGTCTTCAAGCAGTAAAATGCCGATCGCACTTAACACAGGAGGTCCCGTCAAACACCGGAGGTCCCCTAAAATAAATTATGATTTTAGTTCTTATCATCTGACACAAGTGATGAATCATTCAACACAACTGCCAGCATTCGTACCCCCGTCCGATTTTGGGTATTCGTTGAAGGCTAAATACCACAATCACAATTTCGGTCGTTTTGCCCCAAATCCTGTTCGCCCCTTGGGTCGTTTTGTCCCAATTCCTTTCCCCCCGGGTCGTTTTGCCCTGGGTTGTTTCGCCCACATTCGGAAGTGGGTCGTTTCGCGCCCTCTCTCCCCGAAAATTATATTGGACATGTATTGAGACATGTAATTTATTTGTTTTGTTTTGGTACACATTATCCAGCAAAGTAAAGAATTAGATTCCAGAAGTTGCAACTCTGGAGTAATATTGTATGATACAATAGCCCAGCTACGCATATTTATTTACTTTGGTACGTTTCCTCTAAGGGTGTATCGAAGTGGTGCATGGACACCCTTCGGTCAACTGCCTACCTTGACATTTGTGCATCAGACAAATACCCCCCCCCCCCCACTCCCCACTTATTATCAGCAATTCCAAACATGCTCCCATTCCGACAATAAAACTGGGCATGACCTTCTCCATGCTCATGTACCAGACATCTACAAATGAGGGGGGGGGGGGGTGAAGTCTATGTATAGATTCATAAATGTAACAGTTGAAAATATAAATTATCATCGAAACAATACATTGTGTACAATCAAAGCCTTTAAAATTCAGAACAAAACTGACAATTAAATATTACTTAAAAATTCTATTCGATAATTAGATAGGAAACAAAATCAACAAATCAATTGTTTGTATATTATTGTAAGTCGATGTGTTAAAATGACAGTATTTAATCTGCTATTAAACACAATATCAATGTGTTAAAAAGGACAATGGGGATATTTAACTTTTTCAAAATCAAGAACAATACTGTCTACTATTTGTTAATTGACCAGCTTGTCAAAACAGCTTCACAGTCCATCTTTTCCTTTCTAGACATGATCACATAGATGAGAGGAAAGTTCAAGAAACTGTTTTCTCATTTGCTCATTGGTAATGGTTATGGGGTATTTTTCACCACATATACGACACATAGATATGATAAGTGAACAAATTGTTAAAAACTATTTAAATAAACTATTCAAATTAAATAAAAAAGATCACCTCTGACCCAGGTCGTTTCGCCCCAAATCTTGGGGGGGCGAAACAACCCGGGTGAACGGGTATTGGAGCGAAACGACACCTCAAAGGATGAAAGGAAATGACCGGCACTCGCTCTAAATCTCACAAAATCATGCACAATCACCCGAAATCACACACATCACAAGAAATAATGTTGGCAATGGATCAATGGTGTAACCACCCAACATTTATTGATTTTTCTTTATATAACATTTATTGATTTGTTTTTGATTGAGGAGAGATGGAGTGCTGCATTCCCACGACAATCTGTGTTTTAGGGGCCTTAAAAACAAAAATAATACAATTTGAAAATAGCTACGCAATTTTTCAAAATTGCTACACATTTCTCCTACACTTGTAGCGAAATGCTATGCAATTTTTCAAAATTAAATCGATCCCTGTGATGTAATCAACTCATTTGGTATTTGTTGTTTTGAAAAACTAATGACACCATCGGAAAGAGCATGTAAAAGTTATGTATATACCAAAGGTATATACCCCGAAATCGATTAGGAATGGTGGCAGCTTGAGGGTTGAAGAGTTTTAGAGCATCAAACTTTGATCACACTGCATTCCGATGACGTCAATTGAAATTAGTTGATAGCAAGAAACTGATACGATATGCATAACGTCATAATAACGTTATAAATGTATAACGTCACGTGGGTGGGGTGGGATACATCTGTCTCTCCCTGCTATCTCACCCGGGACACACGTATGTTACACATGCAGTGGGGGGAGAAAACAATGAGAATCAACTTTGATTTGCATGCAATGTTGATGCATTTGATTCTTGTCATAGATTCTAAAAGTGGCTTTTAAAAAGCAGGAGAATGCTCTGTCTGTACCCCCACGTAAGGTGCTAAACTTCACACTTAGCAGTGATGTCTAGTGAAGTCTTGACTGCATGTGTAAGCAACCAAGACTTCACTAGACACCTCTGCCTAGACACTGCAATTTCCATCATCAAGAATACCAAAAGCCTACATAATGGAACATATTTTCTTCACGTACATGTATGAAAAACTCAACAAAATGGAAACTGAGTCCTCAATGGGTAAGCTCTCTATAAAGATATGACATTGGTCGTTTACTATGTTTGATTTGCGCAAAATGTTCATTTGATTCTTGTTGTAGATTCTAAATTTTTCTTGAAAAAGCCAGGAGAATTCTCTGTCTTTGCCCCCTCAAATAAGGTAACAAAACTTCAAATTAGCAGTGGTGATTCGTGAAGTCTTGGCTGCCCATATTAGGCAGCCAAGACTTCACTAGACACCACTGCCATAATGATATAATTTCCATCAGCAAGACCCCCAAAAGCCTGTGTTGTAGCATGAGAAACTCGATAAAATTTAAACTGGATCCTTACAGGTTAAACTCTAAAAAAATATGACATTTGCCTTTTACTGTGGTAAATGTACATGTTTTACTTGCAAGGGTATATCCGTACTCTCAAATTCAAAATATTTACAACCTGAAAATTGATTCTCGCAACAGCATCTTACGTGAATCGAAACTGATTCTCATGAATCGAGTGAAATTTTAAGGCCTGAAGTTTTTGAAAATGTACTTGAATCCTGCAAAGGTCATGAAATGTCATCTTTTAAAATGTATATAGACCCTGTTTTATTCCTGTTTATTCCTGTTCATTAATTCCTGTTTCAGAGTCAACATACCAGACATTTAACCATGTTTTAACTGTTTTGGGATATGCAGCTAAATACATACCAGATGAAAAAGTCCAGACTCTAATAGGTTAGTACCATTATACAGTGCTGAATAACAAGTCCAGACTCTAATATGTTAGTACCGTTACACAATGCTGAATAACAAGTCCAGACTCTAATAGTTTAGTACTATTATATAGAGCTGAATAACAAGTCCAGACTCTAATAGGTTAGTACTGTTATATAGAGCTGAATAACAAGTCCAGACTCGAATAGGTTAGTACTATTATATAGAGCTGAATAACAAGTCCTCCAGACTCTAATAGGTTAGTACTGTTATATAGAGCTGAATAACAAGTCCAGACTCTAATAGGTTAGTACTATTACATAGAGCTGAATAACAAGTCCAGACTCTAATAGGTTAGTACCATTACACAATGCTGAATAACAAGTCCAGACTCTAATAGGTTAGTACTATTATATAGAGCTGAATAACAAGTCCAGACTCTAATAGGTTAGTACTGTTATATAGAGCTGAATAACAAGTCCAGACTCGAATAGGTTAGTACTATTATATAGAGCTGAATAACAAGTCCTCCAGACTCTAATAGGTTAGTACTGTTATATAGAGCTGAATAACAAGTCCAGACTCTAATAGTTTAGTACTATTATATAGAGCTGAATAACAAGTCCAGACTCTAATAGGTTAGTACTATTATATAGAGCTGAATAACAAGTCCAGACTCTAATAGTTTAGTACTATTATATAGAGCTGAATAACAAGTCCAGACTCTAATAGGTTAGTACTATTATATAGAGCTGAATAACAAGTCCCGACTCTAATAGGTTAGTACTATTATATAGAGCTGAATAACAAGTCCAGACTCTAATAGGTTAGTACTATTATATAGAGCTGAATAACAAGTCCTCCAGACTCTAATAGGTTAGTACTATTATATAGAGCTGAATAACAAGTCCAGTCTCTAATAGGTTAGTACTATTATATAGAGCTGAATAACAAGTCCTCCAGACTCTAATAGGTTAGTACTGTTATATAGAGCTGAATAACAAGTCCAGACTCTAATAGTTTAGTACTATTATATAGAGCTGAATAACAAGTCCAGACTCTAATAGGTTAGTACTATTATATAGAGCTGAATAACAAGTCCAGACTCTAATAGGTTAGTACTATTATATAGAGCTGAATAACAAGTCCTGACTCGAATAGGTTAGTACAGTAGAATCCTCTTAATTGAATATCCATTTTGCCAGTGAAGTTTATTCAGTTAACAAGAGTATACAATTAACAGGGATTTGGTCAGTTTCCTGTGTTCTGGAGGTAAACTGAGCATTTATTCTATCTTGTTTGACAGAGCTCATAGAGCTCTGTCAAACAAGATATAATAGAATAAATATTGGATGTAGTGAGGCCAAAAAGGTTGATAAATAAGGGGAATTTGGTGAGTGTCACATTAATTTTTTCGACATATTACAAAAATTTATATACAATTAACAGGAGTTTACTCTACAACCCATATGCAATTAACAGATCAAATTTGTACTGAAGGTATGGTAAATGGTTTTGTGTTTGAAAATTATATTCAATTAACAGGGATATACAATTAAGAGATATCCAATTAAGTGGGCTCCACTGTACTATTATATAGAGCTGAACAACAAATCAAGTAATGAGGCTCTCTTTTGATTTGATTGAAAACTGTTAGCATCACCTGGTATCCATCACCCGGCACCCTCGATCTCTCTGTTTTTTATATATCAACCTACTTGGGAGTGAATGATTGGTAGAATCCAACTAAATTTGTTTACCCATGTCAAAGTACCAAAATTTCAAGCAACAGATATGTCCCATAATGCAACTTGGAATTTTAACCACGAAACTGGTTAAATTCCTTATTGCATTGCAGGCAAACAATTTAGGCTGAAAACTTGGTACTTTGATATCAGTGTGTCTGGGGTTAAACAATCAATCTGGGTGACAATGTTGAAATGGCATTGATATATAGGTTGTGTGATTGTAGTTGTTTTATACAGTAGAGCCCACTTAATTGTATATATCATAACTGAATAACCCTGTTAAATAAATATAATTTCTCAACACAACTACTTTTTTAAAATGTTATGCTGTGGGTCATGTGGCGTTGCGGTAACCAGTTCTCATCAGATCACCGAAGTTAAGTAACGTCGAGTCTGGTTAGTCCTTGGATGGATGGCCATCCGGGCGATCAATTTGGACTCCTGCATTGTGTCCTTGGGTAAGGTACTACCGATTGTCCACATGGGGGCATTATTGTTTTGGAAAGTTTCCAAATTGTCCCTCAAAATTCCCTTATTTTTTTGCAAAATTTGTTCCTTAAAATACCCTTATTTTTCACAAAAGGGGGTTGAAAGCCTGCTGTTGCAATAATTATGGCTCTGAAGAGGATCAAACTTAACCTTACAGTGGTTCACTTTGGGTTTTTAGAGTAGTTTGTTATAGGTTTTTCTTCTACCTCCATTAGATGCAACGCGGGGGGCGTTGCATTAACCGGTTCTCGTCAGATCACCGAAGTTAAGCAACGCCGAGCCCGGTTAGTCCTCGGATGGGTGACCATCTGAGCAATCGATTCGGACTCCAGCGTTGTGTCCTTGGGCAAGGCACTTAAAAGGACAAGGCACTTAACCCTGATTATCCACATGGGGACACGATGACGCCGTGTACTAAGGCGTACTGCACGTCAATGGTGCACATATCTTCAACCAATCTAACCCTGCCTGTGCTGCAGTTCGGAGTTACATGCAAATTCAGCAGTTGAAAAAATATTATTTTTTCAAAAAATTTCAAGAAAACCATATCATGTGACCCCTCATTGGAACGAGCTCATCGAGCTTGTTCCAACGAGGGGTCACATATGGTTTTCTTGAAATTTTTTGAAAAATAAAGAAAAATGATATTTAAAATAATAAATTTTGATATCGTCTGCGTTGGGTAAAGGGTTAAAGTTTCAAGGCACTTGCCCACCATAGATATGTTCTGTAGGGTTTGGCTGTTACCCTTAAATGCCTGTTTCCAACTTTTACAAACTTTATGGCATCAGAACAGATACCCCAACATGCATGGATAAAGGGGTCTGGAAACAATCATCAAATTTTATACCACATGGGAACCTTGGGAACTGAAGCAGGTAAAATCTGACCCAGTCACCAATGCTGGGGAGAGTATTCTATAATGAGCAACATGGGTGTAAATGATTGACTAAACTTGACTTGATCTCCATGTTGACATGTGATCCCGATTAGCCATTGTGCAGAAATATATGACCTTAAATGACAATATACAAATAAATCAAATTTTATCAGGGTGGTGGTTTCTAATCAAGTCTTGGCTGCCTCTGAAGGTAGCGTAGACATAACCCAAAATCACTGTTTAGTCTCAGGGCTTATATGCTATGCTCTAGTGGGAATCCCAGAAATCTGTCTAGGCCCTAAAGGAGTAAAAGTCTTCCATTATTGTATCATCATTATTACTTCTGATGAACATTTTTTGTTTTTTCCTATCTTATTTTTCTCTTCCAAATCATACCTTTCGACCCCTTAATGAAATGAACACAATTTTGAAAGAAATAATGAAAATTCTAATTTTTTGTGTGTGTGTGTGTGTACTTTTTGAAGGTTGTCTAAGAATTTTGTTTAGTATAGGATGAAATTTAGTAATAAGGTTTCAGAGAAAACATTATACTTCCCCGAATATACTAGCCACATGTTTCCAGCAGGCCTGGCATTCTAGAAATTGAGGAGTGCAAAAAATTGCACATGAAAATTTCGATGCATGTGCAGGAATGCTACTTTGGCTTAAATACTCTTGGAAGTTATTACTGAGGTAAATAGCCATTGTAATAACTTCTATGTGTCCAAATAATTACTATAAATGATTAGTAACTATTTGGACATGTACAAGTTATTTCATTATTATTCATGGCAGAGTGTATGTCATTTAACTCTTTACCTAACCTGAAAAGCAGACGACACTTGCAAAAAGAATTCTTGACGAACCATTTTTTTTTTTGCATTTTTTTGTCTCAAAAACTCATGTAAAATTAAGGCCCAAAAAAAGGAATTGATTCTCAGGCACCGCCGCGTTGAAATAAATGGCCAGCATTGAGCGTTTTTTATTTGGACTGTCATGGCACGTAAATCGGAAACAGGGAAATTGAAAAGGGCACATTGGTTTAAACAGGTAAGTAGGCACAGGCGTGTGTTAAGTATGAGAGGGGAAAAGTTATCACCATATTTTCGAGAGGTTGGACGCCCACGGCAGGAGAATTCAAACGCAAACTTGACTCGGTGTTTGGTGAGCTGTCCAATCCAAGGATAACCCACCATGTCGAATACCAAACGTTAATTTGCCAGGTACTGGCGTCAAGTAACCTTTTTTACTGTGGAAACATGAATGAGAAATAGTGAGAATAATCGGTACAGGTAAGTATATTTTCAGGGTGGGGGATTATCACTTACAAAAGAAATACAAAAATCCAAATTCTGCTGACGTTTTGTGAACATAACCAGGGAAAGAGTGGGTAAAACACTGAATGGAATCTGAAATCAGATTTTTCAGAGCAGTTGTGCATCAAGGGAGATTACTCAAAATACATGTGTGTTTCCCAATACGAATAACGTTTTCATTCAAAGTAAACAGAAACAAAGTCTTTATGGGTTGACACGTCCAGCGTATTTTGTGTATTGAGTTGGGCCTATCCATTTATTATTTTCACCCATGGACCCTCGGATAGTGATATGAAAGAAAGGGCTTCAACGCAGTGGAAAAATAAAGTGATGTTTCCTTTTTTCAAATATCAAAGTTGGTCACTTGGATGTATCCTGGTTCCAACTATTTTTAATAGGCGTGGTCTTTGGGAGGGGCTCTTGACAGACGGCTGATGATCAGGGCTCAAAATAAGTGGTGTTCGCATCGCTTTTTGCTATGCAAAATTTCCAAAAAGCTACACAATGTTCAATTATGTATAGCATTTGGTGATACAAGAGAATCAACTGCAGCCTATTAGGCTGCAGTTGATTATCTTATGTCGCAAAATGTGAATGAAAATTTGCAAACAAATTTGAAAACTAGTTCACTGATGCTTTACTTTTGATTGTGTAACATTCCAGGCATAACTCAGATTAACTCTCCATCAAGCACCATTAGCAACTTCATGTGTAAGATGAATTCTTTTGGTTCAAATTTTTCCAGTTTTTACATTTTGCATAAAATGTCCACTAAAAATAACTTCAAGCCCATCAAATTGAAAATCCCAACTTCCATTTTGAGAACTCTGTTAAACAACCAAGATGCCATTTGAAAATGTCCAAGTCCATGCAACCCTTAAAGGCAGTTCAGTTAAAAAAAACGTAAACATTTCATGTGTTGCAGATCATTTGGAAATGCCCAGAAATGGATGGAAACTATTCTATCTACTTAGAAGAATTCAATACAAAACAGCATAACATAACTCTGGTATGCAAAAATGGCTATGCAATTTTTTCAAAATGCTATTCATTTTTTGGAAATGTGTAGCATTTTGCTACGCAAAGAAAAAAAGTTATTTTGAGCACTGCTGATGATGTTACAAGTGTTGTGTAAGTTCCATACTAAATTGACACCGGAAGCTTCAATTCTCAGTTGTTTTCATTCGAAAATTTCAATTATAAAAATGCTAATTTCTATCAAAATAACTCATAATAATACCAAAATAATACAAGGGTGGTCATATATATCTTCTATATACTAAAAGCAAAAAATAAAGAAAAACAGTTTTTGTTTTCAATAAAATGAGTTTTATTTGTATATCATTTTACAATATGCACTTTCCATGCTTTTTAGGTAAAAACAGACATCAGAAAGTGACTTTTGCCTCCCAATCCTTGCTCACCATCTGGAAGAAATAAAAATAAAAATAAATTGATTTGAAAAAAAAATTGCCTGAGAATCAATTGATTGAGGTTTTTTTTTGCCTAATTGGCAAATTTTGTGAATAGCGCTCCTCGGTTTTGGCCGTTACATTGGGTAAAGGGTTAATTAATATGTAACTGTCTTCAGCACAGTCAGTGACATCTGGGAAAAAATGCAGGTGTGTGAAAAATCACACTTGCAGTCACAGTTTCCATTTCACGAGTGTGAAAAATTGTAGGAGCGTGATTTTTTCCAAAGCTCAGAAATAGTTGCTCACAATCTTTACTTTATTGCCCGATGCTAATTGTAATCAGAAAGAAATACACTGTCATTTGATCATTTTTCCTGTTGTTTATTCAAAGCCCACGGGTTTGACTTTGAAAACAACATGATAGTGCTCAAAATACAGATGCCGAATCCAGGAAATGCACAGCATGAAGTGAAAAATAAACGACCTCTAAAATTGTTCCTTATCAAAATAATTAGTTCCGGTCAATAGGCTGCAGTGTACATGGTTTCCCAAGTGTTAACTTCCCAGCTGGAACTTTTTATTCTCTGAATCAATACAAGGTTCTGAAGAGAGCTCCATTTAGCTGTGTTTTCTTTCTTGGGAGAAAAAATCACCATTGAAATAAGTTTCGGAAAGCAAACTGCAGTATTCATGAAGTGACTTCAATTCAATGGCATGCAGACCTTTCTTTTGTTATGTCAATGGTTTGTAAAGAGGGCACCGTTTTACTTGATTGTCTGATCAGATTATGTTTGTGAGATGAATTCGGCCAAAACAGATTTCATAATTCATAATAAGAAATTGACTGTTTCCAATAATAATATGCGACGTCAACTCATCAGATCGAGTGAAAATCTGGCAGGCATGCGAAAAAATGCTCACCTCGATTTTTTTTAGGCATGCAGTAGTCGTGCTGCATGCCTGCACACCTAAAGAATGCTAGGCCTGTTCCACGGCACATGTTTCCAATCAACCACTATTCAAATTTTATTATTTTTCACAAATTTTATCTCCAAACTAGAGCTCTTGCCTATCACCACACCCATTAGAAATGAATAATAGTTCTTTTGTCCCAATTTAATAGCACTTTTATTTCTTATTTCAGCTGACCTCAACGGAAGACTTCTAAGATTTGATTCTCCCCCTGAACTGATACAGGTTATTGTCAGTACTCTGTCAAAGGTATTCATCTTTGTATTCATTCCTCTTTTAATACATTGTAATAATAAGGCCTAAAAAAAATAAAAATCTGTTTCTCAGGCCCTCCCGCATGGTCCTTTTGGCTGCCACATGCTCTCTTTTTATAACCTATCCAAACTTAAAAAAAACAAAATAGAATTGATTATGTCTGATATTTTACCCAAGTTAATAAAATTGCCCCTTGAGTGCAAGAAGGCTTTGCAATGCTTTAGCATTGCAAAGCCTTCTTGCACTCAAGGGACGTAATACACCACCACAAATGCTGTTTAAGCAGATTATGGGGCCTAAAACATAAAACAAACCAAGAACATGAGCTTTTTAATGGCAAAGAAATAATTACAAAAATGAAAAATAAAATAAAAAACCGCACGCACGCATGCAGTTTTACAAAAAATGTCCTGAGAAACAGAGTATCTACTTTGTGAGGCCTAATGCTTTGGCTTTCCGCTGAGTTGCCTTAATGAGGAAGCCCACAACATCAACACCAAGACCTGCCTAGTCTCTCCTCCCCTACTATCCCTCATAATCTTCCAACATTCTGATACAAACTGTTTTATTATTTCCTGCATTGGTACTTTCTCAGTCTCCCCAACTATGATACTGACTCCCTCATATCATCCCTCACCCACTTATCTCTCTTAATTTCATCCAAGTCTTCCATTAGTTTTCCAAGGAATATTATTTTTCTAGGCAAATATGCAGGGCATTCTAAAATGAAATGTTCCTGGGTCTCTGTTACCCTAAGATGCACATTTAGCACCCTCTTTCCTGGCCTTTCCTGATTTTTTCCCTCAACTCGAGTGACTTTGATCTCACTGACCAAACTAGGAGACAGTACTTGCAAAACATTATCTCGCGTAACTAAAGTCTTTCATTTTTTGCTTAAAACGTAGCTTATGACCACTCATTAGAATGAGCTGAATGTGCTCATTCCAATGAGGGTCATAAGCTATGTTTTTAGAGCAAAAATGAAAAAATAAAATTTGTATGGTCTCTTTAATGTAGAGTGCTGGCCAGTTTGGGCTTTCGTAATAGGAAAGGGGTTAAAATCACACTCGGGAATTTTTCACTCGCCTGCATTTTCTTCCTGGCAGTCACTGGACCCCCCCCCCCCCCACCCCCACCCCCCCCCCCACCCCCAACCAATCCATAGGGTACACCTCAAAAGCCAGTACATCTTTTTTGTATAACCCATCCAAAGAGCTCTTGGCCCAAACTCCATCTTGCCAGTTTCTATTGCATTCAAGAACCCTTCCCCTGATAAAACTGCCCACCTGCTTTACTCCCCCTTCTGGGGGTGCAGTGGCATTGCAGTTACTGGTTCTCTTCAAATCACCGCAGTTAACCATCCTTGAGCCTGGTTATTCCTTGGATGGGTGACTGTCTGAGTGCTCTCATCCAATCAGAGATTGAGGATTTTACTCTTATTGGAACATAGCAAACTTAATGTTACAAAACAAATATAATAGACACTGTATTTTAATTACGCTTTGTGCAACTAAAAATATGTAATTCAAAATGGTGAAATTTTGATGTCTTGTGATTTCTTAATAATTTTCGAAGACCCTGCATACTATTAAAAATGTTCAACAAGGGGATTCAGTTTCAGTGAGTGATTTCATGTGAAGCACACCCCCCCCCCCCCCCTCCTTTTTTTTTAGGCCTTGCACGTTTTTCTTACCATGGGGAGCTTTTAAGCTGGGAGGTTTTAATTTTCAGTTTCATTCATGGTTCAGTTTCAGGAAAAAACAAAAGTTTTGGTTCGTTTTTTCCATGTGTTATGAACATATAATAAATAACACTTCAGGCTTCTTCTCTTGGAAAAAATACACAATAGATTGTACAACATAGCTCACTACAAAAAGTCATGTATTTAAGTATAATTACATTGTTAATGTAGTTATACGTTTTGGGTCCAAATACTCAATTCCCATTGGACAGCTGGATGAAAACGTCATGACCAAATGTAATTCATTTTCCAATGAATACATTTGGTCGAACTTTGACCTGCATTTACGGTAGAGCGCAGTTGACAAAATGTAAATCGGGCAGGTTTTTAACTTTCAGCGCCACTCGCAGTGATCAACTCTGCTGATGTTTCTTTGGTGACATTTCCCAACTGTGGCATAAAGCCCGTTACTAAAATACTCATTTCCATTTCTAAAGTTGTGAAAATTAAAAATCAGAGTTGTGCGCTTTGTCTTTTGTGTGAGGGTGGTTTTTCGCCTCGTTCGTTCGTACGTGTTTTATTTCGTCTTTCTGCTTTGTTGTTTGCTAAAAAGTAGTTTATACAGTTACGGAATGTAATTATAAGAAGTGAATGCAATTTTTATAATCTTCATTGGAGTATGAACGTGTGGGAATGGGTACAAACTGTATGAATCCCAAAGGGATTCATACATAATTTGTACCCATTCCCACACGTTCATACTCCAATGAAGATTATAAAAATTGCATTCAATTCTTAAATCAACATAGGGTTCAAGTTTACTTCTCTTTGATCACTTGGGGGTGTGATATCTCAGGTAGATGTGCAGGCGGCAAGCTGAGAGGTCCTCTGTTTGAATCCAACCTGCGGCAACGGCGTTGTGTCCTTGGGCAAGTCACTTCACCCCTATTGCCCACGTGGGGGCACGGTGGCATTATGTACTAAGGCATACTGCACATCGATGGTGCACTTGTCTTCAAACAATGCTAACCCTGCTTCTGTGGAGTTAGTATGTTGGGGAGCTGACAGTTGCTCGCCGGGGGGGGGGGGGGGGGGGGGGGGGGGGGGGGGGGGGTGGCATTGCAGTAACCGGTTTTCTTCAGATCACCGAAGTTAAGCAACGTCAAACCCAGTTGGTCCTTGGATGGGTGACCGCCTGAGCGTTTGATTCAGACTCCCTCGTTATGTTCATGGGTAAGGCACTTGACCCTGATTGTCCCATATGGTGGCACAATGACGCCGTGTACTAAGGCGTACTGCACGTCGATGGTGTGCATGTCTTCAACCAATCTAACCCTGCCTGTGCTGCAGTGCGGAGTTACGATGTTGGGGAGCTGGCAGCTGCTCGTCGTTGCTTGGTGGTTCTCTCCGTCTTCCTCTGCCCGTAAAACTGCCACAGTCATGATTAGCTCATTCAGTGTTTTCGGACTCCCTCGTTGTGTTCATGGGTAAGGCACTTAACCCTGATTGTCCATATGGGGGCACATTGACGCCGTGTACTAAGGCATACTGCACGTTGATGGTGCGCATGTCTTCAACCAATCTAACTCTGTGCTGCAGTGCGGAGTTACGATGTTGGGGAGCTGGCAGCGGCTTGTCATTGCTTGGTGGTTCTCTCCGGGTACTCAGTCTTCCTCCGCCCGTAAAACTGTCACAGTCATGATTAGCCATTGTGCATAAGTATGTGACCTTAAACACCAATAAATAAATAAATAGTTGTTCGCCATTGCTCAGTGGTTCTTCCTGGGTACTCCGGCTTCCTCCACCCATATAACTGTCGCAGTCATGATTAGCCATTGTCCAGAAATATGTGGCCTTGAACATCAAAATATAAAAAAATCAATAAATACTTTGATCATTTTCTTTGGTTCTAGGGGGATCAGCCTTTGAAGCCTATTCAGTCAGTCAGACAAAACATAAATTAGGCCTATAAAAAACTTTCTTGTTTCTCAGTCAACTTTTGCTCAATTTTATGATGAGGGATGGAGGCGTTTTGGGGGTTTTTTTTTGTTGAAAGTTCTGAAACGCGTTGGAATCTGAAATATGACTACTTACACCATTATGTGGCAAACCAATGTTTTCAGCAGTGAAAACTTCCCATAATGCAGTTGAAAATTTAACCAACTATATCTTGTTTGACAGAGCTCTGTGAGCTCTGTCAAACAAGGTGTAGTTGGTTAAATATTTGTCCTATAAGTGTATAATAGTGCCATAGAAGAGATTTCCAGATTTCCAGGTGAAAAAAAGATGATGAAGCAGATTTTCTATGACAAGGGAGGTGCCTGAGAAACAAGAATGTTTTGTAATAGTCTTAGGGTAACACAGGCCTAGAAAATCAAGGAGTGCAAAACAATTGCCCTCCTCTGATTGCTTTGGGAGTGCAATTGCACCTGGAATTTTCAGTGCATATACCAGGGTTCATACAGGTTATGGAAAGGTTTGGAAAGTCTTGGAAAGCAGTAAATTGTTTTTGCAGACCCTGGAAAAGTATGAAATATTGGGGGTGGGTTTTGGAAAAGTTATGAAAAATGAACGTATGCGTGTAATATGGGTTTTTCTGTGTCTAATGTGGACATTCAAAAATATTTGAACTCTCAGTTTTTAAGGTTCTCCAAGAATCACTATTTGAGTCATTGGTGTTTGGGGCTCCTTAACTCTTAAAGGCCTGGTGGTTTGTATATATTTTTTTTGCAATACTTTGATGGAGTACATCTGGTGACCTTGTAGTTGTTTATAGGCAAGTCTTGGCTGCCTGTACAGAAACAACTCCCAAGGTACTTAGAATGTAACTTAAAAACTTTACTTAAAGCCTCAATTTTTTTAACCTCCTAAAGAATGCCAAATGAATAAAGTTCATCTGATCTACGTTGTGTTCTCATTGTCATATTTTCTCCCCTATTGATTTGTTCGGTGGATGAGTCAATAAGGAAGATAATGTGTACGTATTTGCCCCTTTGCTGGATAGACTAAGGGACTAGAGTCCATATGAGCCACTAGTTCTGTTCCCTCCAAGTAAAGTATTTTGATCAGTCTATCAGGCCTGGCATTCTTTAGGAGTGCAGGAGTGCTGCACGCCTTGAAAAAATTGAGGAGGGCAATATTTTGCACCCCTTGATATTTTTATACTGTACCAATGACCCAGACTTAGCTGGTGCTAACTCTAACAAAACCAGGGCCAAACACAAATTTTGCCCCCCAATCCCCAAAATTTGCATCCAAAACAAAAAGAAATCATGTCCTAAAGGACCTCCATACTACGCCTCTACTGCGCATGCGCAGTGACGCAGTCGTCCCGAAATTGGCGCCAATTATCATTCTCTGTTTGGCCCTTCATCAGTCAACATCTCACTGATCTTTGTGCTTGTAAATCTCAGTTTAAAGGATGCCAGACACGTAATTTTTGGAGAAAATGTGATTCTAAGGAGGATAGAAGGAGGAGAGAAAAAAGAAGTGGCAAAAAATAATCAGGGCTGTACTTAAAATTTTTTGATGAAATTATGTTAAGTTGCCTATTTTCGAGGCATGGGCGTCTTGTTGTCATTCTTGCTAATTGTTGCACTGCTTATTCAGTGTTTCCTCTCCCCTAGCCTTCTAAAGTCCCCCCTGGCAATTCTCCCATGCTTTTGGCATATTTTTGAGAAATTTCATTTCTAAAATTTCCTGGGAGAGTTGCTTGGTTACAGAATGTTTTCTGTTATTTTCCCCATAGTTACGTTTTCACCCATGGGTGTATAACGTTTGTGTTCTGCATCTTCCATCTGATGTTCTACAGATTCTCCCCTGGGAGTCTCTGTTTTGCATCAGATAGAGTGTAATTGATGACTGATTCCGGGCCAGTTTTTTCAGTGCCTGGAGTCATGTTTTCTAGTGTGTTTACACTGTTTGTTTTCATTGGCAACAGCCTTTTTTGAGGGGGGCTGTTTGCCTTTGTGGTAGTTTATCTCATTATAAGATACATTTATATTATCCGAAAGTGTCTCATTAATTATTTTATATAAATTTAAAATTTTTGACCACACTTTGCCATCGGATCCATCGGGGCTCAACGTTACTTTTCAGCAACTTGGGCTTCTCTGTAAAAATATTTTTTCAAAATTATTTTGTTTTGCAATTGTTTTTTCATTTATTAATGGATCATGTTATTATGTATCTTTGTGTCAGGGGGTTTTTGCGAGTAACTAGGACTTATTGTTGTTCTTTCACAATGAAGGGACGTTGTTCAAATTGTAATAGGAAGAAATCTTCCTCTGACTTTCATGATCATTGTATTAATTGTAGTCAGTGTTCTCGCATTAATCCCTGTCCTATATGTGAACATTGGGATGAGAAACATTGGAAACGTGTGTCACGATATGTTGTTTCTGGAGAAAGAGCGATGCCGGCTCTTTCTCCGCAAGGTCACTCTACTCTCTCAGTTTCTATTTCAGAGGAACCAGAACAGGGTGATGTTTCCATGTTATCTTCTTCAAGTGTGCGTCCGTCGTCACAAATGAATTCAGAGCTAGCGGCAAAAGTGCTCATGGAGATTAGACAAATGTCGTCCGCTAGCTCGCCCGGTGTAGCATCCATTCACCGAATGGTTCGGCAGCCGGGTTCGTCCGATGCGGTCCAAGAGGAAATTTTGGGTGATGCGAGCACTATAAACATAATAGATGCACACCCAGTGACGGCGGATAGTAAGCGAGAACGGAGGAAGCCTTTTAGTCCGGTTCATAGCTCGTCCAGGTCCAGCCGGGCCGCGAGCGAGAGAGGTCCCTCTCTCGTACAACAACATCTGGGACCAGATGTTGTGGTACAAAATGTGTCTTTAGCGGAGCATACGTCCGTCGCTCGGGACGCTCCGTTGTATAAGCAGTCCGCAGAGACTGTTAAGGCTTCCTCTTCTTGTCAGCGCACACGACCGCACCTTGGCTGCGTGACCGCCGATATATTACCAGCTTCGCCGATGAAGGATTCTTCGGCGACCAGGTCACACCATCCGGCAGCCAGGGATTCGAGACCGATGGACTCCGGACGTTCGCATAGGAAAAGTATGCGGGAGCCATCTGATGCGGAGCTGCCCTCGGCGAAGCAGCGAAAGACTGCGCCTCCGCAGGTCTCGACGCCGGACATTCTTGTGCAGATAGCACAGCTTATCGCAGCATCCCAGCAGCCGACAGAAACGGTGTCGGATCGAGAATTATCCGACGGCGCTGGGTCGGTACGCTCCGCCGAAGCATCGGGGGCGGACGACCGGGAACATCGTGAGGTCCGACCGGATGGTGAAAGGGATACGGATGACTTGGAGCTATCCCTTTCGGAACAACATAAAGCTGCCGTGGACTTCATCCGGCACTTTCTCCCTCAAGTTGTTCCGTCGGGCCAGACTGCTGCGCTTCCGGACAAGAGAATTATAGCGTCATTGGACTCTGATTTTTTTGAGCGGTTCAGGGACATCGCTCCCGAGTTTCCGTCGCAGTCCAATAATGTTGCTAGAACATTTGAATTATTGAACGACGCTATATTTAAACTTGCTTCCAGGACGGGGAAAGCAGGTTTCTTGTCCGCTAATACTCTCAACCTGCCTTTCATTAATGCAAGGAATAAGGACAGGGTATACCGAGAGTTCCTCTGCGTATGGACGACGAGGCGGAAGACTTAGAGCTATCATTACCGTCGTCAGCTTCTATTCCAACCGCGGTGTTGGAAACAGCTATTGCGTCTAACAGAGCCAATTTAGATGCCTTATCTTACGCAGATCACCTTACTAAGGCGTTATCACTGCGCCTTCAAGGGGAAGAGTTTCAGGATATACAATCCTCTTTAAGACTTCTTTCAAGGGCAGTAGCTTATTCCACGTGTAACTCCGCCCTTTCAGTGGCAAATCTGGAGTTGGTTAGACGTGACGCAGCCCTAGCTACATCCACACTAGTGGATTCTAAGGTGAAGAACTCTCTTAGAGTCGCTTCGGTCACAGGAGAACTTCTCTTTGACGGCAAGCTTTCCGCTATTTATGATAAAATTAAAAAGAAAGCTAATGATTCTCTGTTGTTCAGATCGGCTCCTAAGAAGTCGGATACAGCAGACACGAATAAGACAGGCACTTCTGGGTCTAATGCGCCCAAGAAAGGTTTCCTATAGAGGTTCCGGTGCGTCCTCTTGGTCTTATTCGAGAGACCGTCAGGATAGCGACTCTAGTTCGGGACGTCCTTCAGGCCGGGACAATCGGTTTCGGACGCCCCGAGGTCGACGAGGCGAGGTGCAGGTCGTGGAAGACGTGGTTTCTCCTACCGCAGGCCTCGCAGGTCCAGGAGGTGATGGCTTAAACCTCTATCGCGTTCCGGTTGGCGGAAGGTTGTCAAGTTTTTCACAAGAGTGGGCGTCGATTACGGACGACCCTTGGGTGAGAGGAGTGACTTCGGAAGGTCTAAAGATATCCTTCAAACGAAAGCCTCCATTAACTCGAAGTCCAAAGTGGACTCATCTTCCGTCAAATCCACAGAAAAGAGACGCTCTGTTATCAGAGGTGCAGTCTCTTTTAATGAAGAACGCGGTAGAGGTCGTAGAAAACCAGGAATCTCTGGGATTCTACAGCCATCTGTTTCTGGTTCCGAAACCAGACGGCTCGTTCCGTCCAGTCATAGATTTGAGCTGGATAAACAAGCTGATCGTCGCTCCGAAGTTTTATATGGAGACGATTCGATCGGTCAGAGCGAGTATTCGGGTGAACGATTATGCAACGAGCATAGATCTCAAAGATGCGTACTTTCACGTCATGGTACATCCGACATTCCGAAAGTATCTACGCTTTGCAGTCCTGGGAGTGGTGTATCAATTCCGGGCGATGTGCTTCGGATTGAATCTAGCACCCTGGGCTTTCACTCGGGTAATGAACTCGGTAATGATCTACTTCCGAGCTCATTCGTCTGCGGTAACGTCGGCCTACCTGGACGACATTCTTCAGAGGTACGGCAACGAGTTAACGCTTCAGAACGATGTTCAGAATCTTCTTCTATTGCTCCGACGTCTCGGTTTTATAGTAAACGAGGAGAAGTCGGATCTGGTGCCGTCCAAGTCATTCACTCATCTGGGAATGAGCTTCGAGACGCACAACAATCTCGTTCGTCTGCCGTTAACCAGAGCGAAATTAGTCAGTTGTTACGCTCGCTATTGTCTGCACGCAGACAAAGTCACGGCGAGAGAATTTATGAGACTGATAGGTCTGTGCGGAGCCGCCGCGGATCTCATTCCGATGGGGCGGCTACGCACACGTCCTCTTCAAATTTTCCTGACTCAGAATTGGAGTGTGAAAATTCATTCGCTCGATGTAGACGTTCTCTTGTCAGATCAAGTGAAACAAGAGATTCAGACTTGGGCAAACATTCAGTGGTTAACTCAAGGAGTTCTGCTGCAGTTGCCGGATCCGAGTTTTACCGTTATGACGGATGCCAGTCAAACAGGTTGGGGTGCATCATTAATCCCAACGGATTCGAGATGCCAGGGTCTTTGGGATCCGCAATTCCTGTGCAAGCACATAAACATCAAGGAAATGATGTCAATTTGGCTTGCGTTACGTCACTGGATGGACATTTTTTCACGATGCTCATGTCCAAATCCTATCCGACAATACGACAGTAGTGGCGTATATACGGAATCAGGGAGGCACTCATTCAGTTCCGTTGTTCAATCTAACGGAAAGAATCCTTCTGTTTGCGTTAGAACATCACGTTCTTCTTTCGGTCCGTCACATACCGGGTCGTCTGAATGTGCTAGCAGACTCCCTTTCACGAAAGGGTCGCTTGTTGCCGTCGGAGTGGACTCTCAACAAACAAGTATTCAATCAGATTTGCTACCAATGGGAACGGCCAATGATAGACTTATTTGCGACACATCTCAACAATCAGTTGCAGACGTATGTGTCTCCGTGTCCGGATCCAAGAGCATTTGCAGTAGACGCTCTGTCGATCCCTTGGGACGGAATGATAGGATATGCGTATCCTCCAGTGCCGTTAATTCAACAAGTATTGCTAAAGATAAAACAATCTCAATGCAAGATTCTGTTGGTAGCATCTCTGTCGCCACAGAGACCGTGGATAAATCTACTCAGGTGTCTGTTGTGGGACCTACCGCGGAAGCTTCCTTCACGAGAGGATCTTCTTTCGCAGGGGAAATCGCGCCAACTCCATCACAACCCGCAAGGTCTCAACCTTCACGTTTTTCCGTTGTGCGGTCCTTCTTGCATGGCAAGCACTTTACAGGACGAGCAGTGGACGCGATTTCTAACTGTAGGAGGACCTCCTCTTCGCTAAACTATGCGGCTAAGTGGAAGGTTTTTCGTCGTTGGTGTAGGGATCATTCTGTAGATATATTTGATCCCTCTATACCAGACATTGCAAACTTTCTAGTATACTTGTTTGACGAAATCAAACTGCAGCCTGTTACTATAAAGGGTTATAGATCTATGTTATCTGATACCTATGCACATCATGATAGTTTACAAATTGGATCTAATGTCTCTTTATCGAAGTTGGTTAGAAACTTTTCGATAAATAGACCCAGAACTCTTAGATTAATTCCTAAGTGGAATTTAGCTTGGGTTCTCCTTAAATTGAAGGAAAAGCCATTTGAACCTCTTGGGACAGTAGATTTCAAATTCTTATCTTATAAGACAGCTTTTCTCTTAGCTTTCTCTTCTGCTAGAAGAGTCAGTGAGCTTCATGCACTATCGGTGGATGATTCTCATTATCGTAGTGTTGGGAACACTATCACCTTCACTACTAATGTGGGTTTTTTAGCTAAGAATCAGGCTCCTAATAAATATCCGGAACCTATTGTTATTAAGGCTCTTCCGTCTTCAGACGGGCGTAGGCCTTTACTCTGTCCTGTTAGAGCACTACGTATCTATAAACAGAGATCTCAGTTTATCAGAAAGGGACGGAAACGTTTCTTTCTGTCTTTGATGCCTAATAGAAAGGACATTTCAGTCCATTCTATTGCTAGATGGATTCAGTTAACTATCCGTACTGCTTATGAAGATTTATCTTCTTCTCAGCAGTCTGTGCTTAAGATTTCTGCTCATGAAGTAAGAGCTCTTTCTACTTCCTGGGCTTATGCTAATAGTGTTGCTATTACAGATTTAATGAAGGCTGCTTATTGGTCTCAGCCATCCACATTTACGAATTTTTATCTCAGAAATATTGAGTCCATTTCTGGAGACCTGCATTGTTTAGGTCTGTTATCTGTTGCTCAGAATGTCGTCCACTAAACAGTTGCAACTATAGTTATGCAGGCTTTCTGTTCCGGCAGTGACTCCGTCCGGCTGCCCTCTTCGCTCTGGGCTATTTGACCCAGGGCAAGGGGAAGGGGGGGGGGGGGGGGGGGGGGGGGGGGCGGGTGTTCCCTTAGGTCACCTGCTTTATAGTGAAAAGCAAGGGATGGTTTTAAAGTGTAATATTAATGTTTAAATTCATTCATGTCTTATTTTTAAAGTGTAGCTCGGTGTGAGCATTTGTATATGTCAAGTGTCAAACGGGCTTTAATATACAATACTCGGACACTTTTAAATGATTATAAAGAGTCTCAATTCTCTGGACTACTTTATTTATTGGCTTGCTTTAAAAATAATTAATATAAGGGTTATACTGGATGTTAATAGAGAACATGAATGTTATTGTGCTCAATTATTAAGGGTAGTGTATCTTTCTAATTTAATATTAAATAAGAAAGATACATGTAAAGCCTAATACTCCTTTTCTCCTTAAGGGGTTACCTCTTTACTATATAGTTGAGCTTATTGGATTTTCCTCTATGTCCTAGGCCCTCCAGCCTGTTTACTATTCAGCTAAGTCTGGGTCATTGGTACAGTATAAAAATGTTAAAAAATTTATAGTAATTTATATATTTTTTATACTTACCAATGACCCAGATAGGGATGGCCCTCCCTGGAGTTGGGAACTCTTGCCTCCCCGCTGAGTACATAGCGCTGACCAGGCACTGCCAGTAAGAATGATAATTGGCGCCAATTTCGGGACGACTGCGTCACTGCGCATGCGCAGTAGAGGCGTAGTATGGAGGTCCTTTAGGACATGATTTCTTTTTGTTTTGGATGCAAATTTTGGGGATTGGGGGGCAAAATTTGTGTTTGGCCCTGGTTTTGTTAGAGTTAGCACCAGCTAAGTCTGGGTCATTGGTAAGTGTAAAAAAATATATAAATTACTATAAATTTTTTAACTTTCTGGAATGCCAGGCCTATTTGGGACTGCCTTTAAAATCTATTATCGTTTCGTCCCCTGAGTTCCAATGTGTTCTCCTTCAAGGTATTAATATTGTGACTGAAAAATTGTACTATATTCAGCTACATCGTGCAAAAATTGGCACACACATCTTTTCATTATTAATAATGTTGCTTCAATTCTTATGTGACTGTCTTCTATACTCAAAATGTATCTAAATGCAACACAGAATGGGCCATGAATTGTTGCGAATCAATGCAACATTGACAAATCGTCCCCTGAACACATTGGAACTCAGGGCATTACGTGTACAGTACCCATATGAGACTGGTCAATAATTACCCCAGTTATTGATGCTAAATTTAGATTAGTGCTGTCTATTTATAGAGGAACTATTTATGAGTGGGCGTGTACAATTAATTACTTATCTTCATTGACAACAGAGCAACAATAACAAGAACATTGGCTTTGATATATTTTATTTCATTTAAGTGTTCTAACTTTTAACGAGCAATAAACTATAGAAACGTACTACACTGCACATAGATATTAACATAAATAAGTTTGTTTTTTGCACATTGATATTTACATAAATGAGTTGTCATTTTTTAATTTTTAACTTCATTTGGTTTCTTACAACTAACATTGCAGTACGTTCAACGTGGATTGAAACAAAAACGCCGCCGTGGTGTGTTCTCCTCCGTGGAGTTCCAGTGTTTGATCAGTGGAAGACAGTTTTCGAAACACTGTGACCCACCGTGGTCACGAGCGTTAACGATTAGTTTAATTGCTTTCGCATGTCCGTTTCTCTGCTGCTTAATAAATACTGTCTTGTGACGTCAACTGGCAAGCCCAACTGCGTTTGTTACTGGTAGTAGATAATTTATTTTAAATTAAAATTGGAATTTGGGGGAGGCAGACGGCGACTATTGCTGTGGTTTGAAATTGTAAATTGGGAATAGAACAGTCAGTTCCATTTGGTTAAGTACAAAGTCCTCGTCACTTTCGAAACTAAACTGTTGTGTTTGCGCGATCGATTTGATCGAGGAAATAAATAAACCAGACTTGAGAAAAACAACTAATATTCGCGAAGTTCCCAATTTCACATTTTGTTTACAGCTGTAGGCCAACGCGCGATGAGCCGTGTTTTTCTTGGGTGGGAAGTGGGGGCGAAAAAGCCTCCTGCGCCACGAAAACGGCCACGGCGCACGGCTAATGATCGAAGTGATACCAGTTCACGACATTGAGTCAACTCGACCAGCACATCCTCTTTCCTGTCTTACTCTTGTCGGGCAACGCAATTAAAGATTCTTATAAAAATGATATAGTAAAAAGAAAATATAGTGTTTTTGAATGGATACCAAAAAGTATCTCACTCGAGACTGAAACTAATGATTATTTCACAGGGGGGAGGGGGTGGACGGGAGATATTTGCATACAGAAATAAATATCCTTCATCCAATTCTGTAGTGGTTTGTACATACTTTTATACTCTTTGCATTTGCAGATTTTTCAACGTTCTTCTGCATTGTTGTTATTTGTATTATCAATTGAAATAGCTAAGAACGTTCCTCTACATTGTTGTTATTTGTATTATCAATTGAAATAGCTAAGCCTGTGTGTATGTAAAATTACGTGGGTGAATATAAGGGAGATGTCGAATTAAAATATCTGCGAATGTGCCATTCTAAGAGAGAGTACGCTTCAGTGGGAAAGAGATAGATACAGATATACGTGATGGGGGGGGGGAGTAAGAAAAAGTGAAAGAAAATTAGTACAACGAAAGTATACGCAAGTGCATGTGGGCGTATGTCTGCATATTACTCTCTCTGTGTGTGTGTGTGGGGGGGGGGGGGGGGGGGGGGGGGGCCGCAAGGATGTGTATTTTGGTGTGCGTGCATGTGTTTTTGGTTTTTCGGGTTTGGGTTTTTTTGTTGTTGTTTTTTTTGTTTTTTATGAACTACTGTAAAAAAAAGACCTACCTGTGTCTCATAAGCCTTCATAGGCTGGATTTCATATAAATATTTTGAACATTACTCTATGTATATTATGCATGTGAATTGAAATGTGACACTAAATAAAATATTATTCTACTGCTACTACATTAAAGTAGTCGGGATTGAAGTGATTAATTAGGTACAGTAGATTAAACTACCAATTGCACAAGGTTTTGAAATGACATTTGAGTGGTGCGACAAAGCACAGAGCTGTCCTTCAAACCAAAATCTCTTTTAACACCTCCTCTGCACATGACAAGCTTGAGAAAAAATAAGAGACAAATCAATATAATAATTACTTTTTATTAATTCAGTAAGCATAATTATAACCATATGTAAATAAAATCAATAGAAAATAATATTTTTTTTTTATTTCCAATAATGACACGCCGATCGACAAGCCAGACCACCATACATCGTAACCCTACCTCAAACATGCCCCCGAAATTTCGTATTATAATTTTTTTGTTTTGTCCCCCCACCACGTGTCTTGAAACCCCAAAAATTAAAATAGGTCTTTCAGACAGGAGGATTTTAGTTCCTCTATCGGAGATTTTCTGGCGCCACCCCTGATTTTTGCGTGCAGCCAGCACATAAAAAAATTTCAGTGTCTTGGCAGTGTAAGATTCAGTCATCCATACCACTCCTAAATGGTGAAGTAAATAGCCCTCCCCCTCCCTCCCCATCCCCGAAACGAGGCAATTGGATCCCAGACTCCCATACACCCACACGCACAAATAGGCCTATATCATTGATTGCTTGCCGATCTGCCCCCCATCCCCCCCCCCCCCCCCCCCCCCCGCCCCATCTTGGTCAGTTTTCCTTGCTAGTACATGCAGGCGCTTCAATATGTGGATTCCGAAGCGTCTTGGGCTGAAAACGTCCCAGGGCCACCACAAGCATTCCTTTTTCGTTAATGTAGTTTATTTATGTTAATTCCACTCTCAACATTTACATTTTAACATTCCACCTCTGAACTTAACTTTTAAAATCGTCAATCGGATTCCCTTCCTCCCCCAACCCCACAATTTATTCAAAATTCAATACCGGTAGCATGATTCTTCTCCGTCAATAGCTGCAGTTAGGGTAAAAGACCGTCGGGAAAATGTCCAGATATTGTACTGGTCAAGTTTTAATTTTTTCAACTCACATCCATGATTTCAGTATGGTATAATATTTATTTTTTCGTAATTCCTCGAGTTCTAAAATCGATTTTGATGAACAACATTACGAATCGCAATAGTTTTCATAACCTTTTCAAATATTGAACTATCTTTTTAAATATTTCAAGTAAAAATAAAAGTAATATTTCACTGACTGTGAAAAAATTTGATCTAATTAACAGCCGGTGACTGAGAGATCAAAAGATAAACCGACGTCAGCCGAACATCCCATCACACAGTTTGACATATTCATGCGATATTAAAAAACACAATTCAAACTCCATATTTTGAGTCGTTTTTTTCTGCCATATTAATGCTTTTTATTATCAAAAAACATGTATGGAGCATACGTATTCAATTTATACTTAAGTGCAATACCTAACAATCACTAAACAACAATGAACTGAAACTATTTTTGGTGGAAGAATAAACCTGATTACCGCACTTGCAAAAAACACAAGTTAATTATAGATAAATTGAAGTCACGTGGTGGGGTTTTGAGACCCCCACCCTTGTAGTGTAATTAGTGGGGTCTCAATTTCTGTGTTCTTATGGGCAGCGTACACGACATGGGACGATTTGTCAATGTTGCATTGATTCGCAACAATTCATGGCCCATTCTGTGTCGCATTTAGATACATTTTGAAGTATAGAAGACAGTCACATAAGAATTGAAAGCAACATTATTAATAATGAAATGATGTGTGTGCCAAGTTTTCCACGATGTAGCTGAATATAGTACAATTTTTCAGTCACAATATTAATACCTTGAAGTGAATATAACCAAAATAGCATACAAGTTTTTGTATTGAAAATTTCAGGTGCAATTGCACTCCCAAAAATCTGAGGAGGGTAATTGTTTGCACTCCTTGATTTTCTAGATTTCCAGGCCTGGTCTATATCCAAACACAGCAAAACATTTTGTTGTATTTTTGCTGGGTCTTGCCACAAAAAAAAAAAACGCTCAGCGCTAAGGAGCTCCTTTGTTTTTGGCCCTGAACTTACTTGAATTTCTCATATCTGAAACTTGGGAATGTTCTGGAAACTCCGTCAATTGACTTCTCGTTCGAGTGCAGGAACCCTGTTAGACATTGTAAGCTGGCAAGATATTGAAAAAATTTTGATCTTGTTACCAGATGAGTTTTGATTTTGGAAAAATTGAACCCAATTATATTTCAAAATATTGATTTGTTTTTCAGCTTTGTGAATCGCCAGGCCCTCAGAAAATAGTACCAAGGCTGAAAAAGAAGCTTGGTGTGTCAGCCTACTAAAGGCCAGTGATGAATACTTGTCTTCCATTATTTTAGAAACTGGTAAGAAAATGCTTCTTGAAACAGTAATACATTTTGGTTTTGCTTTCAGAGATATTTCTGGTTAACGAGAGGGGCAGAATATTGGGCTTTCCCGTTGTGCTGTGGACATGTTTTTTGTCCATCTGTCCGTCCATATAGAAACTTTTTGATTTCTGGATGGAAACTTGTTTTAGATTTGTCACAGCCCAGTCTATATTTGATATATGACCTTATCTACAGAAAATGTAGATCAAGGTCAAAGTTGACATATATTTGCCATTTTGTTGGGAGAGTTTTTGCCCTGGTTTTAGTAAGTGCTGAAACGGTTGGCTCATTTTCTTAACCGACTGAGAGTTATAACCGGGTAATATCCGGTTATCCGTGGCCATTATTTCATCGAATATGGTGATCAAATACTCGACAACGTTCGTTTGTATACACAGTACAGAATAGTTTCTGCGATTACTCATTACTCACGGAAACTGCCAATAATCATGAAGTCTTGAATGCCAAAGTCGATTATTTCTCAATACTCACAATGCGGCTTCGGTGTGTAATCTTCCATAAAGGAGAAGCGGCAGATTTACTACATTTGAAACGAGGAATGACGATCACTATCGATATTTCGGATAACCGGTTGACGGGTTTTCTAATCGGTTAGGTAGCTAACTGGTTCCAAACCGATTATCCGGTTAACTGTTTCAGTACTAGATTTTAGATGTGATGCTTGACATAGCCAATCCATATTTGGCATGCATCTTTACTCACAAAAAATGTACATCATGTTTTATTTTGATGTTTATTACTGCTTCCGTAGAAATATTGCCTAGCTGTGGAAAATGACCAGTCCATGACAGCCATACTGTAAATGGTTTGTTGTTGGAAAGTTTTATTCAAAACAGGGTTTATTCAAGTAAGTGGGCTCCACTGTACTCCATATAGGCTTTTGGGTAATATTGTTGCAATTCAAATGATGTTCAGATAAATGTACTTGGTTACAATGTATTTGGGATGGCTTTCTTCAACTAAATTGACTAAAATTGCTTTCGATTGTCCTGTTTTTAATAATTTGTGTTGAAAATGATAATCTTGAAATTTTTTATTCAGGTACAACTGTTTATAATGAAGAAAAAGTGATATGTCATTTGTTTACGCTTGGAGAGATCGCACAGCTTTGTCCTGCAAAGATCCCAAAGAGAGTTGATATGTTAGTACAGAGTGTAATAGCTACACCTTGTATAACAGGTAAGAATTATCTGTAGAGATGAAATATGTGACCCTTAAACACCAATAAATAAATAAATAAATATCTGTAGAGACTGAAAATTAAAGTCTTTTAGGCCTAAGAAAGTTAATCTGTTTCCCAACCCCCCCCCCCCCCCCACATGCTTATTTGGCTTCTGCATGCCTTCTTTTTATAACCAAAGCAAACTTTAAAAAATATAAATTGAATGGTTTTTGTCTGATATTTTACCAAGTTAATAAAATTGACAAATTTGTCCCTTGAGTGCAATAATGCTTAGCATGTCAAAGCCTTCTTGCATTCAAGGGATGAAATACACCACCACCCATGCTATTTTGTAGATTATGAGGCCTTAAAACATAAACAAACCAAGAATATGAACTTTTGATGGCAAAGAAATAATTACAAAAATAAAGAATAAACTAAAAAAATCCCCCCCCCCCCCCCCCACATGCTGTTTTAGCAAAAATGGCCTGAGAAACAGAAGATCTACTTTGTGGGGCCTTATGAGCTCACATAATTTTCACTGTTTTAACTCGGCTGCATTATCAAAATGTAGGTTAATTACAAATATCCGGATATAGAGAATCCTCGAGTCCACAATTTATAGTAAAATATAGGAAATTAGTTCCGTAAATCAGGTCTGTCTGGACCAAACCTTTCGCAAGGTCCTGATCAAAATTAATGGACTTGTTTTATGAATTTACCATAAACTGGGAACAAGTTGATTCTTTCATCGCTTGATCCAATAAGATGCCTAAATGATAGAGCTGGGTGGTTTTGTTTTTTCAGATTCCTTTTCAGTACGGTTTCAGGAAAAACTTCTGTTTCGGTTCAGTTTTTCTTTGTGTAAAGAACAAATAGAAAACAAACATTTCTTGCTCCGTAACTTTCCTAAAATTCTGCAATAGTTTATATGACATCACTGGCCATTATAAGCCCTGTTGTAAATATCTCTATTTGGTTCAACCTAACTTTCTTTTGATCATTCTTAGGGGTTCTATGGTTGTTGAGCCTATTTTGTCGGAAAAGAAACACAAATATATGGTAACAAATGTATAAAGTTCATCTATTCCAGGCTGTATTCTTAGTGACGCATTTTCTGGTGTACAAGTCAATAAGGGAAAATATGTAACAATGAGAACAGGATGTATTCATCCCCATTGGGGCGCGGTGACATTGTGGTAACTGGTGTAAAAAAACCTATTGATATTTTGAAATAGTAGCTATGTTTTTTTGGATGGTGAGGTGGAAAGATATGCAGGTTGGACATCTCCCCCACCCCCAACCCCATCCACTTGTTCGGAAAAGTCCCCCAAATTGCTGGAAAGGTTCTAAGATTGCCTATTT